>CM075674.1:61970000-62570000 GCA_037962975.1 Clitoria ternatea
ACTACTATTAAAAATGGAATTGAATGAAGGTATTGTATAAAAATTGGCTGATTATACCTATTTTTCTAAAAGAATATTAACTTATGCTTTAAATTTGTATATATTAACTTATCTTTAAAACATTACAATATTAGTGTTCAAAATACCAATTTTATAATTTTGGTATATGTGCCCGATGCACAGTACAAATTATAGTTTATTATTTCAATATTTTAAATTATAATTTTATTTTTAACTTAATCTGTATTGAAAATTATTATTAAATTATTATATGAATCTAAGAACGTTATTATATTTTTTTTTGGTTGACAAGAACGTTATTGTATGTAAAGATTGAACATGATGCGGGCTTTTTTGTCGAACTAAAAAGCCCGAATTCTATTCAACTTTTTAATTTATCAATTTTACGTATGTATAGGTTGGCCCAACCCAACCTTATGCACTCTACCCATGTGAAAAAGGTTCAAAAAAAAAGCTCAAGAATACCTGGAAAAATTTATATAAAGAAGTTTCAAGAAAGTTAACGGAAGAGATGAGGAAGGATGAAAATCAGATGGGTCGAGTTAACTTTTACAAGGTTTAAACCTGTCTGTTAACTAACGTAATTTAACTTGTTTAAAAGTCTAATTTACATTAAAATAAATGAAAAGACCAACAAATATATATTGAATTAATCAATAGATTTATCTTAAACATACCAATAACTTCTTAAAAATTAAGAACCTATCTAAAATATATATTTAATTACTAACACTCACCCCGCTACAGGAAAATAACATTCACCCCTCGTCCAGAAAATATGAATTTCATTCTCTTTAGATTTGAAGGTACCATCTAGTAAAGTTTTTGGCTTTTATTTAGATCAGTGTATAATTCATTATTACTACACAAAACAATAACATATTTAACTTACACAATCAGCGGTACTATTACACGGCCACATGGAGCATTACTGATTGTTCCTTTTACGGGCCAGCTCCCGTGCCTTCTCCCTAAGCTCCTCCGGTGATGGTGGCCTATCTGTCTCCCTAGGATATTCAACATAGGACTTCTGCAACATTATCATCAGAAAATCACAATAATTAGAATACAGATAACATACTGCACACAAAAACAATTTCAAAATCATATTGACTGCCTGCATGCATTCTCAGAATGATAAGAATTCAAAGCCATCAAAGCATCGGCTAAAATGACCTCCACTAGTAACAAAACTCTGTCATTATTCATAAAAACAAGAAGAGACCTTCAATTAGTCCTCCAAACTTACACGCCTTATCAAATAAGTTCACCAAACATTTTAGTCAGTATATTAGTGCCCCAAAGATTTAGTGTGTTATAATATTAGTTGATCCTTTGAAGATTTCCTCCCTGCAGTATCATTCCTTATAAAGACCATCATATCTGTTTTTAGCCATACTTCTTGGACTGATTTATTCCCCTCATAACCCTAACTTAGTTTAATATTTTAACTGTTCAGATATCAATGCTTTGTAAATCAATTCCCGCCTAAGTGCTGTATCAGAAAGCCAGACTAATTATAAGGGTTCAGTTTAAAAACTATGTCCTGGTATGGCATCCTCATTCTCATATGTCAATTTGATACACTTTCAAAACAGATCATAAATATAATAACTTGGTTAGTCTCGCAAGATCATCAATTCTGTCATTGTACCGATCTCAGACTCAAGGCATCCATCACTATTCTTTCTTCAAATTTAGTATAACGGATTACACAAGTACGCTAACCGATCATGGTTTAACAAACACGCGCATATAAGACTAGGGATCTTAACTTATTCTTCACAGGACAGATAAGAATCAAGAAAATTTCCATGAGCCTAGTACTACCAAGGACATTCTGAATTTCAATCAGCAAAAGCAAAGAATCCAATGACTCATTAACCTACTCTACTAGGCATTCCCGAACATAATAATAGCTAAACAGCAAGGGATAAAGGATTTTGTCAGATTCCTCCTCACTTCTATTCAGTATTGTAAATTATGATTTAGTAAGCACGAGATAACAAACTAACTGAAGCAAATTAACTTGCTTCTTTTGGGGCCTATAAGAATCAAAAGTAGAACTATTTTCATCAAATATCTCAGCATTTGACAGCTAGAGAGTAACAAGTTATAAAATTTTGTTTATAAACAGGGCAATGCAGCAGAACCATAACCTAAGAGTTGATATTTATTTATAATGAAAGAAATCATAAGGAAGTAACATAGAAATGATACATTTCCCATGAACTTGCGGAGGTTGTCGGAATTGTTGGCGAAAGCGTACATAAGAAGAATGGGGACGGAGACATAAACCCCAAACTTGGCAATCTCAAGAATCCCCTTTGAAGTCCCAAGAGATGACATGATAGTTCCTATAATTCTCCCAATTTCAATTCCAATACCAAAACCCTTACCTTACTTTAATCAATGAAAGATAAGAACGAGAGAGAACAACTTAACAGTGGCTGTGCGAAACGCTATGGTTATGGCTGGCCCAATCTAAAACCTTATTGGGCCACCTAATCCAAACTCATCTGGATCTAGTAACTGCGTCTTTAGTACCAGAGTTGCTATTTGTATTACCACACTTTTTTCTTTATTTTTGAATTTTCAAAATATCCTATATTTCAATTTTTATATACTATTTTGTTTAATCTGGAGAAATAGAATTTATAAGTGAAATTAAATAAAAAATAAATTTTGAAATATTTTCAATAACCTATGATTACTAAATTTTGCATATTCTATCACTTCAGCATATTAAGATTTAAGCCGTTTAAGTTAAAAATTTCAGAGTAACTCAAGACTTTTGGAATAGTTAAGCAAAAATCTTAACGTTATTTCTTCTTCATCATTTTCATTTTCTTGGAGCTATTACTCATGTGGCTCTTGGTCAACCAAAGGGGCACCTCTCTATTTTTGTTATTCTTTATTATTATCCAGTTATAAAAATAAAATTATTTTATAATTAATACTAATTTTGTATATCAATCAATTCAATTAAAAACCCGTACTAAGGGGTGTTTAGTTAAAAATTAAAAAAATAATCTTACAGATACTTTATAATTATGATATGTATGCGTGGTGGTGTTGTGAATAATGAATAAAGAAGCTTAAAATGGGATGATTAGGACGTAATATCCAATGGTCTTTTCTTAATGGTTGAAGCATCTAATAATATCTTGGTATTGGGCCAACTCTACAAAAACCTCTTATCTTTGCACTTTCTTTATTCAAGATATTTTTACTTTGATGTTGAGATTTCCTCTAAAATAACTACAAGCGACATTGCACCTTGTTAAAACAATGTTAATTGGACGTATCACATTTCTTCATTACTGGAATTGAAACAGTTGATTCGATAAAACAATGTTTATGAAATATTAAAATTGGAGATCTTAAGACCCTTCTTCTGTAGTATACGCTTTTTAGAACGACTTTTTGCTACTTAATTAAGCATTTAAGAGTACTCACAAATGTGCTTTCAGTTTCTAATTTAACAATTTTATATTATTGATATTACAATGTTTTTTTTCTTAACAATCATATTTTTTCATATCAAAGACAGTACCATTCAATCAATTTTTGAATAGATTTTTACTATGAATATTAATCTTAGAAATTTATGACACACTGTTCTTAAGATATTTGTAACACGTAGTCTAGTTTTTATTTTTCAATTTGTTTTAAAGTCTTTATTTTATATCTGAATTTAATTTCTTTAGATAATTCTCTCATATCCAACTCACTATTAGCATGTGACTAAGATGAGATAAAATACATTTTGTTGTCAATCTCAACAGTTTTATTTTCTAACATTTCTGAAAATAACTTTAACAACTAAAACTTGTATTTTAATCTGAGTCATACCTTAATATTCAATTAGACATGTTAAAATTATATAAAAAAATTAAAGTCTAATCTAATTACCCATATAAATAATTAACGAATTCAAATTCAAAATAAGATTTAAAATAAAATATTCAATATAAAAAAGATAAAAATGAAAAAAAAATACATGTGTCAAAACCAAAAAAAACCTCTATTTTATTAAAAAAACATATTTTAGCCTTGAAAGAGTAATTTTTAGTTAAAATTGATATATATATCAACAAAACCTTTCATAACTAGTAAACCTAAAAGTTGGTTCTTCTTTAAAAAAAAAAGTTGGTTATTCAATCATGTTAATCCACGATATGTATAAAAAAAAACTCTATATATAAGAAGTAAAACTTACTTATTTTGATGAACTTGACTTTTCAAAATAATTAAATTGCCAATGAGATGGTATCCTTAGTTCAAAAAAATGAAAAAATATATGTTATTAAAAATTCTTAACTTTAATAATAATTATGTTAAAAGTATTAATTTTATAAAAAATATTTTAAAATTCATAGCTATAATATTATCTATTTAATTTATAATTTAAAAATCTTTATAGTATCAGTCTATTATTTATTTTAAAACATAGTGTTTTAGTTTTCTGCCTCAAAGGGTTTTTAGAATTTGAATAATTTATGTAGATGATTGATTTTGTTACATAAGATACAATAGTTAAAATGCATGATGGGTTGAATAACATATGAACCCGCGGGTCTCAATCACATAATATAATTTATTGTGAAGAAGGACAAACGTGTATTGAATTGAATTTGAAGTGAAAAAATCTTTCAAATCAGTGACTTTATGTCCCCACATGCTCCCAATATAATTATAATTTCTTAAACCAAATAAATTTATACAATCCTAATAATATAATAATTTTTAATAAATTAGATACGCAGGTTTCTTACTTTCTTAGTAATACTGTCCTACACTTTCCTTTTAAATATAAAATTTTAAAAGAAAAATTATATTGAGAAAACCGTAATTTTGCTAAACTAAAATAATCTTGAAAATCAAATATGATTTTTTTTCGTGTCTTTGAGCATAATGAATATAAGAGACCCTATAAAACACATGATTATTTTTTATATATATTTTTAATAAAAGAATTTTATAATTTAAATAACTATTTTTATATTATTTAAAATCTATAAAAATTAAATTAGTTTATTGATCCGGTCTTGATACCGACCCCAAAGACAGCAGTGACGTGTCATCCGTTTTAGTAATGCTACCGATTCAACAGGTAAGACATCGGATTCAATAAACCGTCTGGGCGTTCTCCCAAGACCGGATAATCCATGTAAACACCTTCATATCGGATGCATACCAGCCACTTGACAAGGGATAATGAGTGCTGCTATAGGGATCACAACCAAGATCCCATTTTCCATACTACGAGCCAAAGTCTGCTCCTGGAAATAAGTATCCTGTCCCCCAAATTTAGCCTCATAATCTCCATATTTAAATATAAAATTGCCACTTGCTCCAATCATGCTAATAGGTGAATATTAAATAATTATTTATCTACATAGTGGAGTTTGGTGGATATGTCACTATCAAGTCATCGTAAAACGAGCCAATCAGGTATAAAAACTCTCTTCAATTTACTTTGGGACCCTCTGGAACTCTGGAGGTGATCGCTTACTGCTGTATACTATTCCTTTCCTCTGGAATATAAGTACTGACTCGAGCGTCGGAAAATTTTCACAGGTGGCACCACCTTTCGCCCACTTCAACGCGTGAGGACGGTGTGAAGAATCTCCAGGACATCAAGACCAGTCTTCTTACATTGGTACAACGGATACACATGCCGGATACTCATTGATTCAGTGTCCAATCCTGTATAATCTTTGACTTTTGTGGCTGACCCTACACCGGATCTCTTGACCCCGGTTCAGGACAGTTCATTGGCACGCCCAGTGGGACTCGTTAAAGTTATTCCCACCTCTCGTTTTCAAAATACGTGACTTTATCATGGAAGGCAATGGGAGAAACATGCAAGATGGGTACGTAGAAGATGTCACTGCCCAAGAACAACAAGTGAATAGGCGCTTGGCCTTTAATTCACCAGGAGGAAGTTCAAGAAAAATGGTGCAAGCACCAGTAGCAACTGATCCACGAGATGAGATGATACGCCAGTTGATGGAGGAGCTGGTGGAGTTAAAGCGAGAATAGAAGTCTGCAGAAGAGAAAGCGTTGTCTCGGGCAGAAGATACTCACCGCACGAATGAAAGGAGAAAATTTGCGAGTCCCCAGTACTCTCAGATCCCCATTTATGATGAAAAGAAGCAAACGCTTGAATCTGGAGAGAGAGCCAGTGGCAGGAAATGGGAGCCAGCTATGATACATGGGGCCTATAAACCAAATGTCCCTTTCTCCCAACAGTTAATGGACGTTATCATTCCAAAACACCTGCAAACCACTCAACCTCTCTCCATCGGGAAGTACAATGGTGAGCCAGACCCTACCAAGCACTTGGATGCATACGTTTATGAAACCATGTATCTGGGGGCAGACAAGGATGTAATGTGCAGGATGTTTCCTCGTACTCTGGTAGATGATGCCCTCGGATGGTTCAAGGGATTACCATCAGGCTCCATCCATTCATGGGAAGAAATGGCGACAGCGTTCGTGGATCACTTTGTCATCTCTCGAGATGTCCCTAGGACCTCTCATACGCTGGCCCAAATCAGGCAGGGGGAACGTGAAACTGTTAAAGATTTCTTAAAGAGATTTTACAAAGAAGCAGCCTCAGTTCCAGATTTAGCAGAGGCATTACAATTACATATTGTAATAGAAGCTTTACAACTGGACTCTGCTTTTGCTTTATCACTAGTAAAAAGCCCTCCAGCGAACTTCGAGGAGTTTAGAAGAAAAGCTTCCAAATATGTGGGTATTGAAATGCATTTAGAGGCAACTGTGTCGAGAATGAAGCCCCCGATGCCACAACAACAACCACGGAGAGACAAGGATAGGCCAAGATCAGAACGCATAGAAAGACCATTCCATAACAACCCCTCTAATAACTATACACCCCGGCGGCAAGAGAAACGGGTAAGTGCGTTTGATCACTATGAACCATTAAATTCTAGCCGTTCACAGATTTTGAGGGAGGTCGGTTGGCAAACGCTCAATGTATACGGGGTCAGAAAGCCACCCCAGATTCGCAAACATGGTGACTTTCGTAAGTATTGCGCCTTTCATGAGCAAAATGGTCATTCTACAGACGAGTGCCATGCCCTGAAGAATACAGTTGAAACTCTGATACACGAAGGCAAGCTTAAGCAATACCTATTCAAAGAGAAATCCCTTGATGAGCCAAACCGAATGGACAAACGAGGTAGAGACCATGAGGATGACGGCGATGATAACCGCACTCCGGCTAGAAAGCATATTGCACCCGAAAAATAGAAGGGAAACGTAGTTGATGAGTTCACACAGCAGAACGATACGCCCCACCAACAACACCAGGGCCGACGTGAGGTCATCGATATGATTGCTGGAGGATTCGCTGGGGGAGGAGTGTCAATTACATCCCGCAAAAACCACCACCGAATGGTTCTATCAGTACAAGGGAGAATTAAAGATAATCGTCCTCAAAGGGACGGTGTTACGGCTCCCGTAATTTCATTCTCTGATGAGGATTTTGGACCAACCATTCCTGGTGGGGACGACGCCGTGGTTATCGTTGCAGTGATAGCCAACAAAGATGTAAAAAGAATCCTCGTTGACCAGAGAAGTTCTTGTGATGTTATTTTTTATAATTGCTTTAAGAGAATGAGTTTTAATGACTCAGATTTATAGCCTTACACACAGGAACTGACAGCCTTCAATGGTTCAAAGCAACCAACAAAAGGGTATTTTGACACTCTTATTTCTTTTGAAGGTGACCCTGGGGCCAGAACGGTTAAATCCAGGGTTTTAGTAATTGATGTAAAATCACCATACAACGGTATCTTAGGCCATCTCACTTTGAATGCTATGGAGGCAATCGTTTCAACTCCACATCTCCTTATCAAATTCATCGATAAGGACAATGTTGTCTCTTCCATCAGAGGTGACCAGGAAATGGCCAGGTATTGTTATAACCTAAGCCTAAACATGATGAAGTTAAAGGCATTCAATAAGAAGAGAAAGCTTAATAATGGTGAAGCAGCTGTTGGGTCTGTGAGTCTTGTTGACTTGGACCCCAGGTTGGATCAGAAGATCGACCCTCTTAATCCTTCAAAGCCCACACCGGATGGAGGCTCAAGGGATATCGTATTTAGAGATCCACCAGAGAAAGTCACGCACATTAATGACGAATTAGATTCGACTACAGAGGAGCGTTTACTCAACCTCCTTCAAGAATTCAAAGACCTTTTCGCATGGACTACAGCCGATATGCCTGGCATAGATCCCACGTTCTGTTGTCACCAATTATCTGTTTACCCAGAGGCGAGACTGGTTGCCCAAAAGAAAAGAAGATTAGGGCCAGAAAAGCAAAAAGCAGCCTGTGAACAAATAGAGGAATTACTGAAGGCCGGATTTATTAGAGAAGTCCGTTATTCCTCTTGGCTCTCGAATGTGGTAATGGTTCAAAAAGCTAACGGTAAATGGAGAATGTGTGTCGACTATGTAGACCTCAATCGTTGCTGTCTAAAAGACCCTTATCCTCTTCCTAATATAGATCGGATGGTTGATGATTCCTCTGGTTATCAATACCTGAGCTTCATGGATACATATTCAGGGTACAATCAAATTCCTATGTCCAAAGAGGATCAAGAAAAGATGGCTTTCATCAATGACCACGATGTTTTCTGCTATACCGTCATGCCTTTTGGGTTAAAAAACGCTGGAGCCACTTATCAGCGGATGATTAACAAAGTGTTCGAAGGCATGCACACCAAGCTTGTTGAGGTGTACATTGATGACATCATAGCCAAGACACCGGTTGGAGGTGATCATATTGAAAACCTGCGTCAAGTGTTCACCCGCTTGAGGAAATATAACATGAGGTTAAACCCGTTGAAATGCACTTTCGTTGTCCCAGCTGGGAAGTTTTTGGGTTTCATGTTAACTCTGCGCGGTATTGAAGCTAATCCAGGAAAGTGCCAAACGATTCTCAATATGCAAAGTCCGAAGAATCTGAGGGAGGTTCAATACCTGAATGGCAAGGTAGCAGTATAACATCCTTAATTTTTAAAATAAATTTCAATAAATCAAAAAAATATTTTACAAATAATTCAAATTTCTAAAACAAAATTTGAATTAAATAATTTACAATATTTATTTTACAAAGCCGACCGGCTCTTTAAAACAAAAATATGTACAATTAATTATATAAAAGCACTCGGTATTCATGAGCCGGCCAAGGCTTTCACTAAAATACAATCCGAGCTGCTGAGTGTCACTCGGTTGAGGGGTATTCTGCCTTTGTAAAATGTCAGCCAAACACTGGAAGGCAGCAGCCATGGCATCCATACCATGAGGATCCATTTTCCTATCCTGAAAATATCATCATACAATTGATTAATCAAGTCATCTAACCGTTCTAGAAAATAACCAGCATTATAAGGTAATGACCCGGTTCGGTAATACATAAGTCTCTCACACCAACGCATGAGGCCGGTGTAAAGAATCAAGACCGGTTTCTCCCACAGAGAGTCCGAATTACATAGACCGGATACACAGAGCCGATCTTCAATCTCACTCAATCCTTACTCTTATAGCTAGCCCAACACCGGATTACAAACCCAGTATTAACCATGATTTCACTCACCTCATAGTATTTAGTACCTACACCTTGGCCTTGGACTTTTCAAGTCTGCTCTGATACCAAAATATAACATCCTTAATTTTTAAAATAAATTTCAATAAATCAAAAAAATATTTTACAAATAATTCAAATTTCTAAAACAAAATTTGAATTAAATAATTTATAATATTCATTTTACAAAGCCGACCGGCTCTTTAAAACAAAAATATGTACAATTAATTATATAAAAGTACTCGGTATTCATGAGCCGGCCAAGGCTTTCACTAAAATACAATCTGAGCTGCTAAGTGTCTTCACATATCATGGTCGAGCCCTTCATTCACTGAAAAAGAAATGTAGAGGGTGAGCATAACATATCAAATAACAGTTATTGAATTGGAATAAAAATCCAATTAATAACTATAAAGCCAATACTGATTACACTCGGCAATAATTCGCACTCGACAATTACATCAAATCACTCGGTAATAATTTAAATTTCCATTCGGGAATTATAGCCATTTTACCACTCGGTAAATATAACATCACTCGGTAAGCATAGCAAACTGCACTCGGCAATTAACAATTTCACTCGGCAATTAACAAATTATTCATTCTCAAAACCAAGACATATACATATACTTATCACAACAACATGTTCTCTCAATAACACATAAAATAGTATATGCACATGCTCAATCAAATGGATCCATATCTTTCATTATCACTTGACCAACCAAAATGGGGTCATTATCAATTTTGTGTTGCAACACTGGCTCCCCGAGCCATAATTCAGCTCCTCGCTGATTCGGCCGTTTTACAGGTACTAAACCGCTCTGCGCCCGTAATGTAACACTGAGTACCACTTCCAGAGTGATAGCGGTCCTCTACTCAGTGCTACGGGCCGGCCTTGAGTCCCACTCAAAGGCGTCCGTGGTATATAGGACCCACTCCATCACAGTTCATATTCAAACTTCACACATGCATCTCATGCATACAAATATCATGAATCATCAATCTCATATCAATATCAATAATATGAATGGAAAACATGAAACATAAAACGTCATATAGTTGGGGTCTCATAATAATTCATACACACATCACATATAGCATATCAACAACACCCCAAATCCATTCATAAACCATGTATTTGAGATGTACGCTCCCCCTACCTGGAAATAAGGTGTTCCAGCAGCTTTAAAAGCTTAACTAAGTCTCTGCCTACTAAGTCCGACTGGAATTGCACTTCTGCACTAGTCCAATGCTTTCTTCGTAAAGAGAAGAAATGAAGATTTGGTGTTCTTCTTCGTTTTCTAGTTCCAGTAAAGATTGGAAGTATAAGAATGATTTCACTTTCAAGATTTTCTCCCTTAATCCAATAGAAGAAGTATTTATATACCTTCCACGTGAAAGAGACGTGAATAACTTGAAGTACTCTGCCACACGTTTCTTTAATAATTAATGAAGGGTTAAGATATTTAATGAAAAGGGTACAACACATCAAAATGGGTCCCAAACTTAGAAAATATCTAACAAAGGAATCTGCTGGAAGGTGGAAGAACATAATGACGTGGAAAGCGTCCATCAGACCTGATCCTCGCTTGAGCAGACTACTCTCGCTTGAGCAAGAATTACCCAATAACCAATTTCCCATGCTTTCGCTCGAGCGAGACTCCCTTCTACTAGCTACTCGTTCGGGCGAGAATTGACCAGTAACAAATTCCACTGGCATTCGCTTGAGCGAGGCACCTACTCGCTTAGGTGAAATCTGACCAGAGACTGTCCTTTGATTCTACACTCACCCACTCGGCAAGGCTTCTCAGCACTCGGGTTTTTCACTCGGCAGTTCAGAGTCCATTTCCTTTCTCAGAAATCATTCCTCGAAATTACTTACTCAGGAAACTTAATCAATCAGAGTTGAAGTCTTTGTCCAGAAGCACTCTTTCTAGAAAGACTTACTCGGAATGTATCACTTTGAAGTGTCACAGAGACACTTCACTCGGCAACTTAATCGGAAACATTCCTCTTGGAGACGTTTCACTCAGATTTGCTTTACTCGAACGTGTCTCAATCGGACACAGTGTCACTTTGTTCAAAAATAATTCTCTTAATGATGTTTCACTCAGAAACATCTTAACTTCACTTAGAAACGATGTTCTGTCTTATTTCACTCGGAGTCAGATTCATTCACTTCGGAATCTGATTCATTTCACTCGGAAAATTTTATCTCATTCATTTTTCACTCGGAAATTCATCCAGAAATTCTTCTTTAATCCTTTTTAAGTTATTTTTACAAAAATCATAAAAATCAGGATGTTACATTTCTCCCCCTCTTTTAAAAATTTCATCCTCGAAATTTAGTCACAAATTGCATATAAAACCGATAGATATAAAATATATATATATATCTCATGTTTTACATAATAACGAGTACTTACAAAATATAATAAAATATAACATACTTTTTAGAAATAAGAGTCATATGGCACCCGAATTTAAAAATTTTCGCTCATTCTCTTTGTGCCATATTACCAGCTTGTTCGGCCTCTTCCATATGAATGTTAAATACTCGACCAGCAGCTTGTGGATTAACATCCCTTTCCTGGTCGTCTCTTCCAATCATCAGGTTACTTCGTCCACTATTTCCTCCTCCGACTTCTTTATTTCCGATTCCTTGACTTCGTCTTTGAAAACTTTCTTGATTTATACTAGCATTAGACTCGGTCGTTTGTAAAAGAGGGCAATTTGGACGAGTGCGTCCTTCCTCATTACATTTGAAACAAATAATTTTGTTTCGGTTACAGTCACTCGAAAAATGGTCTCCTCCACACTTGAAACATATATTGTTTCTCAGAAAATTCACCGATCTACCACCAAGATTCAATCGGTCCCGAGACTTAAAGGATGATTCACCTTTATTAAACTTCCCTTGCCTTTTAAAATTGATCGGTGATAACTTAGAATTATCTGATTGGCTACTTGTTCCAGAGGAAACTTTATCATCTTCCTCATATATCCGGCACTTGTTGACAAGAATCGGGAAACTCCTGATTTCTTGGTGTTGGAATGCCTTTTTGATGTTCGGTCTTAATCCACTTTCAAATTTGATGCACTTTGAGCCCTCAGTGCCCGGCAATTGAAAAGGGGGGTAAAACATGCAGAGCTCCTCAAATTTAGCTGTGTACTCTTCAACACTCAGATTTCCCTGTCGGAGTTCCATAAATTCTAACTCCTTCTGGCTTCTTACAGTGTTCGGAAAATACTTTTCAAGGAAACATTCCTTGAAATTTTCCCAATTTAACTCGGTTCCCATGGTTTCCATTCGGTTTTTAGCCATCCTCCACCAACTCTCAGCTTCTTTCCGAAGCATGAATGCAGCGTATTCAACCTTCTGTGCCTCAGTGCACTGCAGACTACCAAAGATCCGTTCAAGATTCTGGATCCAGGCATACGCTCGATCGGGCTGAAATCCACCATGGAATTCAGTCGGTTTTCTCTTGAGAAAACAATCAATACTATGATTGTCACTCGGTTGAGGGGTATTCTGCCTTTCTAAAATATCAGCCAAACGCTGGAAGACAGCAGCCATGACATCCATACCATGAGGATCCATTTTCCTATCCTGAAACAATCATCATACAATTGATTAATCAAGTCATCTAACCGTTCTAGAAAATAACCAGCATTACAAGGTAATGACCCGGTTCGGTAATACACAAGTCTCTCACACCAACGCATGAGGCCGGTGTGAAGAATCAAGACCGGTTTCTCCCACAGAGAGTCCGGATTACATAGACCGGATACACAGAGTCGATCTTCAATCTCACTCAATCCTTACTCTTATAGTTGGCCCAACACCGGATTACATACCCCGGTTTTAACCATGATTTCACTCAGCTCATAGTATTTAGTAGCTACACCTTGGCCTTGGACTTTTCAAGTCTGCTCTGATACCAAAATATAACATCCTTAATTTTTAAAATAAATTTCAATAAATCAAAAAAATATTTTACAAATAATTCAAATTTCCAAAACAAAATTTGAATTAAATAATTTACAATATTCATTTTACAAAGCCGACCGGCTCTTTAAAACAAAAATATGTACAATTAATTATATAAAAGCACTCGGTATTCATGAGCCGGCCAAGGCTTTCACTAAAATACAATCCGAGCTGCTGAGTGTCTTCACATATCATGGTCGAGCCCTTCATTCACT
Source organism: Clitoria ternatea (assembly GCA_037962975.1). Classification (NCBI taxonomy): domain Eukaryota; kingdom Viridiplantae; phylum Streptophyta; class Magnoliopsida; order Fabales; family Fabaceae; genus Clitoria; species Clitoria ternatea. The sequence continues at coordinate 61,983,853 of CM075674.1, forward strand.
AAAAAAGAAATGTAGAGGGTGAGCATAACATATCAAATAACAGTTATTGAATTGGAATAAAAATCCAATTAATAACTATAAAACCAATACTGATTACACTCGGTAATAATTCGCACTCGGCAATTACATCAAATCACTCGGCAATAATTTAAATTTCCATTCGGCAATTATAGCCATTTTACCACTCGGTAAATATAACATCACTCGGTAAGCATAGCAAACTGCACTCGGCAAATAACAATTTCACTCGGCAATTAACAAATTATTCATTCTCAAAACCGAGACATATACATATACTCATCACAACAGTATGTTCTCTCAATAACACATAAAATAGTGTATGCACATGCTCAATCAAATGGATCCATATCTTTCATTATCACTTGACCAACCAAAATGGGGTCATTATCAATTTTGTGTTGCAACACTGGCTCCCCGAGCCATAATTCAGCTCCTCGCTGATTCGGCTGTTTTACAGGTACCAAACCGCTCTGCGGCCATAATGTAACACCGAGTACCACTCCCAGAGTGATAGCGGTCCTCTACTTAATGCTACGGGCCGGCCTTGAATCCCACTCCAAGGCGTCCGTGGTATATAGGACCCACTCCATCATAGTTCATATTCAAACTTCACACATGCATCTCATGCATACAAATATCATGAATCATCAATCTCATATCAATATCAATAATATGAATGGAAAACATGAAACATAAAACGTCATATAGTTAGGGTCTCATAATAATTCATACACACATCACATATAGCATATCAACAACACCCCAAATCCATTCATAAACCATGTATTTGAGATGTACGCTCCCCCTACCTGGAAATAAGGTGTTCCAGCAGCTTTAAAAGCTTAACTAAGTCTCTGCCTACTAATTCTGACTGGAATTGCACTTCTGCACTAGTCCAATGCTTTCTTCATAAAGAGAAGAAATGAAGATTTGGTGTTCTTCTTCGTTTTCTAGTTCCAGTAAAGATTGGAAGTATAAGAATGATTTCACTTTCAAGATTTTCTCCCTTAATCCAATAGCAGAAGTATTTATATACCTTCCACGTGAAAGAGACGTGAATAACTTGAAGTACTCTGCCACACGTTTCTTTAATAATTAATGAAGGGTTAAGATATTTAATGAAAAGGGTACAACACATCAAAATGGGTCCCAAACTTAGAAAATATCTAAGAAAGGAATTTGCTGGAAGGTGGAAGAACATAATGACGTGGAAAGCATCCATCAGACCTGATTCTCACTTGAGCGGACTACTCTCGCTTGAGCGAGAATTACCGAGTAACCAATTTCCCATGCTTTCGCTCGAGCGAGACTCCCTTCTACTAGCTACTCGCTCGAGCGAGAATTGACCAGTAATGAATTCCACTGGCATTCGCTTGAGCGAGGCACCTACTCGCTTAGGCAAAATATGACCAGAGACTGTCCTTTGATTCTGCACTCACCCACTCGGCAAGGCTTCTCAGCACTCGGGTTTTTCACTCGGCAGTTCAGAGTCCATTTCCTTTCTTAGAAATCATTCCTCGAAATTACTTACTCAGGAAACTTAATCAATCAGAGTTAAAGTCTTTGTCCAGAAGCACTCTTTCTGGAAAGACTTACTCGGAATGTATCACTCTGAAGTGTCACAGAGACACTTCACTCGGCAACTTAATCGGAAACATTCCTCTTGGAGACGTTTCACTCGGATTTGCTTTACTCGAACGTGTCTCGATCGGACACAGCGTCACTTTGTTCAAAAATAATTCTCTTAATGATGTTTCACTCGGAAACATCTTAACTTCACTTGGAAACGATGTTCTATCTTATTTCACTCGGAGTCAGATTCATTCACTTCGGAATCTGATTCATTTCACTCAAAAAATTTTATCTCATTCATTTTTCACTCGGAAATTCATCCAGAAATTCTTCTTTAATCCTTTTTAAGTTATTTTTATAAAAATCATAAAAATCAGGATGTTACAAGCAGCCCTGGCACGATTCATGCCAAAAATGGCTCATAGATCACTTCCTCTATACAAGATGTTGAAAAAGTCCAAAAAATTTGAATGGGGACAGGAACAAGAACAAGCATTTCAAGAGCTTAAGGAGGTGTTATCCGAACCTCCCATATTGACGAAACCTGATCCTGGAGAAAAACTCATCCTATACTTGGCAATCTCGTATGAAGCTTTGGGCGTAGCCTTAGTAAAGGAAACCCCGGATGGACAGAGACCGGTATATTTTACAATAAAACACTACAAGGCGCTAAGATCCGGTATCAAAAGGTTGAAAAAGCCGCTCTCGCCGTTGTTTGGGCCTCTCATCGGTTACGACTATATTTCCATGCTCATCCAGTTGTGGTGAGAACGGACCTGCCACTCCGCTCAGTGTTAATCAAACCTGACCTCGCTGGTAGGATAATTAAATGGTCCATTGAACTCTCAGAGTTTGACATATCATATGAACCTCGAGGTGATATCAAGGCTCAAGTCCTGGCTGATTTTATCATGGAAATGACAGGGGTAGATCCAGCTACACCTCGCATCCATTGGACCATCTATGTGGATGGTTCATCAAATCAAAAGGGCTCTGGAGCAGGTGTAGTTGTAGAAAGCGACGATGGTGTACATTTGGAAATCTCCCTTCACTTTAATTTTAAAACTCCCAACAACCAAGCCGAATACGAAGCTTGTTTAGCCAGACTTCAAGCTGCAATTGACATCGGAGCGTCTGAAGCAACACTCTGCAACGATTCACAACTGGTGATCTCACAGATTCTAGGAGATTATCAAGCTCGCGAGCCCTAACTCCAGTTATACTTAAATTGTGTCAAGGAGTTAAAGGAAAAATTCTCAAAGCTGGAATTTAAACATGTTCCACGTGAGGAGAACATCAGAGCGGATATACTTTCTAGATTGGCGAGCACCAAATGGCCAGGTAGCAGCACGACGTTGATCCAAAGTATGTTGACGTCGCCTAGTATTCCTCTATTCCCCTCTTTAAATGCCATAATGACCAATTCTCCTTATGGAAGCTCATGGATGGCCCCTTATATCCGTTATCTAGCCGATGGACAACTCCCTACAGACGAAAATGAAAAAATAAAAATTAAAAGGGAATTGTCATACTTCACCATGATTGACGGTGTCCTCTACAGAAGGGAATTCTCAGTACCTTATCTTATTTATTTGAGGGAAAACAAGATCCAAGCAATAATGGAAGAGGTGCACGAGGGGCAATGTGGACATCACGCCTGAGGAAAAAGCTTGATGAGAAAAATTCTCAGGGCCGGATATTGGTGGCCCACGATGAAGCAAGATTCTATTGACTTCGTCAAGAAGTGCGACGCTTACCAAAGGTTTTCTAACCTTCATCATACACCGGCGGAAGAACTCTTCACATCGGCTGTGCCATGGACATTCTACCAATGGGGTCTAGATATACTAGGACCTTTTCCAACTGCTCCTGGGGGCATCAAGTACCTCATTGTTGGGGTTGATTATTTTACCAAATAGATTGAGGCAGAACCAGTGGTCCACATCACTTCAGCCTGAACTCCGTTGTTTCATGTACGAAAATATCATAACACGATTCGGGGTTCCAGCGCGGGTCGTTAGTGACAACAGCACTCAATTCACAGATAAGAAGTTCACAGACTTACTGGAAGGATTGGGCATCGCCTAAATATTTTCATCTGTCGAACATCCACAAACCAATGGCCAGGCTGAAGTAGCCAATAGAGAGATATTGAAAGGGCTCAAGAAATGCCTTGGGGAAGCCAAGGGCATATGGACAGATCAGTTATGCCATGTTCTATGGGCCTATCGTACAACACCCCATTCTTCTACAAATGAGTCACCATACCGGTTGACATACGGTGTCGAGGCCATGATACCGGTTGAGTTACAAACCGCTTCTGTGAGAGTTGCTTACTTTTCAGAAAAGGATAACAACGCTAATTTGACTTCAGAAATAGATGTGATCCAGGAGCTCAGAGAAAAAGCATTTGTTAGGGATCAAACCATCAAAGCCAAAGCAGCTCTCCGCTACAATAAAAGAGTCCAACCCAGGACTTTCAATATAGGAGACTTAGTTCTTAGAAAGGCAAGCGTGGGTATTAAATTCGCTCGTCAAGGCAAATTAGCCCCGAATTGGGAAGGCCTATACAGGGTATCCGAAGTCACTGGAAAAGGCTCATACCGCCTAGAGAATCTCGATGGTTCACCAATCCGCAACAAGTGAAACACTCAGAACCTGCGCATTTATTATAGCTAGTTGGTAAGACAGTGTGTACTCTTTTTCCTTACTTGGGTTTTTCCAAGAAGGTTTTAACGAGGCACAACTCCAACTCAGCTCTTTTTGTAATTCGCAATCAATTCAATAAAGTACCTTGTATGATTATGATATACTCACCCTATTCTACTTCTAGCACAACACCGTTGTGACAAGAAACTTTCAGGACAAATGATCTTAATTACTTATCTGTAATTAACGATGAAATTCCTCGAAAGAACCTAAGGATGAACTATCTATTGAAGGCCTGAGCGCAGTAAGATGGTCTTTCCTAAAGCCACACTGAACCTCAAGTAACGTGTGCAGTAGATTCAAGATTTTCCCTGAACCGAACTGCCATTTGAAGGCTTGGAGGGTAAGATTAAAACTGAACTCCAAGTGCGGCTAGTAGGATTAAAACCGAACTGCCGTTTGAAGGCTTCGAGGGTAAGATTAAAACCGAACTCCAAGTACGGGCTAGTAGGATGAAAACTGAACTGCCGTTTGAAGGCTTTGGTAGGATAAAAACCGAACTCCAAGCACAGCTACTAGGTTCGACCGAACGCTGGACGAATACTCCTAGCCACTCTCACGTTAACGACGCGCTTCCTCATGAGGGCCTTACTAAATCAGAGGTAATATCCCACAATGAGTCTTTATTTTAAACATGCTCACTCTCAGGAATAATGCTTATATTTATAAATATCTGTTCTACATTTAACTATATAAGTCCGATATGATTTATTGTATACACAACGACCTTATCTGAGTTATTTTCACAGAACAACTCATAATATTCAATTGAAGGAACTTAAGATAAATGCAGTAGACAAATATTTAAAGAAAATGTTCATTTCATTCATAAGAAATAGAAAGTACATAACTAGTTCATTAATTAAAGCCGGAGCGTGAGGACGGTGTGAAGGATCTCCAGGACATCAAGACCAGTCTTCTTGCATTGGTACAACGGATACACATACCGGATACTCATTGATTCGGTGTCCAATCCTGTATAATCTTTGACTTTTGTGGCTGACCCTACACCGGATCTCTTGACCCCGGTTCAGGACAGTTCATTTATGTAATTGAAAATAGTAATACAATATAATATTGACTTCCATTTAATATTCACTAATAATAATAGGAAGAGACAGAAAAATAGTCTAACAGGAGTAATATTAGGATAATGAAGTTTCGCTCCCCAATATTTATATCACTATTACACTAAAATTTTACAAAATCGTCAATCTTAAATAACAAATAATAAATAAATAATTTAAAAGTATGATTGTGATTTCATATTATCATTTTTCATACTATACCCAGATTAAACTATTAGTAAATTATCATCCAAAAAAGAAATGAAATTTTCTTTTATCTAGTAGTGATACCTTGTTGATCCAACTTTGATATTAATTTAACAAGATATTTAAAAAATAATTGGTTGAAATATAGAGAACTTAGATGAAGAAGTAAGTTTGGGAATTAAAGTTTTATATGAAAATTAGAAAAATTAGAAAAAAAATATTCTTGAACAAAATTGTTTGTTATACTCTATCTCTTATCTCTAGTTTTTTTCTCTCTCCTATTTTCTAGAAATCATTATTCACAACATCCCCCTAGCCTTTAATTTTACAAGAATTTTAAGGTGTATTTATTTATTTTACGGGTATAAGATTTAAAACTGGGTCCTTTAATTATGGGCCCTACCATCCCAGGGTTAGCCATAATATAAAGACGATGATTTGTTTATTCTACTTTGTATTTTATAATAAAATATAAATTAAAGAAATCTGACTATAGAATTATATCACAACATCACGAGGATTATACATGCAAAATTTAAAAGAAAAGAAATAAACATTTGTTGGTATATCAACTTAATAACCAATTCCATTAAAATGAAGTTGATTGATAAAATATAAAATAATTATGAAATTATATTAAAATCTATATTAAACCGTTAGATTAATAAAATTCAAAATAATATTTTACAAAATCAAAATAATAATGAATAAGATACATTAATTAAATTATTATCTCTTGTATAATAATTAAATAATAAGTGAAAAAAAAGTAGAATGATGAATCATCAGTCCTAATAAACTAAAGGATATTTTAAAAAATTGCTTTAAATGTTAGATTAAGTTAACGAGTTTCACTAAATAAACTAATATTATTAATATGTAAAGATAATTAATGTAACTTTTGTTTGTGATATTTTAGTTTGGGGGTAAAATTTGCTAATTTACTAATGGAGTAGGTGTATTTATGTGAGGTCAACCCTTTCCCAAAAAAATAAAAGAGATTTATAAAGGCCGTTGAATTAGGGTTGGTCGCGTGGCAATTTTGGGGCCCTAAAACGCAAAAGCCAAATGAAACATTATTGATTGAGTGGCATGGAAACCACCTCCCATTTTTCAACACCTCATCACACCTTCCCTTACTTGTTTCTGTGCCATGCATACTACTCTTTTTTGGTCCCACCCTAATTATTCAGAAACTACCCTTAATTTCCTCAAAATCATAGACTCTGTTTGGTTAGAGAGTTTCATTATAAATTATTAGATTATTGGTTAAATCGTTTCATTATGTTTGAGGTAATTAAGTTTTATTTTCACCCGGTAAGTTAAATGTATTCCAGTCTAGTATGCTTGAAAAAAGTTCCATATTGTTTTGGTATGTTTGAAAACTTCTACTTAATTCTAGGATATTTAAAAAATGTTTCATATTAATAAGTTTAAAGTGTGTTACTTAAATTTGATATGTATTAAAGATGATAAATTTTAAACCAGGATTTAATGAAAAGATGTTGTTGACACGTGTGTTGAGTTGAAAGGTGTGGGAATAGAGAGACATAGGATCACTAAAAAGTGTGTATGAAGTAGTGGTAGTGAACACTCCTCCCTATCCTTAATTTTGAATTTGAATGACATAGAAACAATGTCTTGTTGGAAGAGACATTCAAATGGATTATTATAGAATTTTGATGTATATTGGAAGTACACTGTTTAGCGGTAATGTCACAACTTAATTTCTAGTTTAGTTGGTTGTTTGTTCATCATCACAAAAAAAATGTCTGCTAAAGCTATCTAAATATTTGCATCACAAAAATCCTTTGGTCCATTGTTATAGACGCTAACTTAGCTAACAACGTTATTCTGCATGGATGCACAATTGTTACTTTTATAAGAAAAGAGAAGAACATGTTAGCATCAAAGATAGGTTTGAAGCATACACAATTTAAGTGAAAGCTTATTAATTTACTAGACCAATGTGAATCATTTTTAAAACATAGCGAACTAAAGTGAAATATTTTTAAATGTACGGGATTAAGTGAAAAATTTTAAATTTATCATACAAAAGTGAAACTAACTTCAAACGTTATAGATTTAACTGTCTGGTATAGAGATAGAGCTTCCCGTATCAATATTGGGAGTAGATCTTTCTCACTTACGTCTTATATCAGTTCAACGAGATTCGATATTATGTCTCTCAGTCTAGTGGGAATAAAGAGTCTTATAGTTAGTCGGTTCAGCCAACGCATCAGTCTCGCGTTATGGGGTGAAAAAGGGTGTTATCTATAAAAATACATCAAAGCTCGAGTCAATTCCAAATAAGTTAATATCAAAACTCAAGTAAGTGTTGGTAAACGTATCTTAATAAGAAATAAATGCATGCTATATATAGATTTGGGAGGTGAAGATGTCCTACGTGACGTGTGTTAATACAAAATTTGTAAAAACGGATAAAAGTGCCACAATCATAGACATTCTTGACATCCTTATAGGTTAAGCACTAGTGTGCCTCCTAAATCTATCATGCTCTCATTGACTCCAGTCATGGGATCTGAAATGCGTAGGGTCCACTAGTGTTTGGGGACTGTATGGATCAATCTTATTAATTTGGTAACCTCTTTTGTATAATTTTATTATTATCAATAAAAATAAGTCATTTTAGCTTTTGAATTTGTTTTCAAAACCCTTTATCTTAAGAATAATAGGTCAATATGAAAAATATTCATAAACTATTCTTAGTCAAAGATTAATATGAAAATATAAATACATTAAGGCTGATGTGTGAGTGTACTGATGATCTAATATCATAAATCATAAACATGTACATACCAAGTCTCCACAAATGTACGCAGTAAGAGTAATAATGTATTATATAAACCTACCATGAGAACTTGCATGGATCGTTAAATAAATATTCTAAAATGGTTCTTAAATTGATAATAGTATACATAATTCCTTAACTTAAAGTCACTAGGATTCCTACATGATAAGTTTTTTTGTTTTAATAAAATAACATTACTTGTAACAAAGAGATTATAAAGCTTGTAATTAAGTAATGACCAAATTATGCGAATGAATGAGTGATATAGATGACTAAAAAAATGTATAATCATGCTCTCAAAAGAATAAATACTAGATATTTATTCAAGTAAAATTTAATCTTACATCAATAAAAATGAATTGGTTTATTCAATAATGATGACGATCATGCTTTGAACACGATTAGATATAATGACAAAAGGAACAAATGCATAAATATTTGTATTATGTTGAATTGATATAATATTTGAATATAATGATGCATTGTTAAATGGTGTTCTTTACTTAATATTAATAATTAAATATTATTATTAATATAGCTAAATATAATACCTATAGGATCATATATAAATAGTAAGTCCACCAATGAATAAATTTTATTTTAATTGAACCTACAATAAAATTATTGAACCCAAATTATAATTTTTCTCAAAATCAAAGTAAAAATAAATAAAACACATCTATTAGAATATTTATCCCTCAAATGCTAATTGAGTAATAAGTAAAGAGAGAATAATTAAAGAAAATAAAACGATGAATCCAAATAATTTTAAAAATTATTATAAATTTTAGAGAAATTTAATTCATATAAATTAGATAGCAAGAGACAAAAGTAATATTAAGGAGCAATCATAAATTTTTTGATGAATATAAGTATAAGTGAAAAGACAAAAAGAATAACTTAGAAAGTCCTAATTTTAATGTCGATAAGACATACCCATGTTGATGTTGGTGAATTTGACCCCTCAACCATAACATTCACATGCTGCTTCTCCGTTCACTATACTGTTCCAAGAATTGAGATTTTTATTTTACAATCCACCTTGCTTTTAATAAAATTAACGAAAATCATAATCACTATTTTAAGTTTAAAATAATAAAAATTTAAGACATTGGCTTTTTTTATCAAATATGAAATTCTCTGAACTTTATAGTTTTACTTAATAAATACGTAGATATTATGGAAAGAGATTACCGAATTAATATGATTCATTACAACAAATAATTGTCTCTGGTCTCTGGTGTTTAATTATCTTCATCCAATTAACCTTTATAATTAATATTTTCCATCATTATTCTACTTTTTGCCCGGTAAAGAATCTGGCTAATGAAGAAAAGGAATTTTCCAAATTAAATCCTAATAATTACATAAAAAATGACCATATACTTACAAAGCATGCTAAATGCAATACGGTAACTTATATGTCACCGACTCAATAATTAGAGATTAAAAAAATAAAAGTGACGTAAATTAGTCGAAAGCAAGTAGCAAAGTAGCAAATAATCGGCGCTTAATTTGCAACAATGCACAAAAGGAAAAGGGCAAAATAGGAATTTAAGAAAAAATAGAAACAGTGAAACTTTGAGAAACGCTATATAATGCGCATTCAACACTACATACTTGCCCCGCTGGTTGCTGTTGTTGTAATTCCCACTACAATGGAATCACGGCAACCGCCACAACCCCCGCCATCTCCGCCGCCGCGAACCATCCTCGGAAAGTACCAACTCACGCGGTTCTTAGGGCGCGGAAACTTCGCCAAGGTGTACCAGGCGCGCTCCCTCGTCGATGGAACCACCGTGGCGGTGAAGGTCATCGACAAGTCCAAGACGGTGGACGCCGCCATGGAGCCCCGCATCGTGCGCGAGATCGACGCCATGCGCCGCCTCCACCACCACCCCAACATCCTCAAAATCCACGAGGTCATGGCCACCAAGACCAAGATCCACCTCATCGTCGACTTCGCCGGTGGCGGCGAGCTCTTCTCCAAACTCTCCCGCAAAGGCCGCTTTCCGGAACCATTGGCGCGACGCTATTTCCAGCAACTCGTCTCCGCGCTCTGCTTCTGCCACCGCAACGGCGTCGCTCACCGTGACCTGAAGCCGCAGAACCTCCTCCTCGACGCCGACGGAAACCTCAAGGTCTCCGACTTCGGCCTCTCGGCGCTCCCGGAGCATCTAAAAGACGGCGTCCTCCACACCGCCTGTGGTACGCCGGCCTACACCGCGCCGGAGATCCTACGCCACCTGAGCTACGACGGCTCCGTGGCGGACGCGTGGTCGTGCGGGGTGATACTCTACGTGCTCCTCGCCGGACACCTCCCGTTCGACGACTCGAACATTCCGGCGATGTGCAAGAGGATCGTGCGGCGGGACTACCAGTTCCCGGCGTGGATCTCGAAATCGGCGAAAAACCTAATTCAGCAATTGCTGGACCCGAACCCTAGGAGCAGATTGAAACTTGAGAGTGTTTGGGAAAATGCGTGGTTCAAGAAATGTTTGAGGGAGAAAGTTGAAGAGAGCGTTTTTGAGTCTGATTTGTATAACAAGTGTTGTGACGGTTACAAATTGGGGATGAATGCGTTTGACATAATATCGATGTCGTCGGGGTTGGATTTGAGGGGGTTGTTCGAGACGACGACGTCGTTTAGGAGGGAGAAGAGGTTCAGTTCGGATAAGAAGGTGGAGGTGGTGGAGGCCAAGGTTAAGGAGGTTGCTCTGAGTTTGGGGTTTAGGGTTGAGGTTGGTAAGAGTGGTGCTATTGGACTCGGGAAAGGGAGGGTTTCTTTGGTCGTTGAAGTGTTTGAGATTGTGCCTCACTTGTTGTTGGTTGGTGTTAAATTGGTCGATGGTGCTTTGGAGTTCGAGGACCATCATTGGGATGATTGGAGAGTTGGCCTACAAGATGTTGTTTTGTCTTGGCATAATCAATGAACGAATCACCACACAAACTCTTCTTCTAGTGTTTTTTATTTGACTTGTAGTAGTAATGGCTAAATTAGTTGTGTTACTCTTTGTAATGTGATGTACAGGACAAAAAATCAATGAATGATGCCTAATGTTTCTGCTGAATCAATAAACCAAATTTCATGCCTTCCCTCTTGTTTACTTGCAACCTTGCTTAACTGAAATACTAAGCAGATTTGTAGAGGTTTAGCTGCTTTCAAATTTTAACTGTGGTTGAAGAGGCTCAGTGCATTTTTATCGACCATGAAGCTTGGTATGTGTTGGTGTTTGACGAAGAGGTTCAGTATACATCTATGTAGTAAGAAAAATGAAATTATAAAAATAAAAAAAATTTAAAGTTAATATTTTGTTTGGTATGTAGTTAGGAAAACGAGATTATAAAAATAAAAAAATTTAAAGTTAACATTTTATTTATAATGTAGTTAGGAAAACAAATTGACACTTTATAGTATTTGGTTTTATTTGACCGGATTTTTTTTTTTATTTGCAAATTCCGTCTGCAAGTTTCTCACGTAAACACGGTTAATCCTCCAGCTCAGCTTTTGGTAGTTGGCTGAATACACGCCTGTAAAAAGTAAAAACCAGAGCCAATTTTGAAAGTTAAAGTTAAGATCGGCACTTGAATACCAATCAAAACACAAATGAGTGGACGCAGAAAGACTAAATACTAGGCAAGAAAACCTATATGGACTAGATTGTTATAGTGCTATATTTTCCAGAAAAATAAATGGAACAAATGGTGCAGATAAATCTAATTTATACACTCTTATACATGATAAAAAAATTAAACCTGAAATTATTTTATTGAAAATTATATAAAAATTAAAATTAAGAAGTTATTAATAATATTCAAAAAAAAATCATTTTTTTAATTTTTAACTTATATAAAATTAGACATATTAAATAAACTCTACATACAATAATATAATGTTGATTTTTTGTTCTGCGGTAAAACTAAACAGAAAAACATACATACATTTTACATTTAAATTAAACAAAGGGGTCAAGTCTCCGTATTCAAAGCCCTCCTAGCTTTCGATGATCTCCGTTGATTATTCACAGCCCAACCATGATTTTTAACCGGTTGTGGGCAAGTAGGGATTCGAACAACACGCTCTGTTCACGAGCTTTAATCCTTTGATTTGAAGACCCTATCCCATCTCCACTGGTAGCCATTCAATTCCTTGTATAACATACACAGTAATCAGAAAACAACGATTAAGCTCATTATAGACCAAATAAACAGATTTTTTGACATAAAAACAATTGGTAATGCTAACTTGAAAGTTGAAAGCATCTGCATACAACTAACCCACATCAAGAGGATCAAAATTAGTTCTTGACCGCCTCTCTGATGTGAGGGTACCGATGAGCCCATCGAGAGAAACCTGCACGACAGTGAGTTACAAAAAGCAACAACTCCAGAAAGCCTCTAGTACTCTAATAACTAGCATACATAAAACATATTTACCAGTAGAGATTATCTCAGAAAGATCCATATCTGCTTTAATATCCTGCAATAGGTTATGACAAATAACCAACTGTTAAAAGTAATTATGAGATCAAAGTAAAAATATTTAGTTCACCACTTTTAAGTGGTAACATCAAATGAGTAGACTAAGAGAAGTGGTTAAAAAGGCCAGATTTGGATGTGGAGGCAAGCAATAAGCTTTCTAGAAGGGCATTGTTGAATTTTGAAATGAATAGTAAATTTAACTGTGAACAAAAGGCAGGGCAGAGGGAAACAGTATCAAAAACCAACATGTGAAAAGGTGTGTGTAATTGTGTGTTGAGTTCACACTAATATTTTTATTTGTTTTTTTCACAAATACAATTTTAGTAGATGATCACATTTAACAAGATGAACGAAAGTTGAGTCAAAATCAAGTCAGGAGAAACTCAAGGACAAATGAGCAATTTGATATATTGAATCAGATTTAGAACAAGGATATGTTTACGGTCTTCATAATTTACAAGTTAAATTAAATCTTTCTTCAGTGTGATACAGGAAAAGTGATAAGGTGGCTGCTAGAAAATTGAAACACATGCAGACAAGTAAACAATTTGGACAGTTCTTATGACATGACAACTTTAGGTCACACTAGATGCATGTGATGTGATGAAACAACATAGAGAGAAACCAAAGGATTTTCTAAGTCAAAGGATCGTATAATCAAAGATTACTGCTTAACTTGTCACGCAATTTGGAGTGAGAATTTCGCGCATTAAAATTAACAAATATACAGATAAACACATAGAAAAAAATTGACATTGGGATAGAGAAATGAAATAATAAATGAATAATATTTTAGGAAAAATTACTTTATTAGACAATAGAAGAGACACAATACTATTGATGTAAAAGTAAAATTATATTGTTGGTTCCTACAAATATTCTGTAACTGCAACAGTCTCTTCTTCTGAATCAACAATACAATTTGGACCAAATTTATTATACAAATAATAACAATAATGAAAGGGAATTCTCAATTCACCTGTTCTGATGAAGTAAGACATCTTGCCATGAGCTGATAAAGACTGCTAAGAATGCTTAAGTTGAAATCAGGACGGTTTAGGAGAGCCTCTTCTGATGTATAATCAAATATCAGTGTGCAAATGCTTGAAGCCATCATCAGACTTGACATTTCATCAGTATTTTCTACAAGCCATATTTCAGTAACTAAGATTTATGCTTTGCAGCATACTTTCAATTGAATAAATGTATAATAAGCAAATACACATTAAGAATTAATATTGATGGTACTTGCTAGAGCTGAAATCAACAGTATTAAGGATTAGTCGGTAACATCCATTAAATTTCCATGGTTAAAGGTTTCTAAGCACTGTAGAAACATTTAATCCCATCTACTAGGATTTTTCCAATTTCAAAAATCATAGTTTTCTCATGAGGCACAATTACACACAAGACCAAGCATAGCCACATGAAATACCAAGAAAAGATTAAGACATTTCCAAATACAAATATTCAATAAACTCTCTGTGATTACTTCCCTCTTTCCTTTCAAGGTTTGATTATAGTATCTTAGTATGATTGAGCAATACCATGATATGTTTTCACCTTTCAAGAGTCAATTTTATGAGGTTTTCTTCATAAGTGTGAATTGACAAAAATTATCTTCGCATTCCTCACTTGTTGAAGTCCACAATACTAGTTTTAATTTTAACATTAATAGTTCCACTCATTCTTCAATCCACATCACTGAATAGGAAAGACAGATAAAATAGATACAATAAAAGATTAACTAAATTACTATCACCCTGATCAACAACCAAGCTGCACTAGGCTTATCTTAGGATTGTAAGCAAGTCCAAGTCAACCCATGAATCTGGTCAATCAGACACAAGGTGAAAATTTGGTTTGGCTAAAGATGGTCGGTTCAATTCTTTTGAATTGTCATGGATGATGTTCATCTGCACTTAGTATACAACTCAGACCTTAATGTTATTTCTCACATATACCAGAAACTAACCAAAATTAAGCAGTACGCTACAAGGTGCAATATGACAAACAGAAACCCCTCGCTTCTATATACATGCTAGTCCATCTTCACTGGAGCACTTGTCACCTCATAAATATGCAGAATCAAACAGTTGATGAAGCAAGAAAGATGGTATGTAATAGTGCACAAAGAAAACACTATTTTAACAGCGGCCAACAAGCATGGTACCTGACCAATAAGCCAGTGCTTTAAGAAGATCAACAATAGCTGATTCTTCTAACACAATCTGCAGTTTGTCTTTCTGTAGCAAATAATGAACAACTTGTGTCAAGATTCTGGTTTTACACAACCAATATAGTGGTTAATACAACTCACAAGGAAGATTATGATAAGAACATCACCTTCAATATAAGGTTCATTATTGTATCACATGCCAAAAAGATGCAACCATTGCCCTCAACCATAAATGCATTTGACCAAAGTAATTTGCTGAGGCAATCTAAAACCTGCATATTAAATAGGTTCATTATATTTAGATAGAAAAATTGCTTTCTGAGTAATGTTATTCAATGATTTCATTGCAACTAGAAACAATTGTAAATGCCATGCGAGAATATTAAACTTAATTACACAACTGGTAAAGCAATCATTATAATTTTGTTCATGTATATGCGAAGATCCATCTTTAGGTGAAATATAATTAAACCATCAAAAAAATAATAGAATGAGACTTCAAGAATGAAAAAAATTAAAAACAGGTTAATGGTTATCTGCACTCTAGTTAAAGAATTTTATACTATCAACCAATTAAAATACAGTGAACATAAGACTTTTAATGTAAATATCACAAAGTTAATCAATTTTAACTATATGTTAATCCATGATTGATTGACAGCGTAATTTTTTTTTAAAAGAACTTCACACTATATTAGTGTTTCTCAATTAAATTCTTAAAAATATAAGTACTGGAACTGGAAAATAACTTACAGCCTGGAGACCTTTACACAAGGCCAAAGCTTTGCATCCTTCAATCTCCATAGTAATTTGAGATAACATAGGTAGCAGAAAGCAAACAGAGTAGAATGGCCTGAAACAAATATTTAAATTAAGAAACCCCCAACAAGAAAAAAAGAAAAACAACCTTTTACCAATAATTATCTGTTTAAAGATACCTTTGTTCATCTTCACCTTCAACAGAAAGCATATAGCCTAAAAGCTCTTGAACCTTCTCCTTGCATGCTACAGGTGCTTCTGCAAGATAGCTGAAACAAATACAATAGATAAGTCCAAAACCTTTCCTCCTTGTCTCAATTTCAACCTAGAAAGATTTAGACAGTAGTGATTAAGAAATAAGAGAAAAAAAATAAACTTAACTAAGTTCCAACCTGCATACCATATTTTTTCAAAGTGATTAAGATAAAAATTGTTGCATGGTTCACAAGCCTCCAGCTAATTACCTGCTACCAAGGTGTACACATCTAGCACAAAGTTCTATTGAGTAAAGGGCATATTAACTACAATCCATTCTTAGACCTGCACTTACTTCTATAATAGTTGGTCCTTGAACAGAACTGAAGAACCTCTTATGTTATACTACCTCTGTCCTTGAATATAAGCAACAAAAAAAATAATTGTCCTAGAATATAAGCAAATCTAACTAACTCTAGATCATTAAATATGGAAATATTCCTAAAATGTCCTTATTTAATACATACTTTAATTTTCAATGCAGAAAGATTAAACTCCTTTAACAAGTTCCAATGAAAGGCATTATAGTAAACAACATATTTTTTAGATGAAATCAATTACAATTAAATGAGGTTAACTACTTTTCTTAAAGGGTACAGGGTAGTTATTTTTTTCTTGTATTCAAGGATGGAGGTAATACCACTGAAAAGTTGTATCAAGAAAGGAAACACCCAAATTTGATTAGAAATAAATCATTCAATGGGTTGTAGTTAATATGCCATTCACTCAATATAAGTCTTGTACTCGACAATGCCACCTTAATATGTGAAAGAAGTCTTGTACTTGTGATTAGAAATAAATCATTCAATTCAATGGGGTTGATGAAATGTCTACACATCACCTTGATAAAGTACAACTAATGCAAGGAAGCAATAGTAAACCATCCTACCTCCCAATAAGTCGCACTGAAGCAAGCAAATCATCCCCTTTCTTTTGCCCATGTTCCTGTACGACTTAACCATTATATTTTGCTACTATATTTTTGCAAACAGGGTAAAGTGGTGTGGGAGAGAATCAACTGCAATAGGATGAACTGTATACCACTCTCCCTGTTTATATACTACTAGGTTAAGAGTGCACTACATAGTAAACATAGGCAGGCCCAAAAGCTCTAAATAACCTAATGCAAATTTTGACACCAAAGATGGCTCCTAATGATACTAAATTAAAATTATAATAAACAATTAACCATCAGCATTACCTTTGCATCTTCTAAATACTCTAGTACAACAATACTTGTCTCATTAAGTTGGAGAATCAGCTTGCTCAATGTGCCTTCATCAAGGAGGTTTCCTATAAAGTAAAAGATTGCAGTAACAATGCATAATATCCAATTCACAAGAGCTTTTCCAAAAAAAGTTTCTAACAGTCTCAACATCAGTAGTAAAATAGAAGTACTCCAACTAGTATCCATATAGTTGACAGTTGACAATAGTAGTTAAGAGCCAGCATAATTAAAAATTGCATAATTTGAAATGGAAATACCATTGAACTATCACTTTTTTGGTAAACAGAACTATCACTTGAAAAGTTCTTAAAACAAAGTATTCATATTTTCACCAATTCTTATTCCAAAACAGCTACAAAAAAATACTAACAACACAAAACCAATGATATTAATCATCACCCCAAATGACAGATAAGAAGTAAAAATTCCTCCTGGCCAAATTTATCTTCTTAAAAATATATTAAAAAGGCCGTTTGAAGTCCAAAATGTGAGACAACATACTTCATGTTCATTAAAATATCTAGAAAACATTTCTTAACACCATATATCACATTCAAACCAGAGTAGTCTTTTTTATTTAGTTTTTCCTTTGTCTAATTCTCTGCAATTTCAAGAGTATGATCAGAATTAGTGGCCAAGTGGACGGCATTAGAACAGAGGAACCATTTTCAATGTCATTACTTTTTTCATAAAAGTGGAAAAACAAAATCTGAAGGTGAGGTGAATTGAGTTTCTTTGAATATACCATTATTTTCATCAAAATTTGATATTAATTTTATTATCTTCTCAACCAACGAGTAGGCAACAGCCACATTATGTCTCTTAGAAAAAATTGCCTCGGCTGTAGCTGAAGCATCCTGAGGTGCTTCATATTTTAAATAGGCCAACTCATTCAGAAGAACGGCAATTTCAACCCTTGACTGCTCCAAGACAAGCAAAAGACACCTAAAACGGTAAGAGGTGAAAATGAAGCTATGAGTGCTGAGTGTTCATGACTTAAAAGTTGTTATTTAACAAGAAAAGCTTACATGTCAGCTGGAGCTGGATCCTGCACATCATTTGTGCTTACTTGGGTAACCAGCCAAGCTTCTCCATACATGGAAACCATAGACTCGGCTAAAATAAGGGCCTGCAGCCTTTCAGCAGGAGCTGCATGTGAATGGCCAATTAAGCAATCAACCAGACTTAACTTAAACCCATAATGCAGTAGATTAAGACAAGGACATTCATTAATTCTGTAAAACTTCAGATTATCTGTGTGAAAGTGCTAAGAGGAAATGCCTTTTCATCCACAACCTTTCCCTCAAATAAACCACCTTGAAAATAACTTTCCAAACTTGAGAACAGCAGTCCATAAATTGTGCAGTGTCATAGTCAAAGAATAAATGAAACAGGTAGTTGTTGTCATAGATATCAAAGCAATACTTAATTTGCATGACTTATTTCTTGTAGCTAGTTAGCCACTTCATCCAATACCATCCTTAGAATCATTATCTTTTCCAAAATCAAACAGAAAAAACAAGCTAAAGCTTTTAAAGTTTACACCCTTGGACTATTCCTTTCTAAACTGGAAACCCACTGCTCACTCTTGCACCATATTTAGGTTTAACATATTTTTTTCACCCTTATTTTTCTCAACACCACATTTGAATTCTCAAAATTTTCCTCAACTTTGCTTGCTTATGGAACATTAGCATTTATACAGATATAGTTACCCACTTCCTTCCTTTAAACATCACTTTATCCTTGCCTTTACCTCCTTTACCTCCTTTTTTCTTTGAGCCATTTTACACTGATCCAGCATCCTTTTTTATATGCCAAGAACACCTATATTGAATCACCACCACAGTCTTGCTTAGATAACAAAGCCTGTTAACTTAAGCCTTCACATCAATAAATTTATTTTGAGCCCTTTTACACTAATCACAATATTCTTCTCTTTTATTTTTATTGTGCTAAGAAAACCTATACTGAATCATCACCGCCTTGCTTAGATAACAAAGCCTGCTGACTTAAGCATCTCAGTATGCAAGATCAAACAAGTATGTACTTTTTTATCAGCCAAGAGAAATTGCTAAAATTACAAATTCAAATAAAGAGAAACCAAAATAAGGTGAAACAGAAAATGTATCAAAGTTAAGAAAATTGTCTAAACTATGAACATACCAACACGGTTCTGCAAAATGGCCACAATACCAATGCGGATACTATGTGACCAGCTATCTTGAGGAAGCGATTGGAAGGCATCACGAAGTTGTGGCTGAAAATGAAAGAATTTGTAATCAATTGCAAGGAAAATGAAGTAATATGTACATGTATGAAAATGGATATGTTAGAGGTAGGTACATGGATTTGAACCCATGAAGGTTAATCCAAATACATCAGTTCAAATTATGCAACTTTGTGGATAGCAGGCTGGACATGTTAATCTCATAAGAATATAAATCATCAAACCAAACCAAACCAAAATAGGCACTATATAGAAATTTATTCATTACCAGCAGAATATTTTAACATGTAAATGTCCTAGACTTCCACTGTAAAAAGAGATGACTGGAATATGGAGAACAGCATCCAATTTCTTTCCAGCAGAAACTGGACAAATATAGGGCACAGACAACTCCCCCCTCAATATTTGAAAAAGCTTTTAATGTCCAGTATTTAATGCTACATTGTAGAGACCATTGACCAAAGGAAACAGTAAAACAAGATAACATACTGAATTGTTTGAGGAAAGAATGGCATTGAGTAGGTGGAGGGCTTCAAATTTCAAGGAATTGTGCAAGACAGCAAACTGCCTTGCTATTGCCGCTACCTGTCAAGAGACATGCCAAAAATATTGCTTCATCGAAGACATTGTAGATGTTTATTTAGAACGATGCAAGATTAGAAAACCAAAATGAGAACAAATTAGTTATAAAGTACAAATGTTAAGAAAGTACACTTACAATAACTGAGATCTCAGATAAGTCGTCATTGTTCTGGACTATGTTCAAGGATGTCCTACTCAGAATCAATTGCAGAAGTTTAAAAGATATTTCCATCAAATGTGAACCTGCATAATGACTATTGTGAATTGTGATGCATAAACAAGAATTCCATTATTTGCAGATGGGCATGTATGCAACAGAAAGACTACCATTTAAAAGAATGACGATGTTAATCTCACTGAATTGCATACAAAGACAAATTCTTGCAGACACTAAAGACAATTTAGCAACTGAGCATTACCAGCGAGGGAACAATAAGATCTTACCATCTTGCAGAGAAGACATATGAGAGGCCAGTATCTTGATGCCTCCAGACTCACAAAGTGTCGTGATTCCACTTTCAGAAGCAGTTGACACCAAATATAAAAACTCATAGCATTCCTCTAGGACAGATGAGGCAGACCTAAACAGTGGAATGGAATTATAGTAAAAACCAAAACGGTGGCGTACGAACGGAATGGAACTAGCTAGTTAAATGGGTTTGTATGGGTGATTACTGGGTGGAGATGACTTGCAATATAAGTGGAATATTGAAAACCATGTCTTCCGAGGAAGCAATATCAGGAACACGACAAAATGAGGCAAGAACCGTGATGGACAGGCTTAAATATGCATCCCGATTATTGTTATCGTTGTCGACAGTACCTGAGAGAGATAGAGATTAGAGAGGGTGACGAATAAAATAAATAAATAGTGAGAGCGTGTTTACCAGTTTTGAGTAGGCGATAAAGAAAGCGAGGGCCAACTGCATCGTAGACCTTACGAAGTGAGGAGTGGTCGTCAGCTTTGCAGAACTTGGTGACCAGAAGAAGCCCCGCGAGTCGTTGTTCGTCTCGTTCTCCTTTCAGCAGTTTCAAGCACTCCTCCATATTTGGAGCCTGTCAATGTCAATACAAAATTCCCTTACTGAGGCATTTTCTCAAACGTTTGGAGGCAAAGGATGATTAACAAAAACTCACAATTTAAACTTCAACTCAACTCGAAACTTCCTTTGACTTGAAACAATACAAGGTTCTGCGTTTTTCCACATTTTTGGGGTTGAGCTCGGTACAAGGACCAAGGCCTTTGGGCCGGCGCGTTGGGTTATATGGGCTACGGTAAGAGAATAATCCGATTAACCCAAAAATCCCATTCACCAATGAATATTTAACCCAAAAATCCTTACTTCCTTGTACTTTTCATCATCATAGATTAATATTAATGTACATGTAATTTTTATCTTCTTAGTTCTTTTTCTTTTTAATTTCACGAGCATCTTCCCATTGTATTATTTTTTAGGTAGGATACTCATTGATCAAATGTAATTACACTCACTCTCCCAATTAACTTAAAAAAGTGCTAAGAAAAAATTTCTCTTCATACTTCCTTAAATAATACTCCCTCAATTTATTTATTTTTTTTAGTCACTTATAGAATTCAAGATGTATTTATTTTGTTTTTATCAATATTACCCCTATAATAAATGTGTATTTTCATCTACTAATATCAATGTATTTAATAAATATACACAATCCATAATTATGACCTATGAAATTAATTAAAAAGAGAGGTCAAGAAATCAAACAATAAATCATTTTCATAATTTTATGTATCTATATCTAATATAAAAGACACTTGATAGAAAGTGGAATCTAACAGGTGTCAATCTGTGGTTAATCCTTATTCCCTCCAAAAACCTTCTCTTCTGATTTTATTTTTTAAAATTTTTAATCTTTTCAACTACTTAACTTTTTCTCTCTCTTCCACTTAATGTCCACTGGTTTCAATTTCCAAGTTTCCCTATGTGCATTCACTCCTTCATCTTCTATTTGAAATTCAAATTCAAAAACTTTCATAAAATTGCATTTAATGGTTCAGAGTCTCAAAACATTTTTTTGTTCCTTTTCCCAATTCTTTAATTCTCTTTTCTCATTTTTTTATCTTCTCTAAATTCCTCAGGCGTCTCTCTCTCAAAAGCTCTTTCCCTCATTTTCTCTAATCACTGTTAGAGGATGAAAGCCATGTCGAGGGAATCTCCATCGCGAAAAACCATTCACGTTCTCGACACCGTCACAGAAGACGATTCATTTGACGCATCTATTTGGTTCCGCCCCCTGCCCGCTGCGTGTCTCCCCATCATGTACTGCTTCCTTGATGTTCATGTTCATTAATGTTTCCCCTTCTTTCGTTGAAAGGTTTGGTTCTTCTACATAAAGCACTTCCTTTCCTATATTGTTTCCCTTTGTTTGTCATATGTTTCTTTCAACACACATCTCTCTTTCAACTGACAAAATCGGTACTTAACGATTCCTTTCTTGCTCCTATTTTTTTGCAAATTGTTGGAAGCTTGAATCTTGAGAGCTTTTTTTGCATTTCCAAATGACGAAGGGAATAGAAATCCTGGACAATGAAGCTAATGGTGAATTCTTAAAGTTGTTGGGAAGGGTAGCTATGGGGTTGTTTGTTCAGCAATTGATACACACACTAGGGGAAAGGTTGCAATAAAGAAGATTCATGGTGTTTTGCAACATATTTCTGATGCTATCAGTTGTATAGATTGTTTTGTTGACCTTAAACATCAGTTGTTTTTGTGTGTAACTTTTTTTGGTTTCTCTACATCAATCAAGTGTCTAGGCAATATTAAAAGTGTCGTGTGTTATTTTTTTGATGTCTCTGACTTTGAATCCAGATTAACATACACTCAGAGTAAAGGAAAAATATTTTATGTTGTTTTTATATGTTCCTGCACAAGCAACTTTTTTTTGTATATTTGTTTTTTTTGCTACATGTATATGTCAAATAACCCCCCTAGAAAAAGTTACTTTGAAAAGGAAAAAAAACACAGGTATTGTAGATGAGGTGTTATGTTGTGTTGTTTTGTCTCTAATTATGTTTTTTCCGAGTTGAAAATAATTTTTGTTGTTTCATTACAAATTTTCTGTTGTTGTTTTTATATGAAGGGAACCGAGAGAGGGAGAGACGAGTGAAAGAGTGACTTTGAGGGTGAGACAAGTGATGGAAACCGAGTGAGGGAGTGACGAGTGAATGAAAGAACGAGAGTGAAAGATATCAAGTGAGGGACCCAGAGTGAAAGAACAGAAGAGACTGAGTGGGGGCGAGACGAGTGATGAAAGACCGAGTGAAAGAGAGACAGAGTGAAAGACTGGGTGAGGGAGGGAGACTATGAAAGAACAAGAGTGAAAGAATGCCTTTCAATCAGGCGGTTTCTGCCAAGTCACGTTAGGTCAAAATCACACCATGAGGAAGCGATATTTTGATTGATGATTTACAGGCTATTTTGATTGATGGACAAGAGATAACAGTTAAAAGGCTGTCTAACAACTCTGGTTAGGGTTTAGAGGAGTTCAAAAATGAAGTTGTATTACTAACCAAACTTCAGCACCATAGTCTTATGAAGCTTCTTGGTTGTTGTATTCAGGGAGAAAGAGAAATTGTTAAACTATGAATACATGCTCAATAAAAGCTTGAACTATATTTTTGGTTTGAGTCTTTAATGTTTATGCTTCTTTTTTCTTATAGCTATTGCTTCTTAGATATCTTGAGACTATAAGTGGTATCCTAAAGTAAATCGATCCATTTAAATCATGCAAAAACAAGGGAGAATTGAGGTTCCCTCACAGCTGACACTCCAAGGTTCCTTGGTTCTCAATTCATAGAGACATCGCATGAAGACCAAGATATATTCCAGGAAAGACCGGGTGAGGGATCTAGAGCGTGAAAGAACCAGAGTGAAAGACTGAGTGGATGAAGGGAACCGAGAGAGGGAGAGATGAGTGAAAGAGTGACTTTGAGGGTGAGACGAGTGATGGAAACCGAGTGAGGGAGTGACAAGTGAATGAAAGAACGAGAGTGAAAGATATCAAGTGAGGAACCCAGAGTGAAAGAATAGAAGAGACTGAGTGGGGGCGAGACGAGTGATGAAAGACCGAGTGAAAGAGAGACAGAGCGAAAGACCGGGTGAGGGAGGGAGACTGTGAAAGAACAAGAGTGAAAGAATGCTTTTCAACCAGGCGGTTTCTGCCAAGTCACGTCAGGTCAAAATCGCACCATGAGGAAGCGGTTTCTGTGATTTGAAATAGACGAATCACATTGAGTTTCCTCTTCCATATACAAAGTTTGCTCTTAAGATTGAGTGATGGACCGAGTGAATGAAGGAAACCGACTGAGGGAGTGGCCAATGAAAGAAAGACGAGTGAATGAGAGATCGAATGAGGGAATGACGATAGATGGGGTGAGAGACCGACTGAGGGAACGAGAGACTGGAGAGGGAGTCAGAGACTGATTGAGGGAGAAAGAGACCGACTGAGGGAGTTAGAGACTGACTGAGGGCGAAAAAGACCGAGTAAGGAAGGGAAACTGAGTGATGGACCGAGTGAAAGAGAGATCGAGCGAAAGACCGGGTGAGAGAGGGAGACTAATCGAAAGAGACTGATCGAAAGACCGGGTGAGGGATCAAGAGCGTGAAAGAACCAGAGTTAAGAGTGAGTGATGGACCGAGTGAATGAAGGAAACCGACTGAGGGAGAAAAACTGAGGGAGTGGCCAGTGAAAGAAAGACGAGTGAATGAGAGACTGAATGAGGGAATGACGACAGATGGGGTGAGAGACCGACTGAGGGAACGAGAGACTGGAGTGGGAGTCAGAGACTGACTGAGGGAGAAAGAGACTGACTGAGGGAGTTAGAGACTTACTGAGGGCGAAAAAGATCGAGTAAGGGAGGGAAACTGAGTGATGGACCGAGTAAAAGAGAGATCGAGCGAAAGACCGGGTGAGGGAGGGAGACTGAGTGATGGACCGAGTGAAAGAGTGACTGATCGAAAGACCGGGTGAGGGATCAAGAGCATGAAAGAACCAGAGTGAAAGACTTAGTGGATGAAGGGAACCGAGAGAGGGAGAGACGAGTGAAAGAGTGACTTTGAGGGTGAGACGAGTGATGGAAAACCGAATGGATAAAGGAAACAAAGCATTTTCTATGGTTACATTTTCTATGCTTGGTAATCAAATTGTTTTTATCAGTTTATCATAAATTTCTCCATTGATTTGTTTTTATTATTTTGTTCCCTGTCCTCATGGACAATGCTAAAAAAATAGAAAATGTTAAAAGTGTCCCTGAACGAAAAATGCTAAAAAAAACTTTTCAAAAAGGTTTTTGAATTCAACAATCTTAGATAAAGAAGGGTTTCCAAAGTATAGCAAAATAGATAATGAATATACTATAATCAAATTATCTTTTTAGTCAATTATAAATTTTTTTCTTCATCATAATTTAAAAATTTCCCGTGTAAGGGATGGCATGGGTTCACCCGACCAGTTTTCACGCATGGCCAACTATACGTTGCATTGTCAAGAGTGAGGTCAAAGGAAGGATTAAAAGTGACTGATCGAAAGACCGGGTGAGGGATCAAGAGCGTGAAAGAACCAGAGTGAAAGACTAAGTGGATGAAGGGAACCGAGAGAGGGAGAGATGAGTGAAAGAGTGACTTTGAGGGTGAGACGAGTGATGGAAACCGAATAAGGGATTGAGAATTGTTTTATCTGAAAAACTAAGAAAGAAATTTTGAATGAATTCCCGAGTGATGAAAGGCCGAGTGAAATTGTTGTATGAATTGAGAATGAGATTCAAGTTGATGATCCCCTGTTCAGCATTCGCTTAAGCCATGACCCATCCGCTGCAGCGATTTTGTTGTATTTTGGTTCTGGATGAATTTCGCTTGAGCGAATATATCTCGCTCAAGCGAATTCATCATTGGAACTTCATTGGATGAATTTCGTTGGGTGTGTTTTACTGGTACGCTTGAGCGAAGCCCATGTCTTTGCTTTCTGGATCAATTTCGCTTAAGCCATACCACTTCGCTTGAGTGACTTCTTCAATGAACCTCACTGGTCCAAATTCGCTTAGGCGAATAAGTCATTCGCTCAAGCGATGGATGCCCTGTTACTTGCATCTTGAGGAAAGACCGGGTGAGGGGGGGACAGAGCGAAAGACCGAGTGAGGGAGGGAGACTGTGAAAGAATACCTTTCAACCAGGCGGTTTCTACCAAGTCACGTCAGGTCAAAATCGCACCATGAGGAAGCGGTTTCTGTGATTTGAAATAGACGAATCACATTGAGTTTCCTCTTCCAGATACAAAGTTTGCTCTTAAGATTGAGTGATGGACCAAGTGAATAAAGGAAATCGACTGAGGGAGAAAGACTGAGGGAGTGACCTGTGAAAGAAAGACGAGTGATTGAGAGACCGAATGAGGGAATGACGAGAGATGGGGTGAGAGACCGACTGAGGGAACGAGAGACTGGAGAGGGAGTCAGAGACTGACTGAGGGAGAAAGAGACCGACTGAGGGAGTTAGAGACTGACTGAGGGCGAAAAAGACCGAGTAAGGGAGGGAACTGAGTGATGGACCGAGTGAAAGAGAGATCGAGCGAAAGACCGGGTGAGGGAGGGAGACTGAGTGATGGACCGAGTGAAAGAGTGACTGATCAAAAGACCGGGTGAGGGATCAAGAGCGTGAAAGAACCAGAGTGAAAGACTAAGTGGATGAAGGGAACCGAGAGAGGGAGAGACAAGTGAAAGAGTGACTTTGAGGGTGAGACGAGTGATGGAAACCGAATAAGGGATTGAGAATTGTTTTATCTGAAAAACTAAGAAAGAAATTCAGAATGAATTCCCGAGTGATGAAAGGTCGAGTGAATTTGTTGTATGAATTCAGAATGAGATTCAAGTTGATGATCCCCTGTTCAGCATTCGCTTAAGCCATGACCCATCCGCTGCAGCGATTTTGTTGTATTTTGGTTCTGGATGAATTTCGCTTGAGCGAATATATCTCGCTCAAGCGAATTCATCATTGGAACTTCATTGGATGAATTTCGCTAGGTGTGTTTTACTGGTACGCTTGAGCGAAGCCCATGTCTTTGCTTTCTGGATCAATTTCGCTTAAGCGATACCACTTCGCTTGAGCGACTTCTTCAATGAACCTCACTGGTCCAAATTCGCTTAGCGAATAAGTCATTTGCTCAAGCGATAGATGCCCTGTTACTTCCTATATATATGGCATTCTATATTTTATTTTTTGTATATTACATAGTATATTATGTTATAAATATTATAACAATTAATATAACATATTAGTTAATAATTTTAATCAAAGGTCATAACCCGTGCGTCCACACGGGTAAAAAAAAGGTAGTAACTTGGTACAATGATCCACTTTAAAAAATGTGAGACAGATAAAGAAGGGAATGAAAGCGGAAAAAAAGGAAGAGCAACGATGCTTGAAAATCGTGCAAATATAAGTACGATGATAGAAACTCCTTTCGTGATTGAATCAATTAACTCTGAATCGCAATGCCTGCAACAACGGAGAACAACAACCAAGGCTCTTTCCTGGGCCGAATAAGCATACGAAGAAACCAAGTCCTGTCAATGGACGGCACCCACGACCAGGAGATGGAAGATCTCGAGCTCTTCCAGAAACACGTCGGAGACCGTTTCTCCGACCTCCTCTCCTCCACCACCGACGACCCCTCATCCGACGCACTCCTCTCCATCGCGTGGCTCCGCAAACTCCTCGACGAGTTCCTATGCTGCGAGGCCGAATTCAAGGCCGTCGTTATGATGGGCCGTGAGCCTTCTCAGATCGCCAAGCCACCCCTCGACAAGCTCCTCCCCGAGCTCCTCGACCGCCTTGTCAAATCCCTCGACATCTGCAACGCCGTCGCCCTTGGCATTGACGCCCTCAAGAACATCCAACGCCTCGCCGAGGTTGCTGTCGCCGCCCTCGACCAAGCCCCAATCGGCGAAGGCCAGGTCCGCCGCGCGAAGAAGGCACTGAGCTCCCTCGTGACGACGATGGTGCAAGAGGACAAGGACCCATCGAAGGGGACGGAGAGAACCCGGTCGTTTGGGAAGAGAAGCAGCAACACGACGAACCAGGCGAAGAGCGCGTTTCGGTCGTTGTCGTGGACGATGGCGAAGAACTGGTCGTCGGCGAAGCAAATCCACGCGATGTCGTCGAATCTGAACGCGCCACGTGGTGCGGAGTCATCCGGGTTGGCCCAACCGGTTTACATAATGAGCACGGTGTTGGTCTTCGTGATGTGGACGCTGGTGGCGGCGGTTCCTTGCCAGGACAGGAACGGGCTCGGGACTCACGTGGGCCTGCCGCGACAGTTGAGTTGGGCCCATCCGATGATAGGGCTGCAGGAGAAGATAGCGGAGGAGTGGAAGAAGAAGGAGAAGAAAGGGTGTGTGGGTGTGTTGGAGGAGATGCAGAGGTTGGACAAGTTGGGGCAGTCGTTGATCGAGTTTGCTGATTCATTTCAGTTTCCCGCTGAAACAGAGCGTTTGGAGGAGGTGAAAGCGCAAGTTGAAGAGTTGGGTGATATTTGTAGGAAGATGGATGAAGGTTTGGAACCTTTGCAGCAACAGATTAGAGAGGTGTTTCATAGGGCTGTTAGGACAAGGACCGAGTTTCTTCTTGTCTTGGACCAAGCTGGCAAACTAGCCGCACCCTCTACGTAACGTAATTCCAAGGTTAATCCATTCATTCATATTCATCTATCCATCCATTTCTTCTTGTTAATTAATCAGTTTGTATTCGTTAATCATATACTGGCTTTGCCTTAGCCTTAGCCTATATAATATATATGTTTTGCTTCATTCTTCATTCTTCATTCCTATTCTGCTTACTCTTCCCAGCTATGGTGTTTGCTGAACAATATTAAATACCAAATACAGGAATATACAAGGCATAGGCATTGTTAGCGTATTTTCAACATTTTTATTGTTTTCTTTGATTGTATTATATGCTGTTCATCTCAAGCTGTAAATGTTACCAACTTAAGGGGAGCTTTTAAAGATGTAAATACCAATTAGGAAATTAGTTAGTTGTATTGGCTATATAAAAGTCATGTTACTCTTATTTTGTATACACTATTTCCATTATTTAGTCAATACATTTTTAGTTTTCATAAATTCTCTCAACTTTACTCTTTATTTTCTCTCTAAACCATGTTTCTTAACATACATGTTAAATGTTCATTAGCGTCATATCAATAGAGTCCATATTTGAAGCATTTGACATGTGTAATGATATTACAGAGTCAGTAAATGAGGACATGACTATTGTAATGTTCATCTGCCACATTGTGACCTAGTTAATAAAATTAGTGAAAATCGGATGGAGGAAAGACGTAACTAAAACATTTGGAAAAGATAAAAGACTTAATTGATTAAAAAAAAGTTTAAGGATCTAGCATTTTATTGAAAAAATAAGACATTGAAATAGTAATTTAACCTAAACTATATTATCTTTAGCACATATTTTAATAGCTAAATATAAATATATAAAACAAATTGATTCCAATAACAAATTACTTTTTATTCTCTTTGTTAGCTTAGTTTATGGACACAGGAAAAAAAGTCATTTGTCCAATTTAAAAAAGAACTTGAAAACCAACATAAATGGTAAAGTTCAGAGAATTAGTAGTCCAATTGGACTAATTTGAACTTGCTTGACAAAATGCAGTTATTGACGTTATAATTTTAAGATTTGAATAGATTTAGACCATTTTAACCCGATTTATAAAAAAGCCACAATAATTTGTTGAATATGGGTTGATTTAAGCAAGTTTAGACAGTCCGTAATAATTTTTAAAATTTAAAATTATGTGTTAATAACTAGAAAAATATAAATTCTTTTAATCAATTAAAAAATTATTTTTTTAATGTATATGATTGATTTTCCTAGTCATTAGCATGTAATTTTAAAATTAAAAAAATATTACAGACCATTTAAACTCACATAAAATCGACCCATATTCAGCATAAATTATTATGGCTTTTTTTAGAGATGAGGCCAAAATAGACTAAATATATTCAAATTGGTACCCTTTTATGAAAGAGCCATGTAAGTTAGCGAATAATTTCTTAAAAAAAAAATCACATTTTCAAGATGTCATAATAGCGAAAGAAGCTGAAATTCGGTCCTTACAATTTGTAGCATTCAAGAGAATTTTTTTTTACCCACAAGTTAGTCAATTGATCTTGTAAAATTAAGACCCCATGTCACCATCGGTCAAGCTCAAGTCCAATACCCCAGACTTCAAGGACTTAAAAGTCATTTATGCATTTTGTGCGAAAATCAAGGGAAAATTCCCACTCACTATCCACACACAACACAAGCATCTTTTGGCTTGTTTCTAAGTTCCTTCGGCTTTCATTAGATGCACTAGAATTGTACCTTATGTATGGCATTGGCATGTTTTGATTGGTCTTTTGGTTTTAATGATTGGTCTTTGTTTAAACTTCTTTTATTAATTTTATTGAGAGTTTAAAGAATTTGTAGGATTATTTTCTTTGTTTGTAATTCTTTCTGACTTCCTAACCACGTAAGCATCGTGCAAATTTAGGATGGGTGTGTCAATTTGTTTGGTAACAATTTCGCCATTTGTATCAGAACAGGGATTCCTAATCTTGATTGAAGGATTGAACTTTTAGATAGTGTTTGTTTAATTTGTTATAGGAAATAGGATGATAGGGTTTATGCCATTGTGCTATGCATGAGAATAAAAAATGTTAATTTCAAAACGAGAGGTCATTGTAAATTTATTGAAACTTGGTGTTCACAATATACCCAAAAAAAGAGAAAACAATTTTTCTAAACTGGGAGAGATCAAAAGCGTATGCTAACATACTTCTGTGGTAAGCTCCGCCCAGCTTTCCGTTAGATCTGCCTGCAACAAATAATTTTGTCTCCATGCTGAACAAAGGAAAAAAAGAAGAGTCATAAATACTAGACATAATTGAAAGGAAGTCTCCCCAAAAGAGAGAATGTAAAATACTTACAATTTGTTGGGATGAAAATGTATATGATCAACAACGACAGTCCAATTCAGGGACTCCATATAATATACATGGTCACTTGAGTCCTAAAATGGGCTGAATTCAAAGAGAAATTTAAAAGTTAAGGTTAGTCCATTCAAGCTATAACAAAAAGCAAGCATTTTGACAATTATGCATGCTCTCAGTTTACAATGTTAAATATATCTGTAAAATGAGGGATGCAAGCTTAAAATCCTCTACTGTCAAACCATATCTTCTCCAGAAACCAAAGAAGGCATCGTGCGGGATAAATGCCTTTGAAAAAAGAAAATTCATAATTGTTCACAAGTTATCTGATCATATTTACATGACAAATATCATCCTGGGTTACTCACATATATTATATTGCAGAAAAAAAATACAGCCATGCATTTTAACCCTAACCACAAATAATCTGATATAGAATTCAATCATCCCATGAGATAAGTTTAGTTTGAAAATCTTCGACAAATGTTCATAAAATGTATGTCAACATTGGAATGATAGATATTTTTTCCTCTTTTCTTCTACTCCTTTCCCTCATTCCTTGCATATACTAAATTACCTTTTTCCTCAAAATGAAGAAAAAGGGGAGAAAGCAGTTCAAGTAATTCGAAAGAGGTATCCACAATTCAATTCTCATTACTAACCTTCAAGAATATTCATAGAGAAAGTCAAAACTCGTTCCCCCTCCCAGAATCCTGTAAAACAACAGACAGATGTAGCCATGATTAGGAAAAGCCGTGGCTCTTTCAAATGTTGCAATTACTCTGGTGGATAAAATGACCTTCAAGAAATGTAGAGCAATGCTCAGTAATAGTGGAACAATATGAAATTCATGTCAATTTATCATGTATTCAAGACATCCCCAAACATTTTGCTTCATTTTATGCCCCTACCATTCAACCTACCAAGCCATATTATAACAGATTATTAGAGAAATTACCAGTAGTAATTCTAGGTAACATGACTGAGATGCTTCAACCATAGCCTCAGCCATGTAGCTAGTGTTGTAACAAGGCAAACAACCAGCTCCAGATGAAAGCCAGACTAGGTAAACCCAAATCATGCTCTTCCAATTGATGTAGACTCCGTCCATAACTCAAAACACATCTATTTATTTGTATAACAATCTCCCTCAAGTACACTTGACAGTGCTAGCATCCATGCTTGCAAAACACTTGATGCGTCCCTCTTCACCATTACTTCTAACCTGCCAACAACCTGCTTTGAGACTCCACAATTCAGCAAAATATGTGCAAGAGCTCTGAATGTAAAATCATCGGGTTGAATGCTTGATTTTATCATTTCCTTGAATGTCTCTATAGCATCCCTTACCCTCCTATCCATAGAATATAAGCCAAGCACATTATTGTAACTCAATACATCAGTCAACAGTCCTAGTTTTCTCATCTGTGTTGCGATTTGAATGGCTTTGCCCAATTTTCCAATTTTTTTGTACAGGCATAACATCATTGCATACGAAAACTCATTCGCAACTCCATTCATCTTCAAGCTTTCGAATATCTCTTCTGCCTGTTCCACCATAAGTTGCTCAGTATAAAGATCAATCATACAATTAGAGGAAAATACGGAAGGACCTTCGTCTGATGTTTGAAGCAACTTGTATGTTTCTTGTGCTTCTTTCAGGTAACCTACTTTAGTATACAACTTTATCAAAGAGTTATATATAGCTGGATTCCCGGGCAGGCCTGCCTTCCCCATTTCATCAACATAATTGATGGCTTGTTTAACACTCCCAGCATCAGCAAAGCCATTAATCAAAACACCATACATAATGACATCAGGCTGCACAGCATGTCCAATCATCTCCTTGTATAATTCCTCTGCCATGTCCAATTTACCTAACTTGACAAAGCTTGATATCACAGCGCAATACAGGGTGCAGTCACTCACAAATCCTGCATCCTGCATTTTTTTAAGATAAGGTTTTGCAATGTGTGGCTTGTCAGCACCGGCCAAAATATGTATGAGAGAACTGTAGCTACACTTGTCTGCAACAACCCCAAATTTCTCCATACAATCAAACAACTGACATGCTTTATCATAGCAGTTTCCTATCCCATAAGCTTTAATCATCACATTAAACGCAAGAACATTGAGCTTCTTCTTCTCTTTGCAGCAAAGAAAGACTTTCTCTGCTTCTGAAGTGTACCCTTGTTCCCCATATGCATCAATGTTGGCAGAATAACAATCAGAACTGAGATTCCCAGCCAAATGAAACCTCCGGAGCCACAACCAAGACTTCTTAATTAAACCTGATTCTACATACATTCTAGTCAAAGCAGACTGGATGAACTCATCAATCTCAAGACCCCTTTCATCCATCTCCCGTACAAGCTCTTCTGCTTCATCAACCATCTTCCTTGTTGAAAATGCATACAAGAGGGTACGGTAACTCACAACATCAGGCTCAAGGCACGCCTCTTTCATCTTTGCAAGATATTTAGCCGCCAAATTGACATCATTTTGTTTAACATAAAGAGACATTAGGATGTTATACGTCCTGGTGTCCGGCAGGCACTTAAGTTCTCCCATTTTCTTGTACAGAAAACAAACTTGCCGTAGTCTACCACAGTTTCCATACAAGTGAATCATTGTATTTAGTGTAACCGTGGTCAGGGCCACGCCTTGTTTGATCATCCTGGCAAAAGTTTCAGACGCTGCTCGAAGTTGACCAGCCTTCCCATAGGTGTCAATGAGAGCATTATAAGTACGTGAACTCAACAATAAACAAGCATTAGAATGTGACACTTTCTCGACCTGTGTGGCTTTCAAGCTATCATGATTTTTAGTCCGTAATATCAAAACTTGACTGCCCCTTGACCAATTCCTGAAAAAGTCTTCGGCTTTTTGAAACTCCCTAGCCCTCTTGTGCAACTGAACAACAATCCCCATGGTGGCCTCATCAGGTTGCATCCCTCGATTCTGCATTTCTTGAAGCCAAGAAAGGGCTTCTTCTCTGAGTCCAGCTTTGCCATAAACGTCAATCAAGGTGCCGTAAGTGGAGTTGACAGGGGCAATCCCATTGGCATTCATTTGAGACCACAAAGTCTGGACGAGGTCCCACTTGCGGGCTTTGCCGAGGACCCAAAACATGATGTTGTAGTGAATGACGTTGAGGTGATAAGAATCATTGTTGTTGAACCATTGGAAGATTTGGAGAGCCCTGTGGGGAGAAAGCTGTTGCTTGAGAATGAGGGTAATTTCCCGGCTGGTGAGAGTGTGGTGCCACGGTTGGAGAGCGTCGTCCAAGTGGGGAGTGGTGTCAAGAGCGTGTAGAATCGCGGGAAGGCGTGCAGCACCCCGAGAGACCAATTTCGTCGAACACGTGGGGTGCGTTTTCTTGATATGGCGAGAATGGGGATTGAAATTGCTTGGTGGGGGAGAGTTATTGGAGTTTTGGAGTGTATTGGCGAAACCCAAAAGATTGGTTTCTACAAGTTGAAGAAGCTTCACCACCATTTCCCCTTCACGACGGCACGATTGGAAAGTGCTTGCTAAACTCGCTTATTTAAATCGGATATCATCTTTCCTTCTCTTTTTTTTTCTCTCGTTTTTGGGCCAAGCAGCAATACCCTTCATAATTATGTAATGTAATTAATAACTATATAATATAATTTTAAAAAAAATCAAGTTAAAGCCATATATATAAAAACATATGCTAAAGCGTAATGGTCTAGTGAAACTATGTTAGCTTGATTTAGTTGACCATATGGACCTAGGTTCAAAATCTTCTATACTTTACTAAATTTTGCTACATTATATATCTAATAAAACCGGTTTTATATGACTAAAAAAAAAAACTGGTTTCATGTACCGGTTTGATTCACCGGTTCTAACACCATTTTCGCGAAAGAAAATCATTCCTCATTATTGCCATAACATTTTCTTAAGTTCTCAAACAATTTCATTAGCAATTAACTTATCTTCTGTTGGTAATTCATTCATATCAAATGTTATATGATTGATTTTTACTCCTACTTTTACCATTATCTCCATTGGTCTATGAACAAAGAGAATAAAAAAATATCTCCATTGGTCTATGAACAAAGAGAATAAAAAAATATTTCAAAACTCTAATGCCCGTCTAAAATTTAATAATTTCATAAAGCACTTACATTTAATAATTTTTTTAAGAAAGATAAATGTTTCAAGAATAGAACAAATATTATATTAAGAATAGAAATATCAAACTCTTTTTAAAAAAAATGGAGAATAAACAAGAAATTTGACCCAAAAAAAAACCCACTTACTGGGTTTTCCACTATAGAGTAATCAATAGCAATTGTTTCAATTCAAGGATGAATTCCCTCAGCTTTCCTTTTCTACACCGGTTTTTTTACCGGTTTTAAAAACATTTTTATATCTGTAATAAAAAGAATCAGTGAGAAAATAGTTCTGAGTCTCATGTATTTTTTAAATTGATTTTTTAAATTGGTATAAAAAAGTATAGTATAGATAGATAGTAAATTTAAACAGTATTAAAAGAATATTTTCTACACCAGATTTAAAATAACCAGTATAAAAAAATCACGGCCAAATAACAGTTCTCCAAACAGAGAAGCCGGATTCAAGAAGGATGGAATATATAATAATCACAATACTCAAATCATAGAGAAAAAGGGAAACAAGACAAGTTACAAGAGAGATGCTGGTGTAAAATGTTTTATTCTTTGGCTAGAAGAGATGGTGCACTTTCGCGACGACAAGTTTTTCTTATTTATTTGAAGGTGGAAAATTCATTCAACAAAGAGACATCATGAGCAGTGAGAGATTCACAAAATTGGGGATAGGCTTCAACCCAACATCTCTCCTCGCTAGAAAAAACAAATTTTGATAAACAATCAACTGGCTTATTTGATGATCTCCTCAGCCCTTCAGAATAAGAAACTAAAAGAGTACATTCGGTTAAGATGCACGGAAATAGGAGAGACCACCATTTCTGTTCCCCCTCCAAACTCAAATAAGCTTCAATTTAGTCAAAAATATGATCTTCAATGAATATTCTTATTCAAAAGTACGGATAACAATTATGAATAGCTTGCTCCACCTTTTTTAAATATACAATACACTGCTTGAAGAGCACATTTATATTAACCTTAAGTCACATGATTCAATGGTCTGGAAATGCTGCTCATTTGCAATACTTGTTTAACCACAACCCAATGTTAAGGAAGCTTTCAAAGTCGGATTGTGGCCTGTACAAAAGTTAAACAAACTATATTATCAATCACAATATGTTTAGACAGAAGATCAATGTTTATGGAGGCTTTGTTTACCTTTCAATGCCATGAACATCATTTGGAAACACAACGATTTTAACTTGTACTCCTTTCTCCCTTAAAGTCCGAGCATACTACAGATTTAAACAAAATGGTCTTCTCTATCATAATGTTCC
Organism: Clitoria ternatea; assembly: GCA_037962975.1. Taxonomy (NCBI): domain Eukaryota; kingdom Viridiplantae; phylum Streptophyta; class Magnoliopsida; order Fabales; family Fabaceae; genus Clitoria; species Clitoria ternatea. The sequence continues at coordinate 62,020,413 of CM075674.1, forward strand.
GGTGTAGAAGGCAATGACCTAAGAGTTTCTAGCTATTTGTTGAAGCTCATAAAATGAGAATGATGTGAATCATAATACTTACTTGCAGTCCAGTTGAAATTGGAACACGAAGATCTTGGGCACCTAGTAGAAAAAGTGTTGGTGTTTTTACCTGCAGATAGCATAGAAATTTAAATCTGCAATGCAAAAATTTAACAGCAAGCACCAAGCAGCACCAAATATTATAAATAGTATTATAAAACACGGTAGGTTTTAGTACTATGGTGGATATTGAGCTTCAACTATTCCTTAATATTGAAATTGCACGAATGTGTGGATAATTGTTATAAATAAGTGTTTATTCAACTGTTATTTAGTAGTTGTTTGGAGCATGCTTAAAATACTGAATCATATATTGTAATTTAATAGTTGGAAACCTTATTTTGGAGTACAGACCTTTGAGAGGTGTGAAATAGGAGACTTGCTATAAAATAGAGTTAGATCATCTGCAGAAGGTGCTTCAGTAAACTTATTTCTCCCCTTGGGTCCATAGGTCTCCACATAGCACCAATCAGGTATATCAGTTGTACCAACCATCAGTGCAAGGTTACAAACAGGATTTCTAGCAGCTGCTGCAACAAATTTCTCTGGTGCCTACGGGAATTGGAAAGACAAAATAGACAAAACCATAATGGAATTGTAAAAGCCAAACTCCAAGTAGATAAATACACACCATTGTTGAAGTGAATATTTACTATGCAAACTATGTTGATTGCTAATATATATACACCTTTGTGAGGTTTGCATAAAAAATTCTTTATGATCCTTTTTAATATTATCCAATTCCAATTTATGTACATTATAAAAAAATTTCTTTTATTCCTATCTAACATTGGTAAGTCATTTTTAATGCAATTTATATTCTAAGCTCATGAAGCTTCACTTATTGTTCCACACTGTTAAAAAACTCTACATGTTGTAAATTGTAATAGTTAAACAAAATTGCATAGAGCATTACACATTTTCTCAAAAATGTTCAAGAAAATGTTCCACACTGTAATCTTTGGATTTTAAATTTTTATGTGCCAAAGCCCTTTTGTTGTCTTCATAAGAAATCCAATCTCAATTGTCAATTGTCATTTGCCACAAGTCACAACATATTAGAGATACAATTTGCAAAAATGATGAGATAAAGCAATTCTATGAAAAATCGATGTATCAAAATTCAAGAGTAACGGTATGTGGACTTATTGCACCTGACCAATCAAGTGGGTTGTCAGAAAGCCACCGTGAGAGCCACCAAGAACTGCAATCTTGGATGGACTGGCAAGTCCCAAGTTAATGATGTGATCAATAGCAGCGAGCACATCATTGACATCCTGAATATAACAAACTAAGATCAAGATCCAACCTCATTAAAATAATTAAGGGAATAATGTTATAATAGTTAAACTTGCTTACAAAGGAGGGCTGTTGTCAGATAAAATAAGTATCGACCAAAGAATTTAGAAATCAAGTGGAAGAAACACCAAGTACCTGAGATCCAACTTTCCCTGGAAGAGATTGCAAGGCTTCTTCACCAAATCCTGTTGAGCCTCTGAAATAGGATTATGTAAGAAGCCTGGAAACGTACCACTAATAAACATTCATCAATAATTGGATATCTAAAGAGGCTTTATGTGCTGTAGGATGATACAGGCTACAAATAGAAGTGTTGGTAAGATCATTCTTTTCTACATAAAAGCATTCAGCATACATGAACCATATAATAGGGGAGGATATGGTGTTTACAAGGTTTATGCCATAGTAATTTATTACTCAAAGTTTTGCAGTAGCTAATTGCTGATGATGTGATGCAGGTCAATGGGATAAGGCTGGATATGTAAGTTATTATTATGTGTGGTGCAGCCTTAAAATCACTAAAAATCTCCTAGCACTGATCTACATCAGCAACAGCACTAGCAGAATAATCATCTCTTTATCATCCGCTCTATGTAAAGAATAACCAGGAATGTGGTGGAACGTATTTAACTGGTGAAGTAAAAATGAATAGCCTTGACCAAACGCTTGGGCACTAAGGAGTATATCATTTACCTGTAGTTTACAATCAACAAGCTATATCCAAGTGAAGAAAGATAAGCCAATGACTTTGAAAAGCTTGTCAATGAGACAGAATGTGGTCCCCCATGAAGGACCACAATTAGTGGATCACATGCGTCACTTTTCATAGTTTTTGATGACACAAATATTGCTTCATAAGGTTTACTAGCACCTGAAATTGAAGTTGAGATAACAAAAAAATAAAAATAAAAATAAAATAAAAAGAATCCTCAAGAAAAAATTGAGGATAACCTTGCATTGTATAATCAAAGGGAAAGCAAATAAATTGTTTTTAACCTATTTTTAGATTAAAAAAGAACCCACCTCTGCTACCAGTTTATAGATTAGGTATGATCAAGATCATCTAAGTCATCAAATGACTTCAATAATGAGATAACAATAACTAGTATAGTAACCAAACCATATGTCTACTGTTTATTCATGCAAGTTCAGCCACACTTAGCCCTGATATCCATAAATAAAGAAGTGTATCAGTTTTACACAAGTTTCTTCTTCTTCATTCTCTAAACTCTATGGTTACCCACCTTATAATTTACCTTTTCTAAATTTCCATTTCAGCACCTTTATACCGGTTGTTCTTTTATTTGGAGCTTAACTCTTTGATGCAACAATCAGAAACTCTTCTGCCTTACTTTTGATAGCGGACAGTAGAATGTATTACATTTCATATAACACAATACACAGAACTATAGATATTCAATAAATTATTTTGCAGGGTTTGTTCCCTTTTTCTTCCTTAAATGGTTAATTGGTTCTGTTGCAGAACTATCACAGGTACCATGCACCACATAATGCCATGAAAAGTTTATTTTAGCAAATTGTGAAATCAGAACATAAGAACTAAATTAAGATAAATCTGTAGATTTTGATGGGAACTGATGATAATGATCATGTTGGCAGTTATGGGTACAAGTTATGCACAGTACTGCATTAGAATGTGACAGAAAATAATTTATTGAACATTAGCTATTCTATATTAATTATTTAGTTCAGAATTAGAATCAGAAACTGCTTGGTGGCAGTTATTTGTGAAACAACTGACAGAACTTGTGTGTTAGAAATATATCAGACAGAATAGGGTTTAGGGTTTGTGGACAGAGACTACTCTTTGCAGGAGACTTGTCTCTGGGACAGCAGGCATGTTGCTGTATTTTATGTCATTTCTGTTTTCGACATTATAATATATGTTATCAGTTTGACAGTCGGTGTTCGATCACATTTAATCTAATCAAAAGACCCAAAATAAGCCAAATACCTTTTGTTAAGCTTTCAGATGCATCCTTAACTGGGATCTTCGTTACACTGAATGTACGAGAGGAGATCAAAGATCTAACCTGTGGCCAAATTCCAACGGTACAGTTATAGCATGAATATAGGACTGTGTTTTTAAAATTGACCCATTCAAATCTTCTGAAAGGCAAATTAAAAAAACCTTTTCAGAGCAATTAAATATGGGATTTGATACATCTGACCAACTCCATTCTTTATTGTTAACAATGGCTCCATACTTGATTTGAGGAACATCTACTGGACTGCTGGAAACTGCATAAAGTTGAACAGGTTAGAATAAAGTCACATGCGTCTTCAGTCCAATAGTATAGGTCCAGGAAAAACAGCATCTGATGGTTGGTACCAGCAAGAATATTGTTCCCATCCAGCGTAAGAAGACTCCATGAGAAATTTGAGTTGGCAGGGGTGATACGCAATATTTCTCCACTGTATTTGACAAAAATGTAGAGTTGATCATTAAAACAATTTACACAAAGGTTTTCACAGACATAACAAACATGCATTGCTACTCTTATAGTTACCTCAACACATTGATGGAAAGCAAAACTTGACTGCTGTGCCAGACAGAGGGTATAATCAAAGTGCATCCATCAGAAAGCCATGGATCACTAAGGATACCTGAACAGTAAAGCCCAGGGAAGCTTCCATCCTCAGCACAAAACACAACTGGGATCTTGAAAAATTGTAAAGAAAAAAGAAAAGAAAAACCAACAATCTTAGTATGATTTTTGGCAGAGGAAAAAGAATAATACTTGTCATGTGATGAACAAAACCAAAAGAAAAATTTCACATTCATGTTAAAGGTAATTTGGAAAATATAGTAATGAGTTCATAGATTGGGTCTTGATGCTGCTTCAGCCATATGGAAAGCTGAAAAACTACCTTCCCTAGCTAACTAGTATTCAGGTTCTTAAACATTGCTAACAAATAGAATTCCTAGAGGGCAGCGCAACACATTAAATTGATACTAGACATGAGACGAAATAAGATACACACCCAATCCAATATCTTCTATGGAAATTGAAACCAGGACTCAAACAACAACAGGAAGAAAACTAAGTTACTGTTTTGAATATAAACCACAGAGCATCATTTGGAAAATTTTGTCCTTTCAGGGTAGATAGTTTAATCCAGCTGTAGAACATAGTAAGAAGAAGCTACAATGGCTGTGTGTAGATTTTCAACCAGAACAAACCTCTATTCAACCATTAACGAAAACTTTTACCATTTCATTTACAAGTAAGGCATGCTTTAAAATAAAATTATGACATGGAAAACCATAAATATAAAGATCAAATCAAAATGAAACATTTTATATATGCTAAGGCATGTTCTTAAGCCATGGTAGAGAAGAAGGAGCTTCTACATTAAAATGAGCAAATGAAAGAGAAACAATACATAAGTCAATATCAATAAGTTTAAAGTTAAACTGGTCAAAAAAGAAAAGAAACAAATCTTACCACATCATGAATTTTCATAGATTGATAAAGCTTTGTATCCTTTGGCCAATCAATTCTGTGAAGGGAATTTGTTGCAGAATGGGCTCCGGAATCAACTGAACTTCTTGCAGATAAAAATACAAGAAACTTTCCATCTGGGCTGGTAGAAAATTCATGAACAGGGAATCAAGATGGTAGAACTCAGATTCCCACTAATTTTCCTGGGAGAGGGGGAGAATAACCAACAAATGGACCTAAAATGAAAACTAAAGCCTGACCCCAGAGAGTACTGAAAAAGTGAGTACCAGCTTACCTGAATCGTGGAAAGAAAGCACTACTTATGGTTTCTGTTAGGTTAACCGCCTGAACATCTTCAGTTGAGCTACGTCAGCACACCTTCATAATTTAGTTCAGCAGAACCAAACTTAACCAAAAATAAAATCACTTTCGAAAAGGAAAATCAAAACTGAAGTCTTACCGAATCTCATCAGTTTCATTAGTTATTGTCTCATGGCGTGGTGCTCTAACAGCATATAACGCACAAGGCCTGTTAAAGCAGTACTTGATACCAAGTTTTCTCGTTTCAAATGACCATCCAACAAAGACCAAATATTGGGCCGAGTCTTCAGCCGATGGAGCCCACACAACTTGTCCAACACTCAATGACTTGTCAATTCCTTTGACAGCTTGCACCTCTCCACTGCAAAATCACAAATGTAGTTAGCAGTTAGCATTTAGCACTTACTATCTAAAAAGCATACCATTCATTATCAAATTAACAGAAGAAACTACACAACCTAGCAATGTTTATGACAAAAAGCGCAGGCTGCCTCTTCCCCGCATATGTTTCCCCCCAGTCCTCCTCCCATTCCCCTTGACCTTTCCACGTACCACAATCCTTGTCCGAAGAACCACTTTTCTTGTAGCCACCCAGATCATCAAACGCAGGCTTTGCAGGGGACGGCTCTTCAGCCACATATGCTATGTGCGTTTCATCCGAGTTCCAGGAGATTCCCTCAAACCTACAATACCACAAAGACAAGAATCCATCTTACAAACTTGAACACACAACAAAGTGGTAAGTGCGTGTTTAATGTATCTCATCCTGAACAAATAATTATATTTTTCCAGTGAGAGCATTCAAAAATTAAGTGATTATATCTGTATTCTCTAGAAATAAGCGATTCCAAATACCTGTCAATTTAATATTACTAATACTACTAGATCCTGTAAGTTTCTATGATGACGAAGAAAACAAAAACGACTAAAAGCATATTGACATTGAGCAATGGAAAGAATGGCGATAGAAAATTTACCATCCATCAGTGTAAACGGAAGCATGCTTGGATTGAGGAATATGGAACTCCTTTAGGAGGTGAGAGGAGGTCCAAATCTCAAAACGGCAAGGAGCTTCATTCTCGGGATTTCGAATGATGAGAAGCTTTGAGGCAGAAGGTGAAGGGACGACGGCGGAGACTCCGGAGAGTTCGATTGGGAAGGGGGACCAGTGAAAGGTGACGGAAGCGTCGGTTTGTTTGAGAATGGTGGAAGAGAGCATGAATTTCTTTCTCTTGTTGGCCAAAAGGTTGGGTTGACTAACGCAAAACATTCCGTGGTGAGAATTGAAAAGCCATGCCTTGTCGATGTTGGGGATGGAAGAGAATTGTTGAAGCAAATCAGAGTGAAGTGCGTATTCTTGCTCCTCCGTCACCTGGTCGTCCATGGCTGAGGACCTTTTGCTGCGGATGGAAATAGTTAATAGAAAATGTGAGAGAGAGATTTTCAGAGAGAGAGAGATTCAGGGAGAGAGAAGAATTTTATGTTACGCAGTGAGAGGGAGAGTGTGGGAGAGAGAAAGAGTTAGCGATGGAGTGTTGAGGAGCCGCGTTGACGTGGAAGACGGTCCAAAGAGGAGAGAATATGGGGCTTGGGGGAAGAGACACCAACTACAACTATAACTAATGCTGCTTATCCTCCATGCCATTCTTTTTTTATTCTATCCATTATAACCCCCCTTCCTTTTATAAATTCCAATGCTGTTACAGTTACACCGGATTAAATCAGAAGTACCAACCAAACATACAATAAATATATCAAATGTTAGTACAACTATTACCACCCACTAACAAAAAAATGTTTGGTATAACAAGTTTTCTGTTATAAATAAATGGAATTCTAAATATAGAGAAAGAAATAGAGAAAGAGAGGAGAATTAAAGAGAGTAAAGAGTGAATGAGAATGGAAGAAGAAGTTATATGTATTAATGAATGGGGGGTATTTATAGGAGGTGAGAGGGGGACATTTATAAATATCAAAACTTTAGGGGGACATCTACAATTATTCATAATACTCCCCCTTGGATGTCCATATTTAGAATGTGCCTCGTTAAAACCTTACTAGGAAAAACCCAGTGGGATAAAAACCTAGTGAAGGAAAAAGAGTACAACATTCTTTACAAAGCATATTCATGAAAAATAATTAAATTATAAATATTTAATTCTCCCCCTCATCAGAACACTTATGTAAACGTCGAAGACCAATCTTCTACTAGTTGCTCGAAGACTTTGGTGGGTAATGATTTTGTAAAAATATCTGCCAAGTTTTCACATGATCGTACTTGCTGGACATTTATTTCACAATTCTTTATAAGATCATGAGTAAAGAAAAATTTTGGTAAAATATGTTTTGTCCTATCTCCTTTAATATAACCTTCCTTTAACTGGGAGATACAAGCTGCATTATCTTCACATAAGATTGTTAGTGGTAATTTTCCAGCATGCAAGCCACAAGTTTCTTGAATATGTTGAATCATAGACCTCAACCAAACACATTCTCGACTTGCTTCATGTAATGCCAGAATTTCAGCATGATTAGATGATGTTGCTGTAATCGTTTGCTTTATGGATCTCCATGAAATTGCTGTACCACCACATGTGAACAAATATCTTGTTTGTGATCGACCATTATGAGGATCAGACAAATACCCCGCATCTGCATAACCAATTAGGTTTGCCTTAGATACGTATGGGAAAAATAAACTCATGTCCATTGTACCTCTAAGGTATCGGAATATGTGTTTAATTCCATTCCAATGCCTTTTTGTAGGTAAAGAACTATGTCTTGCTAACAAATTGACAGCAAATGATATATCAGGTCGTGTATGACTAGCAAGATACATCAGTGCACCAATTGCACTAAGATATGGTACTTCAGGACCAATTAGTTCTTCGTTTTTCTCTTGAGGTCGAAAAGGATCTTTGCTTACTTCGAGTGACCTTACAACCATTGGACTACTCAATGGGTGTGATTTGTCAATATAGAATCGCTTTAGCACCTTTTCAGTATAAGTCTTCTGGTGCATTAAGATTCCTTCCTTTAAATATTCTAATTGTAATCCGAGACAAAACTTTGTTTTTCCCAAGTCTTTCATCTCGAATTCCTTTTTTAAGCAATTTACAGCCTTTGAGAGCTCTTCAGGAGTCCCAATGATATTTAAATCATCCACATAAATTGCAATTATAACAAACTCTTTTCCCAATCTTTTCATAAAAACACATGGACAAATCGGGTCATTTTTATATCCTTCTTTCAACAGATATTCACTGAGGCAATTATACCACATACGTCCAGATTGTTTCAGTCCGTAAAGAGATTTATTCAATTTAATTGAATAATTTTCTCGAGGATTTGTCTTGTATGCTTCAGGTAAATTAAATCCTTCAGGGAGTTTCATATATATATCATTTTCAAGTGATCCATATAAATATGCTGCAACAACATCCATAAGGCGTAAGTCAAGCCTTTCACGGATTGCCAAACTTATCAAGTATCGAAAAGTAGTGGCATCCATCACTGGTGAATATGTTTCTTCGAAATCAATACCAGGTCTTTGTGAGAATCCTTGTGCAACAAGTCTTGTTTTGTATCGCACAATTTCACCATTTTCATTTCTTTTTCTTGTAAAGACCCATTTGTACCCAACTGGTTTTACACCTTTGGGTGTTTGGACTACAGGCCCAAAAACTTTACGTTTTACAAGTGAGTTTAACTCTTCTTGCATTGCATCTTTCCATTTTGGCCAATCATTTCTTTGTGCACATTCTTTAACTGATTTTGGCTCATAATCTTTATCATCATTTATGATATCAAGAGCTACTTTGAATGCAAAAATTTCATCAACATCGACTTCAGGTCGATTCCATTGTATACCATCCATGACATAATTTATCGAGATCTCTTTGTTTGTATCAATTTCAGGTACCTTAGTTTCTTCTGGATTTGAAACTTTGATTATATCAGGAGACTCTACTGGAGTCTTTATATCCTCGATTCGACCATCCTCTTTATTTACTTTTCTTTTCCGAGGATTTTTATCTTTAGAACCAACAGGTCTGCCACGTTTTATTTTGGCTTTAGACTCATTTGCAAATTTAGATTGTCCTTCAGGGATATCAATCCTTATTGGAGTATTAACAGCTGGTATATGTGACCTAGTTACTCTTTTTGGATCAGCAAATGCATTAGACAATTGGTTTGCTAAATTTTACAAACTAATTATTTTCTGAACTTCTAGTTCAGATTGCTTTGTTCGAGGATCAAGATGTGATAGAGACATCTCATTCCAGCTAATCCTTTTGTCCAACTGTTTATTTTCTCCCCCTAATGGTGGGAAAACAGATTCATCAAAATGACAATCAGCAAAACGAGCTGTAAATAAATCACCTGTTAAAGGTTTAAGATATTTTATTATGGATGGACTTTCATATCCAACATATATTCCCAACCTTCTTTGAGGTCCCATCTTAGTACGTTGTGGAGGAGAGATAGGAACATATATTGCACTTCCAAAGATTCTTAAATGAGAAATATTTGGTTCTTTACCATGAACCAATTGTAAAGGGGAATATTCATGATTACTTGTAGGCCTGATGCGAATAAGTGCTGCCGCATGCAAGATTGCATGTCCCCAAGTTGAAATTGGGAGTTTTGATTTCATTAACAATGGTCTTGCTATCAATTTCAAACGTTTAATCAATGATTCAGCAAGTCCATTTTGTGTATGAACATGTGCTACAGGATGTTCAATATCAATTCCAATGGACATACAATAATCATTAAATGATTGAGATGTGAATTCACCGGCGTTATCAAGGCGTATTTTCTTAATTGGATAATCAGGAAAATGAGCTCTTAAACGAATTAATTGAGCTAGTAATCTCGCAAACGCCTGGTTGCGAGTTGATAATAAGCAAACATGTGACCATCTAGTTGATGCATCAATTAAAACCATAAAATATCTAAATGGTCCATATGAAGGGTGTATTGGTCCACAAATATCACCTTGTATACGCTCTAAAAATGTGAGTGATTCATTCCCAATTTTCATTGGTGATGGCCGAATGATCAATTTTCCTTGAGAACAAGCAGCACATGAGAAATTCTTAGTTTGCATAATTTGTCTGCTGGACAAACAATGACCATTTGAATTCGCAACTATTTTTCACATCATAATTGATCCAGGATGGCCTAATCGTTCATGCCAGATAACAAAGTCATTCTTATTTGTAAACTTCTGGTTTACAATAACATTTGTTTCAACTGTACTAATATAAGTATAGTACAAACCGGAGGATAGTGAAGGTAATTTTTCCAATATGCATTTCTTATCAGAAATTAATTTTGTGATGTAAAGATATTCATCATTTCCTTCATTTGTGGTCTCAATATGATATCCATTTCTGCGGATATCCTTAAAACTCAACAGATTTCTTTGAGACTTCTTAGAATATAATGCACTTTCAATGTGCAATTTTGTTCCTCCAGGTAACAAAATACTGGCTCTGTCGGAGCCTTCAATTATATTTATACTACCAGATATTGTATTAACATTTGCTTCTTGTTTTACTATATGGTAGAAATATTTCTCATTCTTGAGAATAGTATGTGTTGTTGCACTGTCTGCGAGACATATATCTTCATCATTCACATGAGCATTCATTCTTCATTAAATAAATAAAAATAAATCATGAGTAAAATATAATTAACAATAATATTTAACAGAATTTTATTGATAAAGACAAAATTTACAACAAAACAAATTACATAAAACATTAAAAAAAATTATTTAGGGGCACTCCCTTCTCCAACCGAGTGGTCAATTTCTTCTTTAGGAAGAGTAAGAAAATCATCAACACTAAAATCAGAGAAATCATCATCTATACCAGTAAAATTTGTCTCTATTATTTTTCCTTTATTTTTAACAGATTTTTGGTATAGATCTATGAGATGCTTTGGTGTGCGACAAACTCAAGACCAGTGTCCCTTGCTACCACAACGATAGCAGATATTTTTAGTTTGTTCGCTATTTTGAGCATCTGTCCCTTTTTTCATATGTTCTTTATTTTTCCATGTGAATGATGATCTCTTATCATTGCGACCATGACCACGGCTATAACCATATCCACGACCAATACCATGTCCCCGAGCATTACCTCGTCCACGACCGCGGCTACGGCCATGACCACGACCATGAGTATTATGATCGTGTGTTGCTACATTCACTTCTGGGAATAGAGCAGTTCCAGTTGGACGAGATTCATGATTTTGCATAAGCAATTCATTATTTTGCTCAGCCACAAGGAGACAAGTAATTAATTCAGAATATTTTGTAAAACCCTTTTGGCAATATTGCTGCTGCAGGAGCATACTGGATACATGAAAAGTGGAGAATGTTTTCTCTAACATATCACTTTCAGTGATCTTTTCTCCACATAACTCCAATTTTGAAGTAATTCTAAATAGCGCAGAATTATATTCATTTACAGTTTTAAAATCTTGAAAGCGCAAATGCATCCATTCATAACGGGCTTTTGGAAGAATTATATCCTTTTGATGGTCGTATCTCTCTTTTAGATTATTCCACAAAACGAGAGAGTCTTTAACGGTTAAATACTCGTTTTTCAACCCTTCATGTATATGGTGGCGTAAAAAGATCATGACTTTAGCTTTATCTTGATTAGATGCATTATTTCCATTTTTAATCGTGTCTCCAAGACCTTTTGCATCTAAATGTATCTCGACATCTAGTGTCCATGATAGATAGTTTTTTCCAGATATGTCAAGAGCTACGAACTCAAGGTTGGTAATATTTGACATATTTATTTCTATATAAGAAATTAAAACAATATATTAGATATCATTTCAAATGAATAAATTTATTAATTATAAATATCTAATGATGGTAACAAGTCAATAATTATTATGAATATGTTTTATTTTATTAAATTATAAGAGTAATTTTATTTTTTATATATATTTTTCTATTTTTTTTAAAAAATAGATAAAGTAACTTATAAAATTTCACATAAATGATCCGGTAATAAAAATTTAAAATTTTCATAAAATATTATTTAAATATTAGTGGTCTAGTGGTAGGATGGTAAGTTATCATGTTATAAATCCTGGGTTCAAATCCTTATTAATACATATCTTAACTATTTTATATAATAAAATATATTATATTATAAATAATTAGTGTTTATTGCATTAGTGGAAGTGTTTAGTGCATTAGTGGAAGCATGTTCACGTGAAGTAGTGTTTTAGTGCATTAGTGTAAGCATATAATAAAATAATCATGTGCATGTCTACATAAAATAATTGATAGTAATCACAATATAGCAATATAGCTGCAGTATAATCACAAAGCAATTGAAATAATTGTAGTGTGCAGAAATTGAAATCACAAAGCAAACACGTGAAGTCACAGTCACAGTATGCAAATTATATTATATAAGCAAACACGTGAAGTCAATTTATGTAAATTAGCAAAGCAAAACAAATAATGAAGCATTATATAGAAATATAAAATGATATAAAGCACTAGCTGGTCATGAAAATGATGGATTAAAATAATAATAAGGCATAGTAGGTATTATAAAATCAATCAGCTTAAATAAAATTAATTCCATTTTAATAATGATTTTATTTTATTTTTATTTTTTTTAAAATTTCTTAAATGATTATAGTTCTTCAGGAACTCTCAATAAAATAGTTTCAAGAATTCTTCAGGAATTCTTTTAAATCCCATAGGGATGTTCGAAATATAAGTTCTTCAGGAACTTATTAATATTTTATACATCCTGCTGGGATGTGTGAAATATAAGTTCTTCAGGAACTTATTATAATATATATATATATATATGTACATATAATATAAATTGAAATGAAATTATGAAAAGAAATTATAATTCTATGTTACCTTAGATCTCAGTTGGTCAGAACCTCGTGCTGATAACGTGTTATAAATAAATGAAATTCTAAATATAGAGAAAGAAATAGAGAAAGAGAGGAGAATTAAAGAGAGTAAAGAGTGAATGAGAATGGAAGAAGAAGTTATATGTATTAATGAATGAGGGGTATTTATAGGAGGTGAGAGGGGAACATTTATAAATATCAAAACTTTAGGGGGGACATCCACAATTATTCATAATATTTTCAAGTATATGACATTCTTAGGAATATAAATTATAAATATAAGCGATAATAAAACTTTTCAATCTCTAAGGATCAGACTAAAACATTCCCAAGTAACTAGATATACAGTTACTAAATTTTTTTATTGTAATTGACAGCAAACATAATATTCTTAATAAAGTTAAAAAATAATCAAAACATTTTATAAATTTTTCAGATAATCATGTTCTTAGAAATCTCATTTTAAAAATAACTTACCTATGAATAAAATATTTTTAATATAAAATATTATATAATAGAGTTGTTAATTTAGACTATCCAACCTAATTGAGCCCACATGAGTTAATGGATTTTTAGAAATAAAAAAAATCTATTTTTATTTAAATATAGTCTAAAATTACTCTCATCTAATGACGAACTTTGTTAAGCTACCCAAATTTATATTTGAACATCTATATCCACTTTTGTTAATTTGGTTTCTCTTTCCTATTTTATCGTTTCAATTTCTCCAATTTTTGAATCAAGGAAAAATCATTTCCCTATTCCTATATAATGTGATAGGTCAACTTGCTATGCATCCACTTTCTATCGCTCACTAACAAAACTAACATACATACTCTAACCGTCACTATATGTATGCTAGGGTGTATAAGTTTTACCCTTTAGATCTTTAGTCATTTAGGTTTAGGAATTAGGAAGAATATATATATATATATATATATATATATATATATATATATATATATAGAGGATAATTCAAACTCAATTGGACAGGTCTAATAAAAAAGATGATAGACTTTTATGTATTAGATTAAATAAATTCAGATTAATTTAGGCTCTTAATACTATTGTCTAAACCTACCAATTTTATGGGTCAAGTTGACTTGACTAGTTTGATAAGTCAAACTCATTTTAACACCTCTAAAAATAGGTAAATAGATATGCAAAAGCAAATTAAGCCAAGAATTAGGCATCATTATTCTCTAATGTTAGGTAAAAAATAGAACATATACTTAAATTTTTGTATTTACATTGATTAGATTCGGTCAAATAAATAAACTTTATTATGGATAAAAGATAGGATTTCCTTTTTAATTTTTTGTTTTTTCTTTCTTACTAACTATTATAATTCTTTTTCATAATCCCTATGTTAATATTCATAAGGTTTAACTCAGTTGATTGAAATTCATGAATTGTTATGAATATTTTGACACATGTTTTATTTTTAACAAAAAAAAAGAAAAAAAATACTCCACTATGTTAGTATAAAAAAATACGAGCAAAATAAGTAAGAAAGAAAATTGATGTTCGTAGCCATTGTTCTGAAACACGTTTCAAATGTTGTCTAGTTGAAGGTAAAGGAAGAGTATAACAAAGAAGGATCCCCTGTGATGGGTAATACTACCTCCGGTTCTAAATATAAGCAAATATACCTAACTTCACACATATTAAAAATAGTAGTTGGAGGTAGTTATTTGCATTAATGTTACCACATATTTGATTTAATTTTCTAAAATACCCTTAGTATCATTTATTACATAAAGAATTAGTGACCTTGGAAATATATATGATGAAGACATATTTGGTAAACAAACATTTAATGACATTGGGAAAATCTAATTATGCTTATATTAAGGGACCAAAAAATTCCACTAAAATTTGTTTATATTTGAAACCGGAGGTAGTAGTATGTTATGCGGTAAGCATCCTCTTTCTGTTCTCGAGTGCTTAGGAAGTACTGTGACCCACTTACCCCTTATTTGCAGAACTTGTTAAACCACACTGCAATGTTGAAGACACATTCCAAGTCAGATTGTGGCCTGCAAAAATATAAAATAAAAGTAAGAGTCAAGTTGTAATAAAATTAAAAATCAGGGTTGTGATTCTATGTGGGACTCATCTACCTTTTGAGGGCATGAACATCATTTGGGAATATAATGATTTTGATCTCTACTCCTTTCTCCTTCAAAGCCCGAGCATACTAGACATTTAAACAATGAAAACTTTGTCGTCATAAAATACAAATAAAGAATGTAATATCATGAGGGTCTGACTCTGACCCAGCTAATCTATCTTAAAGCTCAGAAGTCAGAAGTACTTACTTGCAATCCATCAGGATTTGGAACACGAATATCTTGAGCACCTAGTAGGAAAAGTGTTGGTGCTTTTACCTGTAGAATTTATCAAAATGTAAACTGTAATGCCAGAAAACAACTGTATCCAGTTTGGTATATTGTACGCTAACTCTAAGACAATGTTTATCCCTTGAATGTTCAGACTGATTCTAGACATTACCTATCACCATGCAATTCAATTATAGAAAATTAGGTATTAAAGGTAATCATTAGTATGAAAATGGGTATTAACTATTAACGGTAGCCAATAGAGAGGCAGGCCGCTCCATGGAAAATCTCATTGGTTAAAATGACTTTTCAAATAGGAATAAAATTATAAAATACAAATTACTTATATAAAGCATGAGAGAACAAAAGGACAAAAGGAGATGAATTCAAGCTTCATAATAAATTAAATTATTGTATAGTATTTCATCTCCTTTTTTCACGCAACGTAATTGCACCTTTATTTGCAATCCCTATAAGTTTACTTAATTTAATTTCAATGTCTATGAGATAATCCTTCCAAGACTAATTGCATTTTTAGTCTCTCAACTATGACGTTTGTGCAATTTTAGTTTCTCAGCTTTTAAGAGCATGCAATTTTGTCACGCTATTAATTTCTGTCAAATTGTTAACAGAATTCAGATGATGTGTTACCATATCAAAATGACACATCATCATCCACATCAGATTTCAGTTAACAATTTGATGGAGAATTGATGAAGGGATGAAATTGTGCACGTTTGAAAGTTGCTAAATTTGCAGGATTGGAATTTGAGGAACTAAAATGGCACAAATGTCATAATTGGGGACTAAAATTGTACTTTTAGTGATATCTAGTAGACTTAAGCCTAAAAACAATATAGTTCTTTAACATAGATAAATGGCACAAGGGTGTAATTAAGCCTAAAATCAATATAGTTGTCTACCATAGATAAATCATAAAGGGATATCAATTCATATGGCTATGTTCTATCTAGTGGAATAAAGATAAAATCCACTCTGTATGCTGAAAAGATCAAGGCTCACATAAACATTGAAAAGAGAAGGGTTGCAGGGATTATCAGTCACAGATGCCCAGATGCCTCTACATTCTTGAGACCTTCTATCCCAATTTTTATGGTTTCACTCATCAAGTTAAATTTCTTTTTCCTTCCAATATGCATTTTTAAGAGCTCTTTTAGATACCGTGCAATTCAATCTAAAACTGTTCAGTTAAGACCTTTGAGACGTGTGAAATAGGAGACTTGCTATAAAAGAGAGTCAAATCATCTGCCGAAGGTGGTCTGGTAAAGCAATTTTTGGCAACGTTTCCACAAGAGACGACATAGCACCAATCGGGGATATCAGTTGTACCAACCATCAGTGCAAGGTTACACACAGGATTGATTGCAGCCGCTGCTACAAACTTCTCTGGTGCCTGCAGCAATTAAAAAGCCACCACACGAATACAAATTCATAAAATCAGAGTCTCACATAATCACATTCCTATTAGAAAAATTCCACCCCACCCCCTGATCGTTAAAGCGGACATTGTTATTTTGTAAGCCATATTAAATGCTCTAGTATACAATATATGTTAGGTTTCTATAATAATTATTTGTCATAATTTTACCTACATATCATTTTTTTTCTTCTATTTCAGAAGTATTAGTCATTATATATAACTATGAGGAACATAACTCAAGCTTTTTTTAATCATTTTATCCCACTAATAAGTAATTTGTACAACCAGTTGGTAATATAAATATATAACTGATGATATGAACCATAATAGATGCCAGGCAAACAAAAATTAGTAGTAGTAGAATCAGTTAAGACTTAAGCAATGCCTGACAGGCAAATGCAAAGTCCATATACCACAGCAAATGAACAAAACGCATATATAGATTCAGACAAATCAGAAAGAAGTCACAGTTTGTAGACTTATTGCACCTGGCCAATCAAGTGGGTTGTCAGAAAGCCACCATGTGAAATGCCCATCACCGTAATCTTGGATGGATCGGCAAGTCCCAAGTTGATGACATGATCAATAGCAGAGAGAACGTCATTTACATCCTACAAATGAAAAACCAAAATCAAGATCCAATCCAATTCAGAAAATTCACTGTAGCTAAGCAAGTAGCATATAAATTCATGATTTGCTCAGATAGCAATACCAAATCTAAGTATTTAGATTTAGAAGTACAAAATAATAAATACCTGAGACCCAACTTTACCAGGAAGGGATTGTAATGCTTCCTCACCAAATCCTAAGGAACCTCTGAAAAATAACAACATATAAAGAAACCTTAAAATAGACAATCAGTAGGAGTTTCTTCATCAGTATTTTGACATCTAAGAGATTCTTTATGACATGTACAATAACCATATTGGGCTTCTCTTAAGGGCATTAACAGTGACACTCATTGTCCAAGCAATTTAATCTAATGGCTATTCAGACTCATTATAGAACAATGAGAGAAAAAAGAACAGTCTCTAACTTTCAACTCCTCAACCCCTCCTCTATTACAAAGTCAAAAGTAGACCCTAAGCATCCTTTCAATTTCTGAACTCCTAATATAGCTCCTATAGATAGGTTTTTGATCTGGGCATATTGGCCAGACCTATGTCGGCCTACACAAGTATACTCAGGTCCCATTATCAAGATGCTTCCCCGGAGGTATGCACAATTGAACAATACCACCCTCACCGTTGTCAAGATATCTCCTAGGAGAAATACGTCATCGGACGATACCTCCCTCACTGTTGTCAAGATCGGAGGAATGCGTCCTCGGATGATATTTCCATCACCATTGTCAAGACTCCTATACGTCTACACCCTTGGACGAAATACCTCCCTCACCATTGTCAAGACATCTCCCTGGAGGAATAAGCCCTTAGATGATACCTCCCTCATCATTGTCAAGACACCTACCTACTGGTCTAGTATCATTGTACACCCTAAGACACTCTGGATATTTGACTTTGGTTCTAAGACGGATCAGTTTCCAAATTTGTTTCTTGCTTAGTATCAAACTATGAGTATTTATTGACTTAAAGGGATAGTGCTTCAACCTCATATAAAGCTAATGCCTCATTTAAATTCTCTATAAACTTGTTTGGAAAAAAAAATCATGTTCTTGATTTCCTCTACAAGTATAATTCCTTTCCTACTCTAAGCATGTTTCTTTTTGGAGGGATTTTAATGTTGTAATAAACAGGTTCTAAGTCAATTAAGCTTATTTTTCATAAGAAATAATATCCTTAAATCAAATTTTCTAAGAATTAAATCAATAACTTCTGTCCAAGGGACTGAATGTGTTTGAGGCCATCCGTCTCTCTTGGCATAAGTTTAGCAATACTGATGCTTGGAAGTTCAGGAGTGTGTTGGTTACCTGTAATTTACAATCAACAAGCTGTACCCGACTGAAGATAGAAATGCCCAATACTTTGAAAAGCATGACAAAGAAACGTCATGTGGCCCTCCATGAAGCATCACAATTAATGGATCAAATAAATCCTTGTTCTTGGTTTTAGATGACACAAATATAGCTTCAAAAGGTTTAGTAGCACCTGAAATTAAAATAAAAATAGATAGATATTAAAGTCAGTTTACTGTGTTGAAGTCCCACAATCGTGAGTTAGAAAAAAATTAAACAATATAAAAGCAAGAGGGCTACGAGCTTTAGCATAGGGCTACTCAAGCTTTTAGTTACAAAATACCGACTTAGTTTCACTTCATCTCCTATTTTCAAAATCTAGTATAAAAGTTAGTAAATAAAAGAAATTTTGTTTTTCATTGTTTTATATACAAATCTTTGAAAATTGGAAATGATGTGGCAATTTTATAATTAAAGTGAAAACAAAAATGATTTCTTAAACCAAATGGCCTCTTAACATTTTTTCCTAACTTCTTGTTCTTCGCTTTACTGGTTTCTTTCTATTATAAAATCATGCTTGCCCAAGATTATATGCAGGATATTAATCATAATACATAATATTATCCTCAAGCACCAATCGAAAACAAGCTTTATTTCTTTTTTGGAAGGTGGCAGGGTGGGGAAGGGCATGTTGAGGAGAGTGGAGGGCAGAATCAGTAAGATTTCCAACAAGAAAATTTATTGCAATATGTAGAGTTAGATTCAGATCACATGGGTCAGATTAATTCACCTAGTTATTGATGAGTAGTATATAGATTGAATTTCATAAGATGTAATCAGATACCTTCTCAACTAGTTTGTGAAAATGAAAATATACAAATAGATACATAACTGAAATTTCATTAAGAGACATTCAACCCAATATTAAATATGCATGCGTGAGAAACCAAAGTAACTTGAGACCTTTTGTTTGGCCATCAGAAGCATCCTTGACTGAGATCTTCAGTATACTGCACTGGAGAGAAGACAGCAAAGATCTAACCTGCAGCCAAAATCCAGTGATTCACTTCTAAACCTATGCAATTGTGAGAAAATGATTCCTCTTAAATTCTTAATATCTCACAAGGAAATAGAATAAACCTTGTCACAGCATCTGAATATGGGACAGGAAATATTTAACCAATTCCATTTAGTAGTTGTTGCTTTCTCGATGGCCATTCCATATTTGACTTGTGGAACATCAACTGGACTGCTGGAAACTACAAAAGGAGAGACAAAGAAAAATGATAATAAATGTTTACCCACGTCAAAAGTCCAGTGTATTGATAAATTGAGCGTTAGTTTTTACTGGCAACAATATTGTTCCCATCCAGTGTTAGAAGATTCCACGAGAAATTTGAGTCTGCTGGGCTTATATGCAATATTTCCCCGCTATAATATTACAAAAAAAGAGAGACAGGGAGAGAGAGAGAGAGAGTTGATCATAAAGAATAACAAAACCATTGATAAACAGATAAAATAGCATTCCTGTCATTTTCTTACCTCAACACATTCACAGAGAGCAGAACCTCACTGCTGTGCCAGATGGATGATATGATCATTGTGCAGTTGTCAGACAGCCAAGGATTATTATGGATAGCTGTACAGTAAAGCCCAGGGAAGCAACCATCTTCAGCACACATCACAACAGGAATCTTCAAAAACCATGGAGAACATGAGAGTTATTAGCTGCCAACAATACAAATTAATTGACTTTTAAGACTGCACTATCGTAAATAATTTCCTGCACTAAATTGTTTCAGTTGAGAAGAATGTTATTAGAAGAAAAAGAAATCTTATTTGTAGCACCAAATGGCATATCATCTTTTGTTTTCTAAAAAAATCAAATTAAAGAAAGCCACAAAAACAAAACCTGTTGAGGTAAATCACCAGGAAAAAAAAAACAACCTGTTGAGGTACCCATTTCTCAAACTAACTATATGTCTACCTTTTCCTACAGATAAAATTCCTTAATGCTAGCATAAACAGTCTCACAAATGCCAAACTACATGGCCATACGTGCACCCAAAGCCTTGTACTATTACTGAATCCAGTGTCTTAACAAAAGAACTAGATGAAAAAGCAAATAGAGGTTTACTCTAAATTATTAAAAGATCCAATCAAACCAAATTCATTGAAATCAAACTGTCCATATATGGAGAGCTTACGATGTCATAAATTTTGGCAGATTGGTATAGTTTTCCATCAGCAGGCCAATCAATTCTATGAAGTGAATTTGTAGCATTGTGCACTCCAGAATCCACTGCACATTTTGCAGATAAAAACACAAGGAACTTTCCATCTGGACTGGTGGAAAATTCATGAATAATGGTCAGAGTTTTAGGAATGCAACTAATATGCCAATATTTCTCAACAACTAATATAGTTTCATAAGCAAGTATCTAATTTATTCGAGAGAAGTCACTTTGTTCATATATGACATGAGAAAACCACTAGTAAGAAGTAAGAGTGGAATGTGGGAAACTAACTAGAATCATTATGTTAAAGAAGAAGCCCAGATAGGTCCAATATGTGTATATAATAATTAAGCAGAGTGACACTAATTTTCTGACACATCAAACTATGTAAACTGCAGGAGTTTATCTCATTCAGCTTTGACTATTAAGACATAGAAGAATTGAAGAAACAATCATGAATCACAATGCCGATCCAAAAAAAAAATCACGGATCAAAACTAACACTACACTAAGTTGCCACTTAGTAAAGCGATCTTTTGACTGTCAACAAGTGTAGTGAGATTAATGAGCTCATGAGTCATAAGATGATTTATCACTTGGAAACTTTCCTCACTTAGGTAAAAGAAATAATGATGGATAGTTTTATGTAGATCAAGTTCCCTTGAATACCCTCTGTTTGTTTCAACTATTGGAAAAATCATCCATCACAGATGTCTTTAAAAAGAAATTAAAACTTCTGGAAAAGGAAAACAAAATCCAAAAGAAACCATCCTTTCTACTTCAACGACCATCCACTAGATCCAAGAGTTCCATGCCTCTTACTGCCACAAGCTAGCTACTGGTTTACCTAATTGAGGACAACAAGAACCTGAATCCAGCAACTAGTCATCTTCATCTTTGTAAACATATTCAATATTCTTGTCAGCAGCTTATATCACAGGGGTGCGCAGCAAAAAGTAGGAAATTTCACAAAAAAATGTTTATTACCCACAAAAGGATGAAACGAACGGAGACATAACGATAAATCCACAAATATAGCCTGATAAGATAAAATTGGACAAAAAGTATTAAACACAAGTATCTGACTCCACCGGCCTACCTGAACCGTGGAAAGTAGGCACTGCTTATGGTTTGAGTAAGGTTCAGTGCATGTAATTCTTCAGCTGACCTACATGTAAAACATTATTTTCATAATTCAGTACAGAAATAACCAAACTTCACAACAAATATATACTTTCTAAGTGGCATGAAAACAATGAGAGTTGAGGAGATCTTACTAAAGTGACTTACTGGTGGTCTGGTTCATTACATTTTGACTCATGATGCGGTGCTCTAACAGCATATAAAGCACAAGGCCTGTTAGAGCAGTACTTGATACCAAGTTTTCTTGGCTCAGAAGACCACCCAACAAAAACAAGATATTGCTCTGAGCCTTCTGTTAATGGAGCCCATACAACTTGGCCTACACTCAAAGATTTGTCAATTCCTTTGACGGCTTGCACATCTCCACTGTGAAAATACTAACAAAGCTAAGATTTCCTATACAAAAAACATATCTAGACATTATCCAACATTGTTATGAACGATGAGAAACCTATTGATGTCGATAACAAAAAGTGCAGGCTGTCTCTTTCCAGTATATGTTTCTCCCCAATCCTCCTCCCAGTCCCCTTGACCTTTCCAGCAACCAAAATCCTTATCTGCACAACCACCTTTTTTGTAGGCCCCCAAATCATTAAATGTGGGCTTTGCAGGACAGGGCTCTTCAGCTACATATGCAACACATGTTTCATCCAAGTTCCACGACACACCCTCAAACCTAAGCCATAGGGAATTAAGGAATAATTCTATAATTGATGACATAACTGTCAATAAACCTTTACAGTTAAAACTCTAATAACATTTGAAACCAAACAAACAACTAACGAGCTTAAAAGCAGTAACTGATTAACATTGAATAGTGCTGTAAAGGGACATTAATAAATAAGACATCACAATCACATACCACCCTTCATTATAGACTGAGCCATGCATTGATTGGGGGATATGGAACTCCTTCTCCATTCGGGATGAACTCCAAATCTCAAAGTGAGAAGGAACATCGTTCTCCGGATTCCTTATGACTAAAAGTTTTGAGCCAGAAGGAGACGGAATGATCATAGACACGCGGGGCATCTCTAGCGGAAAAGGAGCCCACAGAAACTCCACAGAAGTCTGACTTTGTTTTAAAATGTTACAGGATAGCATTGATGCCCTCTTGCTGTTTGTTAAAAGATTTGGCTGGGAAACAGAAAACATTCCCTGCAATTGAGAACCAGGTGCTATGGAGGGAAAATAAAATACTGTGTTCGTTAGCAATTGAATGAATCAAATAAATAAATAAATAAATAAAGGAGTCGAATCTAGTCTTACACTTAAAAAGCCAAGCCTTGTCAATGCTGGGAATACTAGTGAAGTCTTGAAGTAAATTAGAGAGATAATCATTCTCAGTCGTTGCCATTGCCATTTCCTATCGAAGTCTTGAACAAAAACATCACTTATTAATGCATTTAGTTTCTTCGATGAGCCAATGGCAAGTGTTGCTAAATATATAAGAAAGCAGAGGCAAAGTATTCGTAGGGAAAAGGAGCAAGCAGCGTGAATGATAAATATTGCATTGGATTGGATGTGATGCAAAAGTATGAATGAGTATTAAGCAGAAAGTATACCTTATGAGTGAAATAATGCCGAGTAATTTAGACTGAAGAGAAGAGAACTTGTAGAAAAATATTATTCGTGTGCGGTTGACTTTTAACGCAATAGTATTAGTGGGTTCCCTACGGTTATGGGCCGGCTCGCTGAGTCTTCAACCGTATTTCAACATGAAAATATCTTTTAGGAAATTTGACCATTTTGGGGGTATTTTGTAAGATAGGGTGTCCTCAATAAATATTTTCATGTTTGGGATGGATTTTTTCACTTCAATAAAATGGGTAGATTTTCTCTTCATGTAAATGTAAGTGTGTTAAAGGTCATACATGCATGTATTTTATATATAGACAAAATGAAATAACATGTTTGAATTTCACACATTAAACTTATGAAACTATTGACACGGGTTAACTTAGAACAGACATAAATGACATATAGAGTCTAGATAGTCAAGTCAAATCTTTGTTAATAAAATTGGTTAAAAAGTAAATTAAGATTTGAAAGGACTAAAATATTTAAAAAAAATAAAAGGTTTAACCGACTAAAAAACTAAAATTCTAATTTAAAATTTACTTAAAAAATAGAGATTATAATAACCTTTGTTTAATAATTTTTTACCAATTACTTTAACCATAATTCCTGCTCTAGTAGTAAAGATATAAAGATTGGCTTGTGGATGAGTTTTGGTTAGCTTATTCTTGTTAAGGTAATCTATTAAAATAGAATTGTATTAAAAATGTTTATAATTATATGGGATAAAGTTATTATTATAAGCTGTAAAATTGAAAATTCTTGTGTGGACATATAGTGTTATAAAAGGATAAAACAGATAGGGAAGCAAGGAAAGCAGTGATGGCGCTGCTATGTTCCTCACTCTCAGTTGTCCCTCCCATCCCAAAACTTACTTCCACTTCCACTTCCATACCCTTCTTCTTATCTTCATCACCACACATTAACAATGGCATGCTGAGCAAGATCAACAACAGGTTCTTGTTGAATGCTGGCTTCAATGAGATTGAGCCTGACATCAATGAAGATTCCAGAGATCCATATGCCACTAATGGCGTTGACGCTGTATTGTTATTATTATCATCCTCTTCCTTCCTTCTTTTCTCTTCTTTTAATTTGCTTCTCATGTCTTTCCTTTCTTTCAGGATGATTTTCTCTATGGAATATATGATGGCCACCACACTTACTTTGAAGGAGAACAAAAAGGTATTATATATCATTGTTTCCTCACTAATTAATTCAATGCTTACTTTCTTGAGTTCACTTTATATATATATATATATATATATATATATATATATATATATATATATTGCCCATGATGAATTTAACATCTAAAATGATAAACAAGTTACTTTAGGTGTTTGCTACTTTTAGCTATGAATTTTTATGTCAAATTCATAGTCTAAATCATCTGCGGCTATGTATTGGAAAAAATATATATTAAACCCATGACAGAGTACTTCATGATGATGAGTATTCATTTCAGGAACATTTTGGGGTTCACTTAAGGAAGAGATAGCAGCAGCAGAACCCCCAACAGGATTCCAAGGTGTGCTTTCCGTACACCATTCATCATTTATACTTAATTTTGTTATTATTATTATGAAATTATTAGTGTAATATTGATTAATGTTTGTTTTTATCTTATGCAGGACTTATTTCATGGCTCTTCCCACCGGCCATTATTGCTGGGGTATACTTCAATGTTCCGGTAATTCTAAATGTTACTTTGTTTGGATATAAACAGTGCATTTGGATTTTTATTTTATTTGGAGGAATAAGTAATCAATCACTATGTGTCTTTCAGGGAGAGTACTTGTACATTGGAGCAGGCCTATTTACAATCATATTTTGCATCATTGAGATGGATAAACCTGATAAACCCCACCACTTTGAACCTCACATATACAATATGGAGAGGGGAGCTCGAGACAAGTTGATAAATGACTATAACACCATGAACATATGGGAATTCAATGAAAAATATGGGGACCTTTGGGATACTACAATCATGAAAGAGAAAGAAGACATAATGAAGAGATGATTGTTTATATAAAGTTTATGGCATTTGGTGACAATATTCTTAAATATAATGTATATGAAGGCCACCCTTTCAAATTTGTTCTTTTGTTTTCACTTTTCTGCTTATGTTGGTTGGATCTAAGAGATGTATATTCCGTATTTCTACCTTTCTTATTTGTCACTACAAAAACAGAATGCTATTTGTTATTATACTATATAAACATTAACTGCTCCGAGAAGAATGCAACACCCTGGTCATAGTTTTGTGAAGACTAAAGACTTCGTGTCTAATAAGCTATGATGTTCTGGCATCTTTTAGTGATGCCTTGACCATTTCTATTGTTGAAGACATGTAGAAATTCTTCTTCCCGTTATTTCAGCATCTTACAAGAATGATTTTATTCGATTATTTACCAACCAAGTCTGATAGTAATTGTTGAAGAAAAATAGGGACACTTTGCTGAAACTAATGCTATGGTCTATGGATTATTTGGCTTATTTTACATATCTATAAATCTCAATCACCATGAACATTTATTTGATTATAAATAAAAAAATCTCCCATTTGGTCAATGTGACTGTGGAGGGGTTGCTGGATTTACTCTGTAATTTCATATTCCGATTTCTCATGGTTTAATGACAGTGACTTGAAGAAGATTTAGACCTTGAAGAAAGAGAGCACAACTCTTGTGCAGAGACTGTAATCAGAGCAGAGTTTTGATTTATTATAAAGATGATATTGGATGTCAAATTAAAGCATCTGAGAACACTCTTGCGTCTAAAATACATGGCACTGTGCAGCGTAAAAAAAGAGCAAAACATACAGAATGTAACAAGTACCAAAACCTTTGATGTGCTGTTGAATAACGCCGTTTACTTGGAAATTGGAATTAACTGTATCCTTTGGTTAGCTTTACAAATTTCAACTAATCCAATTATCACAAGTAAGATGTCATCCACTAAACTCTCTTAGGTCAAAAACCAATAACATCCAATCTACCTAGGTAAAAATACTTGTATGAATGAATTTTCTTCTAAATGAATGTTGATATTTCAAAACCAAAGATAATTATGCATTGAATTGTGACTCTCATCTTGATATTTGCTGCTAATCTCTCTGTTTAGTTAATCTTACTCTCAGTTTCCACACTTAGTATCTGTTTGGTATCTAGTTGTAAAAATAAAATTGTAAAAATAAAACTATCTAATAATTAATATTAACTTTATATAGCGTTTGAAGTTAATCAATTTAACTAACGAATTAAAAAGTTGTATTTGGTCAACCCTAACTAAAACTAAACATACCCTTAATGTAGACCAAGCAACTACTTAGTTACATCTTTCACAGTTTTCTTGTCGTATATTTTACGTTTTCCTGTGCACCATGTAATTAAGGTTCTCATGCGTCCCTCTTCCTCATATCTTCACCCTAAGCCAATCAATTATGTTACTTTGTTGTGTGCTTGTACTGACCATATTAGCTTATGTCATAATATTGAGAACGGTACAAGTGTCAAGAATAGAGAAAAGAAAAACACAATTGCACATACACACTAGTGCACATTCCTTCACACTAGCTTTCCTGAAAAGCAGGGAATTTCACATCATTTTTAATTGACTGACTTGATGCTTTGAATAAAATGTTACGTCTTTGGTATGGCAAATCGTATACATAACATAATCAGCTAAGTTTTACACGTTTTTCTTGATAACAGATAATACTTTCAAGCCTAGACACACAGCAGAACTAACTATTCATTTGAAAGACTTGAATTCTAAACTTCAAAAGAAATCAAAATGAAAACTCTTATTTTGTACCCAGAACTGAAGGGAACATAAAAGCAGCAGCCCACTTGTGAAACTAAATTTTTGTAAACAATATAAATATCATGAGAGGCGTATGACAGAAGGGCAGTTGTAGAAAATTGAAAACCTCTTCTAAATGGTCCCACCATCCTCTTAGAACATTCAACAACCTTGACCCAGATTAAAGAGTGTTGAGTGTGGAAAACAGAAACAAAGCACCACCACCTTGACCAGAACTAAAGAGCCGGATTGATCCTAGTTAAGGTTATCCAAATGTAATGGGTTGAATTGAAAGTGAGTTTTTAATCTGACCAAACAAAATTCCGTTAAAACCACTTAAAAGTTAGATCTGAAACTCCCAGCTCAAATTCATCTCAAGTCTCAACCATCAACCATGAACCATCATATATAAGACATGTAAAAGTGGAAAGCGAAAAACAACAAACTCTTCTTCACCAGAATGACAAGAAGTTACTATTGCAAACTCCATCACTTCCTCTCACTCCTCATCATCCTCATCCTTAGTCCTACCAACACCAATGCTCAAACTGCCAGACAACAGAACAACACAGGCATAACCTGTACGAGGAACTACACATGTGAGGCCTACGCCTTCTACCGTGCCACAACCCCAAACTTCCTCGACCTGGCAACCATAGCAGACCTGTTTTCCGTTAGCCGTCTGATGATATCAAAACCAAGCAACATATCCTCTCCTTCGTCTCCCTTAGTCCCAAACCAACCCCTTTTGATTCCCTTAACCTGCTCTTGCAACCGTGTCAACTCCACCATCGGTTCCATCTCCTACGCCAACATCACTTACACCATCAAACAAAACGACACCTTCTTCCTTGTCTCCACCATCAACTTCCAGAACCTCACAACCTACCCTTCCGTCGAGGTTGTTAATCCAACTCTGGTCCCCACAAACCTTTCCATCGGTGACAACGTTGTATTCCCTGTCTTCTGCAAGTGTCCCGATGGCAGTGACAATAACACTAACACAGCCAATTACATGATCTCCTATGTTGTCCAGCCATCTGACAACATAACATCGATTGCAACCAGATTTGGGTCAAATGAGAAGGCTATAACTGATGTGAACGGTGATACTTTGTATGACTATGACACGGTGTTTGTTCCGGTGACTCGGTTGCCGGCTTTCTCGCAACCCGCGGTGGTTCCTGCTCCTCCTCCTGGGGGAAATGTAAGTGTGACGGATTCTGATGACAAAACGGGGACGGTGAGAGGGTTGGGAATTGGGGTGGGAGTTGTGGGGTTGTTGTTGATATTGGTGAGTGGGATGTGGGTTTATAGAGAAATTGTGTTGAAGGATAGGGTGAGGGATCATGAGGAAGAGGAAAGGAAGGTGTATTTGGGTTTGGAAGGGAAAGAGAGGAAGCAGATGGATGTGAAGTTGATGGCCAGTGTTTCAGATTGTTTGGACAAGTACAGGGTGTTTCCAATTGAACAGCTGGTGGAGGCCACTGATGGGTTTCATGAGAGTTGCTTGATTCAGGGGTCTGTCTACAAAGGCTCAATTGATGGAGAGGTTTATGCAATCAAGTTGATGAAGTGGAATGCCTACGAAGAACTCAAGATCTTGCAGAAGGTAACCTCTTTCTTTCATTCAAATTTTAAATTAATATGTTACATTAGAGCAGAGCAGAGCAGTGAGTATTATTATTCATTTCTATCTTTCAAATTAGACTTAACCTCCTTTCTAATAATCCAATAATTGTCTACCTTGATCACTTTAATTCCTTCTAATATAAATCATTTTATGTTTAGAAAATTAAAATGAATATCATTTTTGTAAAGTGTGTGACTAGAGTAGATGGTTACATTTTGAGGACAGAAAAATGAGGGCTTGGTACTGTCTTTTTCCTGTAAAAAGCCAAAAAGGCAGAATGACTATTTTTGTGTGTGGTGTCTGAATAAAACTCAGAAAGAGTGAAGGGTACAGAACCTGATAGCATACTAGTTCAAGATCAGTTACTAACTGATATTGAGTTAGTATGTTATCAGAACTAAGTATGCAATAACAGATTAAAATTTGAAAGGATCTATAAGGTATGGGTGAGGAACAGGGCCATAGTTGAATAAAATATGGTGGGAGTTAATTAATATCTTATTGTT
This sequence comes from Clitoria ternatea, assembly GCA_037962975.1. Classification (NCBI taxonomy): domain Eukaryota; kingdom Viridiplantae; phylum Streptophyta; class Magnoliopsida; order Fabales; family Fabaceae; genus Clitoria; species Clitoria ternatea. Next base: position 62,050,100 of record CM075674.1, read on the forward strand.
GATGACATATTAAGTGAGGTGACTTGTCTGATGAGTGGTAAACCCGCACCACTTATTTATATTTTAGTATAATCAAACCAAAGGAATAAACCTCTAGATGCTTGGATATACACATTTAGTCTAATCCAATGTTTCCCATGTTACTTGGGGCAAAAAATTAATGGGAAATAAATTATGAAAGGGAAAAAGGGAAAACACAAGTTTACATGTATTTTGGCTTCAAAAATTTTGTCAGACTAGATTTTTCTTCGTAATTGTCCATTATTATTCGTCGTCGTCGGTCATTATTAGAGTTTTAGAAACACATCAAGAGGAATAAAACAATAGTGGTTGATGTTTCCAACTCTGTCTTATTGTTCAGATTACGGTTGTTCCCAATTAATATAGAGTATGATATTTCTGATAACTTTAAAGTAGCAGCACGTTAGGTATGCTTAAAGGCACAATGAAAGACAAGACGCCGCTACTTTTTTATATTTCCATTTTTCCTTTGATGATAAATTTTTTAAGACGTGTCCAAGTTGAATATTCCATATGAAACTTTAGTATCTTCTCTCGTGAACAAACTCTTGCGTTGAGTTTCGGTAGATATGTTTTTAATTTTGTCATTTGTCAGCATAAATAGCTTTACACAATTTTAATGCAATCATCGTAAAAGTTAAATATAACTTTTAAGAACATGTTAATCCACGGTTGGTTGACAATGTAAATAAATTTTGCATTCAAGATAGAAATATAATGCTCTTTCTCTAGTTGTTTTAGCTCTTGATTGGTTATATATGTCCATCATCCTTATAATTAAGTAGTTGATCAACAAGGTCTTGTTTTCTGCGTTTTGAAGGTAAACCATGGGAATCTGGTGAAGCTGGAGGGATTTTGCATAGACCCAGAAGAAGCAAATTGCTACCTGGTTTATGAATATGTGGAGAATGGATCTCTATACTCATGGTTGCATGAGGAGAGAAAGGAAAAGCTGAACTGGAAAACAAGGCTTCGAATAGCCATTGACATTGCCAATGGCCTCCAATACATCCACGAGCACACAAGACCACGCGTTGTGCACAAAGACGTCAAGAGTAGCAACATTCTCTTGGACTCCAACATGAGGGCCAAGATTGCCAACTTTGGTCTTGCAAAGTCAGGAATGAATGCCATTACAATGCACATTGTAGGGACACAGGGCTATATTGCCCCTGAATATCTAGCTGATGGTGTGGTCTCAACAAAGATGGATGTATTCTCTTTCGGTGTTGTGTTGCTTGAACTCATTTCTGGGAGGGAAGCCATTGATGAGGAGGGAAATCTGTTGTGGGCAAATGCCATCAAAACTTTTGAAGTGGAGAGTGAGCAAGAGAAGGGTAGGAGGCTGAAGGAATGGTTGGATAAGGCTATTTTAAGGGAGACATGCTCAATGGAGAGTCTGACGGGTTTTCTCACCGTTGCAATTGCTTGTTTGCATAAAGACCCATCAAAGAGACCCAGCATAATGGATATTGTCTATGCACTCAGTAAAAGTGAAGACATGGGCTTTGACATCTCAGCTGAAGGGATTGGTTCCCCAAGGGTGATGGCTAGGTGAAGTATGCTGTGGTCCTGAGCCATCTAGTTTTTGTTTCTGGTAGAGAAATACATTATTAGGCTATCTTTTCTGGAAAAAAGAATTAGAAGGCCCCAATATGTAGCACCCCCATAGAGTTGGGCTTTTTGAGCCCACTAATAAGGGAGAGATAAAATAATCTCGAGCTGTATATATATAAATTATGAAGTAGGTGATTTTACTGATTAGTTATGTGTTTTGCAACTGAGTTATAATTAAAAATGCTTTGGTAAGTGATCCGCCCAGATACCGGCCCTTGGACTCATGGATACGACTAAGCCCTTATCTCCATTTAGACCAATGTAGACCCTCCAGAGGACACCACATCGGCTGCATTCATCACACCAGCTAGCGGCAGCCCCACCATGACCGGTGTCAGACCCCTTTGAGTGGCCAATTGACTGGAGTCATGAGAGGGCCAAACAGCCAATACCGATCGTAGCCTGTAAGGAACCCACGTGTATGGACCTGATTTGGCACACGAAACGAGGCACTACAGTAACACTCTCTCACTATAAATACTGCTAACATACTCATAAGTGGTAAGCTCTGAGTGCCTTTGCAACTACCACCCCTTTCGCCCTTCAACGCGTTCGGCCGTTGGGAGGAGCTCAAGGCATTATTCCATGATTAAGGTACAGCCCAGAGACCGTCCAATCCAACAATCCATAAATATAGATTCTGGACCCCGGTCACATGGACCCTGGTTCCGGAACAGAACAGTAAGTTTATTGTTGCACAATAGACAACATAATTGGAGATAAAAACCACAAGTAATTGGTCCAAATGATAACAATTATATTTGTTGGATTGAAATCATTAAAAAACATAGTAATATTAACATCAAAGTTTTAAGATTAATTTATATTATAAAAAAGAAAACTTTGCATTGAATTTGAACGTCTAAATAAATATTCTCTTTCTGAATAAATAAAATTAATTTTTAGATGGGGCCTGGTTAATATTTACCAAAGGACACGTGCGTGGCTGTGATTCTGTGAAGTAACAGTTTCAGTCCACTCAAAATATTTTCAGGAAGTAAACCTTAAAAAGTCGATCAAATTTTGGTCGCTCTTGCATAAACTCCTGAGCTAATGCACAAACCTGCACAGAATCATCAAAACATCCTTGTCAAAAAAATTGATACATACTAAAACTAAGAACTGCATAACAAATGGAAATTGATTCTTACTCGTAGTAGTTCTGGCACAAGGCTTTCAACTGGCAAGAATTATCACCTGTAGATACAAAGCAGCATCATAATGTTCCAGACAGATCATTCCTCGGAGTAGAACCTGCTTCCTTTGCTTCAGCAACTACCTCACTAAAAGCTGGGCCATCTTTGAAGTTATTAAATATGTAACTCAAAGTCCCGCTGCACAGTCAGAGGAAACACCTTATGGTGAATGCTCAAGATTAATGAATAATGCCTATAGACATGAATAATCCTCCAAATAAAGTTCTAATTCTTTTGTCTTTATAATGGGAAAATGGCAAGAGGGTGGTTAACCAATGTAGAATGCAAGATTGTCATAAGTCTCCAACTCTGAGAATTATGGCAGGTATCAAACCATGAATTAAGATAAATAATGACAAAATCAAGCCAAAACTCAAAAGAAACCTAAAGATGCCTTCAATTTGCAGTATTCTGTCTCCAGTTTCAAGGAGACCTCGTAAAGTGCTAACAATGGGAAGATCAGCTACAACAGTAGTGTCGCGACCTAAATCGCGGCGGGAGGCCGACCGTAAAAAGAAAATAAGGTTTCCCGAGTTCCGTCCGGAAACCATGGTCGCCACTAATGTTTTCAAGGTAAAACATCAAAAAAAAAAACCTAACGTGAAGGTACTAGTCCTAAATTAAGATTTTAAGTTCGGAAGTCTAATTACAGGTGGGGAAGGTATTAGCACCCCACACTGTCTGTTTTAAACGGTTACCCTGGATTGTTTAAGTTTGAATAATCCTACTACTTTATAATTTAAACCTCTTAGAGATGCCTTATGGATTTGTTGTTGATTTAATGATTTTTAAAATTATAATTTTTAAAATTATAAATTTTACGATTAACAGAACGTCTCATCCAGATTAATCCAGTTATCATTAAAAGCGTGATGATTTTATTTTTACTAGTAAAAGGGATATATATATATTTTTAAAAAAATTTGGGCCCGACAGGAATAATTGTTCCCGCTCCTACGTATTCCTCAAGCGTTAGGGAAATCAGGGTTACGTAGTTCTTTGGGTTATTTTAAAAAAACGCGAAGTAAGTTATATTTTTAAAAAAAGAAGCCTTAGGTTTTATTGATTTTATTATATTTTTTAAAAGGAAAACTTAACAGTCTAGGTTAATTTGAGAATGAAAAGTTTATTTGAAGACCTAGATTAACAGGACGTCTCATCCAAAGAATCTATAAAGATATTTTGGTTTTATTATATTATAGATATTATTAAAGTGTTTTATGGTCTAAATTATTTTAGGAAATTTTACATAGATTGACAGGACGTCTCGCCCAAAAAATCTATAAAGTCTCTAAATTTGTTATGAAAATATTTTTTAAGGTCTACGTTAATTTTGAGACTATTAAAATTTATTTTATTTAAAAACTTAGACCAAAAGAATGTCTTATCCAAGTTGATCTTGATGTGAATATATTAATTTTTGTTACCTATTGGCATCACTAGATCTAGAAATTAAACATAGGTTAATGAGACGTCTTGCCTAAATTAACCCTAGCATAGAGATTTTAATTTTAGGCATATACCAATATTAGTTTTAGCAAACAGGTGTTTAGTGATACTAATTATTAGAATATTCCTAAAGGAAAAGAGATTTCATAATTTAATTCTTTAAGAGACTAAGATTTCATATAATCGCAACAAGAAAATTAAAGAGAGAAGAAAAAGATACCTGGAGTTGTCAAATTTTCTGTGTTGATGGCAAAGTTCAATTTGCGTGAATGTGCCCCAGGTGTGTGCGTGAATGCTATAATTGCTTTTGTTCTCCCTCTGTTGCGTGTGAATCCTCCAATATATATTTCTAATGCTGCTGCCCCCTTCCTTTTTTTTTTGATCCCTCCAGCGTGAATATATATATATATATATATATATATGTTCAATTTAGTTACCTAAACTCCTCCCCCTGATTCACGCTCTTATCTCTAATCCCTTTTTTTTGCTTATAATATATAAATCTGATTCCTTTTTGATTTTATAATATAAAATTCATTGTTTCCTTATCTCTTTTACGTGAATCACATCTTTTCCTCTGCAGCGTGCCTTATATATCTCCATTCAATCTTCTATATATTATTATTTAACAAAAAAATGATTTTCTTTATCTCCTCGCCAGTGAAGCATTTTATTATTCTATTATATAACATGAAATCCATTTCCCTTTATCTATTATAATATATATTCTCTTTCATTATCTCGTAGCTTATATATTAATAAACAAAGTTAGCTTAATTGATATAATTATAAAATCTGAAGCTAAAAACTCTATCTCACCTTATAATATTTAAAAACTCTATCTCTTCAAAAGAAACTTTATCTCACTCCTTAAAATCTTCATCTTATCCTCTTATCATTATCTCATAACATATAGATAATAGGATTAGCTTAATATATAAAATTTGATTTTTTTTTTAAAACTTACCACATTTTATAATATACTCATTTATTTAAATCTCTTTCTTTCTCTAATCTTCTAAAATCTTATCCCTTATGAAATTCAAATTTTAAACCTCCTTCTTGAATTTTGAAAATTTCTAAGTCTAGGAGTTCAAAAATTTATGGTCTTGATAAGGATTTAAAATTTAAAAATCAAAACCCGGATCAATAATTTGAAATTCAAACAAGCCCATTGGTTTACTTTTTTTCTAAAAAGAATTTTCTATTTTTTGGTATTTTTATTATTTATTGAAAATTTTAAATGAGCCCGGATAAAATTGGGTAGCAACAAGTAGCTTCATAGAAGTAGTATTGAAAAAATGTGAGAGCATTTGAGAAGAGAAATTAAAGAGGAAAATCTGATTCTCATTGAATGCATATGGAAACAGAAAACTTATACAAGGAAAGTGTTCCACGCTCACTTGTCATGGACCATAGAGTAGGATAACAAAACTTGTAATAAACAAACTAACTAGCACATGCAGGTCACATGCCTCTAAGAGGATTTCCTATTACTCCCCCTCAAACTGAAACCTGGTACAGATTCACTAGGTTCAGTTTGTTCATAGCATAAGTAAATGAACTAGGTGGCAAAGGCTTGGTCAATATATCTGCAAGTTGATTCTTTGATGTAATTGGCAATAATTTGAACACACAATTAGTGATCTTTTCCCGAATGAGATGGTAATCAATCTCCAAGTGCTTTGTTCTCTCATGGAAAATCGGGCATAGTGCAAGATACCTAGCACTTTCATTGTTACAAAATAATGCTGCAGTTTTCTCACACTCAATGCCTAACCAAACCAATTCTGATGCAGCATCTCCCAGGACTCTATATTCTGCCTCGGTTGATGACCTTGCCACTGTCGGCTGTTTCTTTGATTTCCAACATATCAATGAACTTCCAAGCTGAAAACAGAAACCTGTGACTAATCTTCTAGTTGTTGGACATCTAGCCCAGTCAGAGTCACTATATCCAACGAGTTGGAGAGCTGAATCCTTGCTAATAGAATTCCAAGTCCTGGTGCACTCTTGAGATACCTCACAACTCTTGTAGCAGCACTGAAATGGTTTATGGTAGGATCTTGCATATGCTGACTGAACTGTTGAACAGCATACATGATGTCTAGTCTTGTATTTGTGAGGTATAGCAATCTGCCTACTAGTCTTCTATATCCCAATGGGTCTTGATAAGTTGCAGCTGCTGCAGAGCTCAAGGCTGATTTCCCTGCAGGATTGTGATAGTCCATAGGTACTTTCACAGGCTTACAAGCTAATAATCCTGAATCTTTCAGTAAATCCAGGCAATACTTTCTTTGTGTGACAACAATTCCATCACTTGTATGAGTGACCTCCAAGCCAAGAAAGTATCTCAAAATGCCCAAGTCTTTGATCCCAAAAGTGGCATGCAGTTGTGATTTGACAGAAGCAAAAGCATATAGATCACCTCCAACCAGAATAATATCATCTACATATATCAAGAGCACTGTGAATGAGTGAGAATCCCTTTTGAATGAAAAGGGAAAGATCAGACTGAATCTGAAGGAATCCAAGCTGCAAAAGGAAAACAATAAATCTCTCATGCCAACTTCTGCTGGCTTTAACAGAAGCCAGAGCTAAAAACAATCTCACAGTGGCAAGCTTTACAACAAGTGAGAAGTGGTAGTGAATTAAATTCTTAAAGTAATTATTACAAAGTTAGCAACTTTTAACAATTCATGATTATATAATAGTGTAAAACTCTTTTACATTATCAATAAATTCTAAAAGGACTTAAGTCTTTTGTCATTGAAAAGTTTAGCATTAATCCCTGAAAATGACATTTTCGCAAAAGAAAGAAGCTAACGTCAGCGTTAACAAAAATCAAAAAGTGCTCTTGAGGGGACTGAACCCAAAACCAAATGCATGAAAGATCAATTTAAGCATTAGACCACATCACCAATTATACATATTAGCAACAACTACTAAATAACATAGTAAGTGTTATTGTTTTATTAGTTTATATACAATATGAATATGAATGAATGAGATAATATAATTAAATATATTATTAATAAATATTATTAAATAATCAAATATAATTATATTAAAGATTAACGAAAATAATTTTTATTTAATATTAATAAAAATATTTCCATTAATTTTTTTATTTAATTTTTAATTTTTAATCTTTAATCAAATTAATTTTTGTTAATTTAATATTTAATGTTTAATTAAATTATTAAATAAAATTATTTTCATTAATCTTATTAATGAAAATAAATAAAACTCATAACTGCATTCTTTAATATAATTAAATATATTATTAATAAAATAAATTAAATTAATAACATCAATTTTAAATTTATTAAAGATCGACATTAATATTATGTTTATTGAAATTTTAATTTATTATTAATAATATATTTATTAAATTTTAAATGAATAAACATATTTAATATTTAATAATATTGACTATTAAATATATTTATAGATGTATAATAAAAATATATTTAAATATATTATAATTATTATATTTAAAAAATATATGATATAAATCTATATTTTATCATATTAACTTACCTCATCCATATTACATATAAACTAATAAAAAAAATGTGACTTGCTATGCTATTATGTTGGTAATCTGCATAAATGGCAATTTGGTTTAATGGTGGAGAAGTTGGTTGCCCTCGCATCCGTAGACTAGCTTGTTATGACTTTTTCTTTTCTTTTCTTTTTTAAAATTGTTGGGTTTTAATGTAAAACACTTTTTTTATGAAATTCAAAATACACATAAACAAATCAACAAAATGAAATTTAAATATCAATTTTTTTATTTTTAATGTAAGAAATAATGATATAACATTGTTTTAAGTTGAGTTTTTTCTTTTTAAAAAAGTAAAATGTGAAAGTAAAATAATATAAAAAATATAGGATTTATTTAAAATAAAATAATAATTTTAAATATAAATTAATCTACAGATTGATCTCTAAGCCTAAAAACTAAGTCTACCAAATTTATGAATTTGTATAAAAGTAAGTTAAATGAGCCAACCTGCAAAAGTGGACCCATATACCTAACCGAGATGCATGAAGTTATTAGTACTTATTATAGATATACATGTCCTGGCTCAGCTTTTCATTATACGAACAAGATCTAGGGTAAATCCTGTCTTCTGCATTGTTTGCCATGCTTGCTCATTATCGTTCATTTCTACAAGTCAAATTTCTCATCTGTACTACGTGCTATGCATATTCCCGGGGAAAACAAAAATAAAGAATCATTTCTTTTGTCTCATCATCTCCATAACTATTAACTAGAACACTCTCTTGATTATTAACAATAACTAATTGAAAAATATATACAAAAACACTTTATTTAATAAATCTACTCATAATTTTGTAATTTTTAATAAATTTTCATCAATACTGAGAAATAAAAGGACTGTTACAATTCACAAACGTAATCTGGATTAAATCCTGATTTTAAAATTTGTAAGGACAATCCTGTCTTCTGGATTATCTGCTTTCTTTGGCTCTTAAAATCTCCGATCAGTATGTCAACAACCAGCCATTTGATTCCACTACACCGTGCGAATCTATATGTATGGAGTAATGCAACTCCTTTTTGCATAACAATTTTCATTGGTAATGGTAAAGATTAGACCCCTTTATATTACAATAAAGGATATTTCCGGGTGAACATCTCTCTTTGATTCTTAGATGATAATCAATCAAATATGTCAAGTTTTCACATCCATATGCTTAAAAAAGGACCACAACATTACATGTTTTCTGAGAGTAAATTATGTTCAAAGATGCCAAATTTCTTATTCTTTTCTTTTAAATCAACGAAAATATGCAATCCACTAGTAAAACATATTTGAAAGTAAATTAGGAAAAGCAAGAAATATTCTGGATTTGGCACACATTGTTAATTGTGTCCATTCAATTGCAAGGTATTACATATGAATATTTGGTGTATTACACTGTATTTTTGTGTCTGATAGAAAAAAGAAAAGAAAAACTTGGATGAACATATCAATCCGTTTTTAAACTTATTGAACACAAACTTCATCCGAGGCAAATTTCTATGAGGTTGTTAATTGAAAGGGTTCAATGGAAACAGCAGCATGTAGCACCCCATCACAGACGCCAAAATAGCCTGAAATCTTGACAAAACTTGTAGAAAGAATGTTCCATCTCCCTACTCCCAGAGTGGTTTGGTTGCAGTGATTCAAAATCCGTTAGTTTCAAGAACCCAAGCGGAAAGAATGATTTTTTTTTCTCTCTCTCTCACTCATACACCACAACCCAATCCTCTAGCTTCTGAGCCCTTCATGATTCTTACCCTTTTGCAGGAAGTCATAAACATGCTGCAAAAGAAAAAGGAGCAGGTTCTGTAAGGTTCAGACTTCAGAATAATATGTATACATAGCCAAGAGACAAATCAGATCAGATAGATAGAGAGAGAAAGAGATGAGAGAACTTACTCCCATGGAACATCTCCAAGTAGCATCCAGTCACCATCCTTGTCTTCATATGTAGGTGCATATTCAGATCCCTTATAACCCTCTCTTTCAGAGTACTCACCTATGGTGAACTTGAACATGGTTTCTAAAGCTCTGAGGAGTTCTGGGTAACCCATGTAGAGTTTCAAGTCAATCTTTCTGAGGTAAGGGGCTCCATCCATGCTGACTTTCACATAGATCCCATCATCCTCCTGCAGGTTGTTTTTCCTGTAGGACCTGATCGGAGGCCAACCCACTATCTTTTCCCTGCCATGCCATGCCATGTTGAATACAAATTAACTTCACACATTAATTTTGCATACTAAGTTTCAGTTTGAGAGATGATAATAAACATACTTGGCAGGAGGGGCTGGATGAGTCTTGGAAATGGAAACAGAGTCTTCTGAGGTTTGAGGCAATTGTCTTTTGTTGTTGTTCCTTTTCTCTTCCTTTTCCTGTGTCCCTGGCAACCCCAATGTAAGCTCTGTCGCCTTGAGGCTGTTGAGGTCATTCTCATATGACACCATGCTTTCCATTAAAAGATGTTCGAATACTTGAGCTGTGTTCCAACAACGATCTGTTAGATTAAGGATTTCTCTGCGTTGAGACTTGACAGAAGAAACGTGGATTGAGGGGAAGGGGAAAGTGCAAGGTGGTGTTTTATAAGAAAGTTGGAATATTATGAAGGGAGGGAGGGAGGGTGTGAAAGAGAGGAAATTGAATGAATTATGGACAAAGACAGCAACGGTGTCGGTAGCTGCAACAGCGAGTTAAAAGCAACATGTACCCCCATTCGGACGACAAGGATGGGGCCCACTCACCCAACCTTTGGTCTGCCTTCGACCTTCATTTCGAGGAAGGATCTATGAATCTTATATCTTATATACCCACATTTTAAAGTATTTTTTTATTATATTTAATGTTTCACTTTTTATAAAATTCAAAAATATATATTTCTGATTATTTACACATGTGTTTATCTAAGTATATGAATCATATAAAGATATGAGATATCAAATAAACTTTTACATAAACATTTATAAAGGAATATGTGACACATTTCAAATAAATACAAATGTCCAACATGTGTCTAACCCGAAACGTACCGAAATGGAAAGGCGTCCCTACAATTTCATAGAAAAGCATCACCATGTGAATTGAGGGTCCCTTGTGAGGGTTGGTAATGGCTCATGTGGGACTACCTCCTTTTGGAATTGAATCCCTTACAACTACAAACATGTACAGCTATGTATGGATGTCGCAGGATTTACAAAAACAACCTCTATGCATATCAATCAAAATTGCATGTTACTACCTTAACAATTTTTCCACCATTGATTTAAGACCTTACCTTTTTATTTTCCTTGTGGTGGTGATAGTTCTTCAACTTGTGTGGACAGTGCTGTTATAGAATTGTGTAGATCAGAGGTACAAAAGTGTCCAAGCGATTTTAACAAACTGCAGAAGCAGAATTGGGAAGTTGCACTGACAAATAGTCAATTGTTAGCGGTATTGATAAAATGTTTCAGCAGTCATTTCTTTTATTGTAAAAACTCTAATGTGCAATTTGATTAATTCCATGCACTCATATTCAAAACCCAAGTAATTATCACCGTGTGGCGCTCTAATTCCGCTATTCGATATTACAATTATCTACTTCTAATTAATAAAAAGTAGGGGGAATTTTTCGTATTTATTCTACCTCACTTAATTAAGACACACTACAATTCAAGACTTATAATGACTACCCTAGATCTATATGAAAACCAACCCATATGTGAAGATATGGGAAGGTGAAAGTTAATCAGGTACCTAATCAACTTTATCAATATATAAAATTGTCATGCACAAGACCTTCATTCTCATATTGAACATTGATCATTCACATTCAAGGTACATATCTATAACCCTACACATTCATGTCTAATGGTCCATATCATAAACATCCATATCAAAAGTTTTCCAAGGACCCAATTAGGTGATAGTATTATCCATACATACTAATAAATCAAGTAGGCCTCTTTATATACTCCTAACTAGGAAATAATCATCACATTATCTCATCCTACACACCATATACCAATTGTATAATAAAAATTCAGCATTGTATTCACATAATCAAAGCCTCATAAATTCATTCCATAACTACATCAATGCAACATACACAATATCATGACATAATCTCAACTTTCATGCATAATAGCCCTATTCATAAAGGTTCATATTTACCAACCTCCAACATACTAACAAAATCATAACTCAACCTCCATATCCAAATATATCAATAAATAATCTAACAAACCCATTCAAAATTCCCAAAACCTAGGCAATACATCAATAATCAAGCTATACAAAAATAATGTCTATACACATTAAATTCTTCCAAGAATTTAAATCATCAATTCCAAAAGAATGCCGGCCAAGGAAAATGAAATACCCTCTTTATACCGTGCCACCTCCACAAGAAGTGTATCACTCCACCATTCCAACCTACATCACAAGGCTAAAAATGGACAAAATGGAGAGTGAGTATATTTTCTCAATGATGAGCAATTGTAATGATAAGTCATGCATAGTGAAGCAATCATACATATTTTCCTTCAATATATCCAATCTCATTGGTACAACATATAGACTATAATTTGACAATCAAGTACATAAATCATATACCATAAATGCCAACTCATGCCAAAAGCCCTAAGTATCATTCTCATGTCACCAACAATGGTCATCACTACATTTGTACAATAATCAACAACACCAATAATATTTCTCAATTCAAGGTACTCATAAGGCATATTCATTTTAGATACACCAATTCAAATATGTCCTCACAAATAATGCATATGTTATCCAATAAGTAATGCATATGCAATGAGACCAACTTAGAACAAATTCCATTTCCTCTTCATGTGCATAATTCATTCATGTGACTACAACCATGCATAGTTGTTTAATATTTTAAACCAACGTAAGGTTTCATTCTCGAGATCAACGCAAGATCATTAAATATCACATGGTATACACTACGACCACACATAGTCGTTTATACATTCAACCAACACAAGGTTGTTATTTTCAAGATCAACGCAAGATCAATAAAACATGTCACATGGTATCCACTACGACCACGCATAGCCGTTTATACAATCAACCAACGCAAGGTTGTTATTCTCAAGATCAACGCAAGATCATTAAATATCACATATGAGATATGTTATGCATGCCATAAGATGCAAAAAAGTACACATTATGGTCTTAATTTTCACATAATCCCACTTCATCATCATACATAAACCAAAATACCATATCAAAGGTATATCACCATCTCAATCATCAATTTACCACCAATGTCATTCAAAAGTCTTACTTTACACATTCATCACATATAGCAACAATAAAAGCACCCAAGGCCAACATGCAAATATACATCACACATACATACATTATCAACACCAAGGCCATACATTTAGAAAATAAACTCTTCTCCTACCTCAAGAGAAGTATTCCATAGGGTTGGATGGGTCGGATGGTCTCACTTCACAAGATTGGTTAAAGCCTACATTGAATAAGTGTAGAAACACATCAACACCTTACAAATCTTTTTGTGATGTTCACAACTCCACTTTTTATATACATACTTTATACAACCCATAAAAGTTTCATCCTTGAGATTTTTAAGAGTATTATGGATTCTTTCAATATTTCTCAATACTTGTAAATTTTAGAACTTTGTCTACAAATTGTCAATGTTCAAGAATCATTCATAGGGTCTTACAAGACTCCTAATAAACCTCCCCCCTTTGCTATAATTATTTACATTACTTTTCCTTTTATAGACCATAAGTTTCACTCTACTAATAATTCATTTAACTTGTTCTTCATTCATTTAAAACACATAACTCACTTGATAATAGTTTTAAAATGCTAGATTAAATCATTACCAATCTTTTGAAGCATTTATTATTCACCCAACACATGGTTCCTATGCAACACCCCTTAAAATACCAAGTCTTTTCTCCCTAATTAATTACTTAATCCTTACTAACACACTAACTAACTTCCATAAATTTTGTTTTCACCAAAAACACTAATTACTATACTTGTTCTTAACCTCCAACATCACATTTCTTCCATTTATTAAATACTAATTCCTCATTCATTCAACTATAATTATCCCTAATCATAATGAATGGTCATACTAGCTCTAATAATCTTTTATTAAGCACCAACATCATGCCTAAGTCACCTGTCACTTACAACAACATTTCCTAAGTTCATCTAGTAACCATGTTATACCCAATATAATCCAATAATATTTTCTAGGCCAACAATCCTTTTGAGACGCCCCCAGAAATACGGGGAAATTTTTTGTAATTCAAAGATTATTATTCGATCATGAGAAAATAAGTGGTGAAGCTTTTAATACAACACCTGGATCTATAAAAGCCACTCCCATATATGAAGATATGAGAGGGTAAATAAAAATGTGATTTAATAATAAATTTCCAGTTAAATACAACGGAAGAATTAATTTAAATTGATGGTTGTATGATTGAATTTGAGAGAAGGGATTTCATGGAGTTTCATGATTCATAATATACCCAATAATACCCTTAAAGTGATGCATGATATAGATAATATGCCTATGAAATAAAAATTTATTTGAAAGCAATGAATATGTGCATCAGTGTACATCTCGCTCGAGCAAGAGTCAACTCGCTTGAGCGAGCTCACATAGAGGCGCCTGAGCGAAACGAGGAAAAGCTGAGCGAAGGAGAAGTTTTAGCATCAGGGGCTCCTCTCGCTTGAGCGAGACCCATCTCGCTTGAGCAAGAATCAAGAGTCCACCCTGGGCGAGCCAGCGAGACGCTTGAGCAAAAGAAGAGATTTGTCACTAGAGCCAATCTCGCTTGGGCGAATTCCATATCGCTTGAGCGAGATTGCTCCAGCAACCACAGAAGCCCACTGTCCCATTTTTGCTTGGGCGAGACATCTCTCGCCTGGGCGAAAATCGTCCAGTCTCTAATTTCCTTCTTCCTCGCTTGAGCGATCACTGAGCCAGGGCCATTTCGCCTGAGCGAAAATGGTCCAGTGACCAAACACTGATCCTAGGCCAATCTCACTTGAGCGAGAAGACCATTCGCCCGAGCGAATTTCGGCCAGTAGCCATACCCCTGTTTCATAAACATCTCGCTCGAGCGAGATTCCCAGTCGCTTGAGCGAGTTCTGCAGAATTTATGCAAAAACGTGAAATCATTCAAATTTACATGCAACACAATGTACCAAAACTCATTCTACTCTAAATTCTTTAAATTCAACATGGTTTACATATCATATTACCCATTTAAAACTTATCTCATTCATCCTTATCCTCTAAAGTCCATTCTAATTCATGAAATCATAATAAATCAAACACACCACCTCATGTAATCACCGAAACATAAGTTTTCACATCAACGTTCATTCATTCATAGAATTAAGCATTAATAAGCATCATCATTCATCAAATTACATCATTTGGCTCATTAATAAAAATTGACCATAACACAAGGATCCAATTTTCCTACATGACCCTCAAAATCATTATGTATCACCTAAATTACCAAAATAAGCATACATTACATCTCATATGCGATACCAAATCTAGATTTTACTGGCCAAGGCACTTCCTATACCACTATTTACCTCCAAAACCAAAATGTACTTCAAAATGTCTACTCCTCCCATGAGTGTCCTGCATCACAAATCTAAGAAAATGGACAACATGGGAGAGTGAGTCACACATTCCAAAGGAATGAATATGAATACCATGTGATTATGTACATATGCATTCAAAACATGTATACTTTGTACATACATTCTTTCACCATACTCTCCATCATTTCAACCTTATCATACAAACATCATAAGTAACACAACAATTTTTGACAAAGCATACAACATATACATAATCAAATTTCACCACAATTCGGATATCACACACAAACTATCAGTTGGTATTCATACCTTTTATGTTGTCTTAGTATATCATTACACCCTCATCACATCCATCATCATATCTCATCACCTTTGGCATACTTCCTTACTATATGCAAATGCTCTTAAGCTAATGCATATGCACAAGGAATATTTCAACAATTACAGATCTGACTGTGGGAATAGAAACACCAAATGTGAGATTCAAGTACGGTCATCTGACCATACCCCTACTACAGTAGTAAAATGTGTACACTTATCCATAAAATTGCATGCATACATCAATTATTTTTACTAGTACCAAACCGCATCGCCCAACTTGCAATACCTGGTCATTTCATCATGACCGCAGTATACAACATATTCAATATATGGTGTTGCGGGCCGGCCAGATATCAAATCATGGCGGCTGTGGTCTTAAAGACCACCGGGGTCACCTGCTCATTAAGAGCCACCCCCCACAAGGGTCGGCCACATGTAGCTCCCCGAAGCAATACATGGGCGACTTCGTGACTTACACACCGAGTCACAGGGGAAATAAAACTTGCTCGTGCACCGAGCCACCCTCCCACTGGGTCGGCCGAGGGAACTCCCTTAATGTTCCAACAACAGCGGCTATGCAGTATGCCATGGATTCAAATGCAGATCATATGCATTTCTCACTCTATGCATCCTATTCATGCCACTCACCATACATCATCATCAACACCAACATTACCACAAGGCTTTTATTATTGTTGGCTATTCACATTAATTTAAGTCTTTGTGTGGCATTCTCATTTGTTCTCATTCATGTTTCTCACTTTATCATTAATACAAAGGCTTCAATCATTCTTTATCAGTCATCATTCATATTCATATTACATTCATGATAGATATAATCATAACAACATGTCATTTATCATTCTACACCATCATATAGCACACCATGAATATTCTAAATGCATCAAAGCATATTGCCAAACATACAATCTACACCACACACCACATTACAATTTCTCATAACATTTCAAGCAAGGCTAACATGCATACCAATACATATGGTAATCAAATAACATTCAAATTCATGCATTTAGAACATAAGACTCCTCTCCTACCTCAAGAGAAGAATTCCGAGCGATACGACGTGCCCGCCTCGTCGTTTGGAATAGGTCCTACATTAATATACATGTAAAACCTCAATCAATTCATTATTGAAGACACCATTTCAATTCTATATAATCATAATCATATCCATGATTTCATAACATGTACTAGACGTGTTATAGACATCATTTTTATCATCTATTAGGCTTCGGGAATTCCTTCCCATTAAGCCACATTCATTAAATTCAAAGGCTACAAGACAATTTTAGCCCCATCCTTCACAAAACGCCATCTACCAATATTCATATTTCTCAATGTCATGCATTTCTTCATAAAACATATTCTTAAATCAACATTAACTATTTTCCCCAAATCTCAAAGTTAGGGTTTTCCTAAAACCCAACAACTCTCATTAATGCATCATTAACCTTCATCTCTTATCATCATAAATGCATCTAATACACTTACCTCTTCTTAAAACCTTATATTTATTGCCACCCATCTTAGGGCTCAAGTTTTAAATGCCTCAAATAAATACCCATTCACATGCATGACTCCCCCAAATCATATCATCACATAATCTTAACATTGACCCATCCAAAAGTGGTGAAAGGAGCTTACCTCACCCAAAAACGAAATGGGTTCCAAGGGAGGAAGAAAGATGCACGAAAATGAGGAGGAGAAGGAAGAGAAGACTTCAACCTCCTAGCTTGCCCAAGGACGAAAATGAGGGAGAAGGATAGAGTTCACCACTTTAGCTTAGGGTGTTTGAGAGGAGGAAGAAGGAGATGAGAAGAAGTGAAGAAGAAATAAAGAGAAAGAAGAAGTGCAGTGTTTTCTCCTATTTCCTTCAGCATGCACACGAGAATAGAAGAGAAAATTGGGTTTTTGGCTTGTGTTTTAGTCATCACATTAAAGGAGTCATCGTTTTATAACTAACAGGCTCTTCGTTCGGGCTCAATACTTAATCTAAAAATTATTCCAAACATATATTCGGATTCCCAATATTATTCTCAACAGCCCTGACCAATATCATCTCATTCAGAGATACTTGGTCCGACACTCATATCTCAACCGGGCTCATTTTTAGCTTAATCGGTCTTCATAAATCACCGACAGTCCCTAAAAATCTTAATTTAATTATTTCAAATATTTTAGGACATTAAATAATTTACCTTCAATTTGTCAATATTTATTTTCCTTGATTTAATCCTCTATTTTAAAATTTGGGATGTTACAATCCACCCCATCAAAAAGAAAATTTCGTCCTCGAAATTTAACTTACCAGATTCGAATACATCGGGATATCATTCTCTAATGTCGTCCTCACGTTCCCATGTGAACGTCTCCATATTTCCATGTTTCCAAGCGACCTTCACCAAAGGTACCAACTTGTTCCGTAGTTTCTTCACGGAATGCTCGACGATGTGAACAGAAATAGGAGGGATAGATAAATCTTCACGTACATCAATCTCGTCCATAGGAATCACATGTAGAGGATCATGAACATATTTTCTCAACTGCGACACGTGGAACACGTTGTGTAGATTAGCGAGATGCGGAGGGAGTACTATCCGATAAGCAACGTCACCAATCCGCTCCAATACCTCGTAAGGTCCAATAAATCTAGGGCTTAACTTGCCACTCTTTAGCGCCCTTCCAATTCCTTTATCGCGCGAGACCTTCAGGAATACATGATCACTAACTTGAAACTCAAGTGGTTTATGCCTCTTGTCATAATAACTCTTCTGCCTATCTTGAGCAATCTTTATATCTCTTGTATCTTTCTAATTTGCTTGGTAGTCTCCTGAACAATCTCCGGCCCTAAGGCCAAGTTCTATCCAACTTCAAGCCAACACAAGGAAGTTCTACACTGCCTTCCATACAACGCCTCATAGGGAGCCATACCAATAGAGCTATGATAGCTGTTGTTGTATGTGAATTCAATCAATGGCAGGAATCTCTCCCAACACTCACCATGTTCTAGGACACAAGCTCTCAACAAATCTTCAAGACTTTGTATCATCCTTTCGGATTGTCCATCGGTTTGAGGATGATATGCGGAACTAAGTTTCAACTTAGAACCCAACTCATTATGTAAACTTCCCCAAAATCGAGAAGTAAACCGAGGATCACGGTCGGATATGATGCTGGACGGCACACCATGCAGTCTAACAATCTCCTTTATATATAATTGTGCCAATTTCTCCAAAGAACTCTTCATATTCATGGGTAAGAAGTGAGCACACTTCGTCAACCGATCCATAATAACCCATATGGTATCGTTTCCAGCACGAGTTCTGGGTAATCCAGAAACAAAATCCATAGCTATACTATCCCACTTCCAAACAGGGATCTCCAACGGTCTCAAATAACCAGATGGTCTTTGATGCTCAACCTTAGCCTTCTGACAAATAAGGCAAGACGCCACATAGTTTGCGACATCACGCTTCATACCAGGCCACCAAAAACTCTTCTTCAAGTCTTGATACATCTTGGTAGAACTAGGATGAATACACAATACGCTTTTGTGAGCTTCCTCAAGTACACGTTTTCTTACATCACCACTTGAGGGAACATAAATTCAGCCCTTCACACGCCAAATGCCATCTTGACCTTCCACTAGGAACAAATTCTTCCCTTTCTCTTGAGTTTTCTTCATCTCTATCAAATACTCATTATTCGGTTGCTGTACCTTCACATACTCAAGAAATTCGTTTGTGACTTTCAACATTTCCAGCGACATCTTCTTGGGAGTATAAGTCTCCACACCTACATTCAAATCTCTAAACTGTTCAATCAACTTCATCTCTTTCGCCATCATCATAGAGATATGTAACAATTTTTGGCTCAACACATCGGCAACTACGTTCGCCTTTCCGGGATGATACCTCAACTTGAACTCATAATCCTTTAGGAATTCCATCCATCGTCGTTGGCGCATACTCAGTTCCTTTTGGTCGAACAAGTACTTAAGGCTCTTGTGATCACTAAAGACCACAAACTTTGAACCATATAAGTAATGTCGCCACAACTTCAAAGCGAACACCACCACTGCCAATTCCAGATCGTGTGTAGGGTAGTTAACCTCATGTGGTCGCAATTGTCGCAACGCATAGGCTATTACACGCCCCTTTTGCATCAACACACATCCAAGACCAAGTTTAGACGCGTCACAATACACCACAAAGTCATCCATCAAATCGGGCAATGCTAACACTGGTGCAGTAGTAAGCCTCAACTTTAACTCTTGGAAACTTTCTTCATATTCACAAGTCCACACAAATGGTTGATTCTTATGAGTCAACTTCGTCAATGGTAAGGCCAAACGGGAAAATCCTTTAATAAACCTCCGGTAGTAATCGGCAAGACCAAGAAAACTTCTTATCTCCATTACGGACGTCGGTCTTTCCCAAGCCATAACAGCTTCAACTTTCGACTTATCAACAACAACTCCATCACCAGATATCACATGACCAAGAAAAGAGATCTCATTCATCCAGAATTCACATTTAGAGAGCTTAGCAAATAACTGATTCTCTCGAAGAATGGTCAATACAAGACGAAGATGTCTTTCATGCTCTTCATGACTCTTGGAGTACACCAAAATATCATCAATAAACACTACGACGAATTGATTAAGATACTCATGAAAAATGCGATTCATGTAATCCATGAAAATCGCAGGAGCATTCGTCACTCCGAATGACATCACTACATACTCATAGTGTCCATATCGCGTTCGGAAGGCAGTTTTCGGAATATCTTCGATCTTCACCTAAATTTGGTGATATCCAGAACGCAAGTCAATCTTAGAGAACACAACAGCACCCTTCAATTGATCCAAAAGATCATCAATACATGGAAGAGGATATTTATTCTTGATAGTTAGCTTGTTGAGTTGGCAATAATCAACGCACAATCTCATGCTCCTATCCTTCTTTTTCACCAACAACACAGGAGCACCCCAAGAAGACACACTTGGGCGAATAAACTCCCGTTCAAGCAATTCCTCAACTTGTTTCTTCAATTCAGTCAACTCCATAGGAGACTGTTTGTGTATGCACTATGAGCTTTTATGCTTTTTCATTTGTATCATTTTTCTACTTATCAATAGAATAAATATTTCAGTTTAAAATTGTTTTAAAACATATTTATCCTTGGAGTAATAGGTCATATAAAAATTATTCCTAAAATGTCCCTAGTTAAGTATTTACATGGGGACATGTAAATACACTGAGACTAGTGTGTGAGTGTACTGATGACCTGATCTCACAGATCATAGATATAGATGATATCGAGTCTTCACACGGGTACACATTAAGAGTAATGATGTACTGGACAGACCCACCATGAGAACGTTGCATGGATCGTTACATGATTGTCATAAACGATTCTCAATGTGATAATGGTATATATAGTCCTTCGACCTGAAGTCACTACGATTCCTACATGAGGAGTTTATTGTTTTAATACAATTAAACGTCTTCTGTAACAAGAGGACTATAAAGGTTGTGATTAGGCAATGAACAAATTATGCAGAGGGATGTGAGTGATGTAGATGGGATTTGTCTCTCCTATGTGACAGGAGTGATATCCATAGGCCACTTGATGGAGTAAGACTAAGAAAATGCATGGCCATGCTAGAAAGAATAAATAGTAGATATTTATTCGGATCCAGTCTACTCCGGTATCAAGTAAAATAAAGTGGGCCGTACAAGGATGACGCGACCATGCCTTGGGCCCAATTAGGATATCGTGACAAAAGGAATAAACGTATTAAATAATTATCACTTATAGGTTATGTTGATAATATTCGGACATAATGATGCATTGCTAGATGCCGCTCTTATTTTATATTAATAATAAAATAGTTTATTATTAATATGACCGGGTATTTTACCTATAGGGTCACACACATAGAGTAAGCCCATCAGAAAATGTTGTCTTATTTTAGTTGGACTAAAATAAAGCTATTGGGCCTAACTCATTTGGAATGAGTAAGGAGCCCACTTTTAGAGAGAACAAATTAGGTCAAACCTAAGCCTATAAATAGAGCATAAGATGCTCATAGGCCGTTCACTCAAGTGAGACACAAATTCGCAAAAGTTGCAAGAGCTACACGCCGTCAAACTAGCAGTTGGCAAGTGTTGCGATTCTGGTGGGAGTGCTCGTGTGGACTCCTAAAAGACGAGGCTACGACTGCTTCGGAGTTCTTCAAGAGGTAACCTAATATGAATTTCGAAATTGTTTTGTGCTTTGAAACACGGAACCTTGCAAATCCTATGGAATCCCTTATTTTTCCGCTGCTCATGCTTAGGGATTTCCTAACAGCGGGACCCCCGTACATTCTCTGCGTAGCGCCTTATTACCGACCCACGTGTTTAATGGCCCGTTTAAAAATTTATTTTTTTTAAATTATTTCAAATGGGTTATAATTAATTAATTAACACGTTGCATGGTGAATGGTTATGGTCTTAGTTGTTTTATTTAAATACAGCCTGCGTGCTGTGCCTCTCTTCATTCTGTTGTATTTCTTTTCTCAACCCTTCACTCTATGTAAAGCGAGTTTCTTCAAAAAATCTTGTAATCTTGATCGAGGCAACAAAGTAGAGATCTAGAAGAAAACTAGAGTGGTGACTCTAAGCGCTTTTGTCTTTGAAAGGAACCAAGGAGTGGTGACTCCAAGAGGATGGTGGGTTCAAGAAGTAGGACTTCATGAAGCCTTCGCATATAGTTCCTTTAGGTTTATTTATTTATTTATTTTTCTTCTAGGAAGACCATAACCATCTCACAATTTCGTTTGCATGTTTTGGGGATAATTTTATTACGTTAAAGCGTTTAACAAAGACAGTAATTTTAAAATAAATTAAAATCCCTCAAAATAATATTAAGTTATAAATGCCTTCCAATAAGTACACTCGTCAACACTAATGTCAATAAATAGTGGGTCTGCCATAGCAGGGCACTATTATTTATATTAGTAAGACGCGATGGGATAATGGTAATATCCAAACTGTTTTATTGGGCTTTAACTTAACTAAGTTTTCAATTGGATTGAATATAACTTAGAGGCGTAAACATTGGGCTAAATATTCATAAGATGAATAATTAGTAATGGTTACTTAACCCAATGACTAAGAGTTGTATAAAGATACAATTGGAAAAGGTTTCCTACCTAAATAACCAAGTATTAGGTGATCAGCCAAAGCTGACTTAACGCTTGGCAAAATATGGATCTTAGCCCACTAGAAAATCTTCCAACGGGATTTTCTGATTCGTGGAGGGTATTTTGTTTTGAATCGAAATAGTGGGAGACATATTTAATTTAAATGACCATAATTTAAATATGTTTTGAAAATGATACTTACTACATATTTTCTGTTTTAGATAACCATGACGTCAAACACACCTTCAAACCTTTCGTTGCGATCAATCCTAGACAAAGAAAAATTGTCTGGTTCTAACTTCCTTGACTGGTATAGAAATTTGAGGATTGTCCTCAAACAAGAGAAAAAGCAGTATGTCCTGGAAGGTCCTATTCCGGAACCACCCGTGAACAATGCCTCTAAAGCTGACAAGGATGCTTACAAGAAGCATCAGGATGACGCTTTAGATGTCCAATGACTTATGCTGGCAACCATGTCTCCTGAGCTTCAGAAGCAACATGAGCATATGGAGTCTTTCGATATGATCGAAAACCTAAGGAAACTATATCAAGGTCAAGCTGACCAAGAAAGATATGAAGTTTCTTCAGCCCTATTTAGCTGCAGACTTGAAGAGGGAGGTTCTGTAGGACCTCATGTGCTCAAAATGATTGGGTACTTGGAGAATCTAGCTAGGCTAGGATTCCCCTTCCCTCAGAAGTTGGCTACCGATCTCATTTTGAAATCATTACCTGACAGTTTTAAGCCAGTCATCATGAATTACAACATGAATGCATTGGACAAAACATTGCCAGAGCTACTCAATATGTTAAGGACTGCTGAGCCCAATATTTGTAAAGGAAAAGGCAAGGCCATAATGATGGTCAATTCTGGCAAAGGTAAAGGAAAGGGCATGTATAAAGGCAAAGGAAAGGCTGTTGTAGGAAATGGCAAGAAGATTTGGAAAGGCAAGGATAAGCCAAGTACATCAGCCTTAAAACCTGTGGGCGGGGTGGCTAAGGAAGGTAAATGTCACCATTGTGGACAAAAGGGACACTGGAAGAGAAACTGTCCAAAGTACCTAGAAGAGCTTAAGAAGAAGGGAAGTGAGACTTCCACTTCAGGTATTTTTGTTATAGAAATTAACATGTCAACTTCAACATCATGGGTATTAGATACTGGATGTGGATCTCACATTTGTCTTAATGTGCAGGATCTAAGAAGGAGTAGGCAGTTGATGAAGGGCGAGGTAGACCTACGCGTTGGAAATGGAGCAAGAGTTGCTGCATTAGCTGTAGGGACTTATTTTTTATCCTTGCCCTCAGGGTTAGTCCTTGAATTGGACAATTGTTATTTTGTTCCGGCAATAAGGAGAAACATTATTTCTGTTTCTTGTCTTGATAAGAAAGGGTTTTCCTTTACAATAAAGAACAATAGTTGTTCTGTTTATTTAAAAGACATGTTTTATTGTTGTGCAAATTTGAGTAATGGACTTTATGTTCTAGATCTCGAAACCCCTATCTATAACATTAATACTAAAAGGGTTAAAACAAATGATTTAAACCCAACTTATCTTTGGCATTGTCGCCTAGGACATATAAATGAGAAACACATTTCTAAACTCCATCAAGATGGATATTTAGAATCTTTTGATTTTGAATCAATAGATACATGTGAATCTTGTTTATTAGGGAAGATGACTAAGACCCCTTTTACCGGAAAAGGTGAAAGGGCGAGTGATCTTCTTGGCTTGATACATAGTGATGTATGTGGGCCCATAGGGACAATGGCTAGGGGAGGTTTTAGTTACTTCATCACTTTTACTAATGATTTCAGTAGATATGGATTTGTGTTTCTCATGAAACATAAATTAGAATCCTTTGAAAAGTTCAAGGAGTTTAAACATGAAGTAGAGAACCAACTTGGCAAGACAATTAAAGCACTTCGATCCGATCGAGGTGGTGAATATTTGAGCCTAGAGTTTGATGAATATCTTAAAGAGTGTGGGATTATATCTCAACTTACTCCCCCTGGAACACCAGAATGGAATGGGGTTTCTGAGCGGAGAAATAGAACCTTGTTGGACATGGTTCGATCAATGATGAGTCAAACTGACCTCCCTAACTCATTCTGGGGACATGCTTTGTTGACAGCAACTTTCACACTTAACCGTGTTCCATCAAAGGCTGTCATAAAGACACCATATGAGATATGGACTGGGAAACGACCTAGTATGTCTTTTCTTAAGATTTGGGGCTGTGAAGCTTACGTTAAACGCCAAAGTTCTGATAAACTTGGGCCCAAGTCAGATAAATGCCTTTTTTGTGGGATACCCAAAAGAAACTAAGGGTTATTATTTTTACAATCCTACTGAGGGCAAAGTGTTTGTTGCTCGGAATGCTGTATTCTTAGAAAGGGAATTCATCTCTACAAGAATCAGTGGGAGGAAAGTAGAACTTGAAGAAATTCAAGACTCACAAGGCATTGAAGAGCCAATGGTGGAAGTGGAGCAGGACCCACAAAATGTTGTGATAACACCAGCTTCAGTAGCACAAGACTTGCGTAGATCAGGTAGAATACGTCAACAACCTGAAAGATATGGATTTCTTGTAACTCAGGAAGGAGATGTATTCCTAATGGATCAAAATGAGCCAACATCTTATGAAGAGGCCATTGCAAGTTCAGAATCTGAGAAATGGCTAGAAGCCATGGAATCTGAAATGGACTCCATGTACACTAATCAAGTTTGGAACTTGGTTGATGCGCCTGAAGGGGTAAAACCTATAGGATGCAAGTGGGTTTTCAAAAAGAAAACTGACATGGATGGTAATATAAGTACCTTTAAAGCAAGGTTGGTGGCTAAAGGTTTTAAGCAAATACATGGTATAGACTATGATGAAACTTTTTCCCCAGTTGCTATGCTAAAGTCTGTTCGGATTCTGCTTACTATTACTGCATACCATGATTATGAGATATGGCAAATGGATGTCAAGACTGCTTTCCTTAATGGAAATCTTTTTGAGGAAGTGTACATGACACAACCTGAAGGCTTTGTTAAGCCTGAAGCATCCAGGAAGGTGTGCAAGCTACAACGTTCTATATATGGACTTAAGCAAGCTTCCAGAAGCTGGAATCTTCGTTTTGATGAAGCTGTTAAACAATTTGGCTTTACTAAAAATGAGGATGAACCTTGTGTCTACAAGAAGGTTAGTGACTGCACAATTGTTTTTCTGGTCCTGTATGTTGATGACATACTACTTATTGGAAATGACGTTCCTACTCTTCAGTCTGTGAAGAGTTGGTTGGGAAGCTGTTTTTCTATGAAAGACTTAGGTGAAGCAACCTACGTGTTGGGAATTAAGATCTATAGAGATAGATCAAGAAAACTTCTTGGCCTAAGTCAGAATACATACATAGACAAAGTGTTAAAAAGGTTTAACATGCAAGATTCCAAGAAAGGAACTTTGCCTATGGCTCATGGCATAAGCTTATCAAAAGCTCAATCTCCTTCCACTAAAGAAGAAAGAGAACGGATGAATAAGATTCCATATGCATCTGCTATTGGATCAATCATGTATGCCATGATATGTACCCGACCAGATGTCTCGTACGCTTTAAGCATGACGAGCAGATACCAGTCTGATCCCGGTGAAAGTCACTGGACTGCTGTCAAGAATATCCTGAAGTACTTAAGAAAAACTAAGGATTCATTCTTGATATATGGAGGGGAAGAAGAGCTCATTGTAAAAGGTTACACTGATGCTAGCTTCCAAACTGATAAGGATGACTCAAGATCGCAATCTGGGTACGTGTTTTGTCTAAATGGTGGCGCTGTAAGCTGGAAGAGTTCAAAGCAAGAGACAGTTGCTGATTCTACTACAGAGTCTGAGTATATTGCTGCCTCAAATGCTGCAAAAGAGGCAGTATGGATCAAGAAGTTCATAACAGAACTTGGGATTGTTCCTAGCATTGTGGACCCTATAAGTCTCTACTGTGACAATAGTGGAGCAATCGCACAAGCTAAGGAACCTAGATCACATCAACGATCCAAGCATATACTTAGGCGATTTCATCTCATTCGAGAGATCCTTGACCGAGGAGATGTAAAGATATGTAAGGTGCATACTGATGAGAATATTGCTGACCCACTCACAAAACCTCTTACACAACAAAAACATGAGGGGCACACTAGATCATTAGGCATTAGGCAAATGTCTGATTGACTCTAGTGCAAGTGGGAGATTGTTGGTGTATGCACTATGAGCTTTTATGCTTTTTCATTTGTATCATTTTTCTACTTATCAATAGAATAAATATTTTAGTTTAAAATTGTTTTAAAACATATTTATCCTTGGAGTAATAGGTCATATAAAAATTATTCCTAAAATGTCCCTAGTTAAGTATTTACATGGGGACATGTAAATACACTGAGACTAGTGTGTAAGTGTACTGATGACCTGATCTCACAGATCATAGATATAGATGATATCGAGTCTTCACACAGGTACACATTAAGAGTAATGATGTACTGGACAGACCCACCATGAGAATGTTGCATGGATCGTTACATGATTGTCATAAATGATTCTCAATGTGATAATGGTATATGTAGTCCTTCGACCTGAAGTCACTATGATTCCTACATGAGGAGTTTATTGTTTTAATACAATTAAACGTCTTCTGTAACAAGAGGACTATAAAGGTTGTGATTAGGCAATGAACAAATTATGCAGAGGGATGTGAGTGATGTAGATAGGATTTGTCTCTCCTATGTGACAGGAGTGATATCCATAGGCCACTTGATGGAGTAAGACTAAGAAAACGCATGGCCATGCTAGAAAGAATAAATAGTAGATATTTATTCGGATCCAGTCTACTCCGGTATCAAGTAAAATAAATTGGGCCGTACAAGGATGACACGACCATGCCTTGGGCCCAATTAGGATATCGTGACAAAAGGAATAAACGTATTAAATAATTATCACTTATAGGTTATGTTGATAATATTCGGACATAATGATGCATTGCTAGATGCCGCTCTTATTTTATATTAATAATAAAATAGTTTATTATTAATATGACCGGGTATTTTACCTATAGGGTCACACACATAGAGTAAGCCCATCAGAAAATGTTGTCTTATTTTAGTTGGACTAAAATAAAGCTATTGGGCCTAACTCATTTGGAATGAGTAAGGAGCCCACTTTTAGAGAGAACAAATTAGGTCAAACCTAAGCCTATAAATAGAGCATAAGATGCTCATAGGCCGTTCACTCAAGTGAGACACAAATTCGCAAAAGTTGCAAGAGCTACACGCCGTCAAACTAGCAGTTGGCAAGTGTTGCGATTCTGGTGGGAGTGCTCGTGTGGACTCCTAAAGGACGAGGCTACGACTGCTTCGGAGTTCTTCAAGAGGTAACCTAATATGAATTTCGAAATTGTTTTGTGCTTTGAAACACAGAACCTTGCAAATCCTATGGAATCCCTTATTTTTCCGCTGCTCATGCTTAGGGATTTCCTAACAGAGACATCCTGTAAGGAGCTCTAGAAACAGGCTCAGGCCGGGAATAAGATCAATAGAGAATTCTACTTCTCAGGAAGGAGGTAATCCAGGAATCTTTTCTGGAAACACATTGGGAAACTCTGAAACAATGGGAATCCCATAAGATTGGGAAGCACTATTCCCATCAACCAAACAGAACATCATAAGAAGCTGAGAGATACCTTGTACATCAAAGCCTTCAGCATTCGAAGTCGGGAAGATCACTGTCTTGCTATGACAATCCACCAAGACTTTGTTAGCGGATAACCAATCCATGCCTAGAATAATATCCAGATCTTTCATAGGCAAACACACAAGGGATACAACAAATTTCCTACCCTCCAAGTTCATCTCGACGTCCTCACATCGAGTTACCCATCTTAAGCAAGTACCGGTCGGTGTAGTCACCAATATCGAACCTTTCATCATACACACAGGCACCCGCAAGCGCCTCACACAATCTTCAGAAATAAACGAGTGCGTAGCACCGGAATCATAAATGACTTGTACCGAATTACCAGAGATTTTACACTCACCACAGATAAGATCTTCAGCTTGTGCGGCTTCTTCACCAGTAACTGCAAATACTCTTCCTGTAGTTTGTACTTAATTACCATCATTGTGGTTTCCATTTCTCCCACCATGGCCATTGCCTCGACCATTTCTTCCACCATTGTAGTTCCTATCACGGCCACCATTTCGGCCACCATTTTGACCATCACCATTTCCACGACCACAGCCTCCAAAGCCACCATGGCCTCCACGGTTACCACCATAATTCATGAGGTTAGGAGTGTCGACATTATCACCTCTTGTATTCAATGGACAATTGGGACGAATGTGTCCAGGTTGGTTGCATTGGAAGCATACCACGTCATCACGAGGACAGTCACGTGCCAAGTGGTTAGCACCACATTTAAAACAAGTTAGGCCTTGGACATTTCCACGGCCTTGGTTACCACCTCTGTAACCACCTCTAAAAGCACCACGTCCTCTAGCATTGGAGGATCCACCACGAAGGAACTTGTTCTTCTTAAAATGACCTTGCTTCTTGAAGCTAGAAAATTGGCCCTTCAACTTAGGCTCGTGCTTTCCATGACTCGAAGGAGCCACATCATCTTCTTCATAAATACGACACTTATTCACAAGTGTCAGAAAACTTCGTATCTCTTGATGTCGAATAGCCCGCTTGATCTCAGGCCTTAACCCATTTTCAAACTTTACACACTTCGATGCCTCGGTACCCTCTTGTTGATAGGGCGAATAAAATGCACATAGTTCTTTAAACTTGAAGGCATACTCCTTCACCGTCATACCACCTTGCTTAAGCTCCATAAACTCAAGCTCCTTTTTGCTTCTATAGCTGTCCGAAAAGTATTTCTTTAAGAATTCCACCTTGAAGTTTTCCCAAATCAAGGGAACATCAGCAGATATCATGCGTCCCCTAGTAAGATGCCACCAAGCTTCGGCTTCATCGTGGATCATAAAGACCACATACTCTACCTTTTGCGCTTCAGATCATTCGAAGCTTGCATATATTCTTTCCAAGTCATTGATCCACGCATACGCATCTTCAGGCTTATAACCTCTATGAAACTCTGAAGGTTTCCTCTTGAGAAATAAATCAAGACCTTAGGAGCCTTGTCCCATATTCAGCTGGCCTTGTCTTTCCAAGAGATTGGCAAAGCGGTTTAAGGCATTTGCCATAGCAGCAGCCTCACGATTTGGTCTACCAGTCATATCTTATGCCTATACATTAAAACATGGCTCTCACATAAGTACACTAGACTAAACAACAACTTTTCGACTCATGAATTCAAGAATTTTAGCACTCATAGGCCTATCATGGACTACATTACATAATCATATCATTTTCAATACATGGTCACAACATATTCATCATTAGAGGTAAATAGTGTAAGGACTCTTGGCCGGACTCAACAACAATTACATCAATCCCAATTCAATTATAATCATCATAATTCACCCAAATAGTCCATAAATCAATCATTCACAAACAATAATCATGTAAACAACATTATTAATGATCTTATCAAGAGCAACGAATGCTCTCATACCAGGCTGAGACGCCTCTGGAAATATGGGGAAAATTTTCACAATTTAAAGATTATTATTCGATCATGAGAAAATAAGTGGTGAAGCTTTTAATACAACACTTGGATCTATAAAAGCCACTCCCATATATGAAGATATGAGAGGGTAAATAAAAACGTGATTTAATAATAAATTTCCAGTTAAATACAGCGGAAAAATTAATTTAAATTGATGGTTGTATAATTGAATTTGAGAGAAGGGATTTCATGGAGTTTCATGATTCATAATATACCCAATAATACCTTTAAAGTGATGCATGATATAGATAATATGCCTATGAAATAAAAATTTATTTGAAAGCAACGAATATATGCATCAGTGTACATCTCGCTCGAGCGAGAGTCACACTCGCTTGAGCGAGCTCACATAGAGGCGCCTGAGCAAAACGAGGAAAAGCTGAGCGAAGGAGAAGTTTTAGCATTAGGGGCTCCTCTCGCTTGAGTGAGACCCATCTCGCTTGAGCGAGAATCAAGAGTCCACCCTGGGTGAGCCAGCGAGACACTTGAGAAAAGGAAGAGATTTGTCACTAGAGCCAATCTCGCTTGGGCAAATTCCATATCGCTTAAGCGAGATTGCTCCAGCAACCACAGAAGCCCACTGTCCCATTTTCGCTTGGGCGAGACATCTCTCGCCTGGGCGAAAATCATCCAGTCTCTAATTTCCTTCTTCCTCGCTTGAGCGATCACTGAGCTAAGGCCATTTTGCCTGAGCGAAAATGGTCCAGTGACCAAATACTGATCCCAGGCCAGTCTCGCTTGAGCGAGAAGACCGTTCGCCCGAGCAAATTTTGGCCAGTAGCCATACCCCTATTTTATAAACATCTCACTCGAGCGAGATTCCCACTTGCTTGAGCGAGTTCTGCAAAATTTATGCAGAAACGTGAAATCATTCAAATTTACATGCAACACAATGTACCAAAACTCATTCTACTCCAAATTCTTTAAATTAAACATGGTTTACATATCATATTACCCATTTAAAACTTATCTCATTCATCCTTATCCTCTAAAGTCCATTCTAATTCATGAAATCATAATAAATCAAATACACCATCTCATGTAATCACCGAAACATAAGTTTTCGCATCAACGTTCATTCATTCATAGAATTAAGTATTAACAAGCATCATCATTCATCAAATTATATCTTTTGGGTCATTAATGAAAATTGGCCATAACACAAGGATCCAATTTTCCTACATGACCCTCAAAATCATCATGTATCACCTAAATTACCAAAATAAGCATACACTACATCTCATATGCTATACCAAATCTAGATTTTGCCGGCCAAGGCACTTCCTATACCACTATTTACCTCTAAAACCAAAATGTACTTCAAAATGTCTACTCCTACCATGAGTGCCCTGCATCACAAATCTAAAAAAATGGACAACATAGGAGAGTGAGTCACACATTCCAAAGGAATGAATATGAATACCATGTGATTATGTACATATGCATTCAAAACATGTATACTTTGTACATACATTCTTTCACCATACTCTCCATCATTTCAACCTCATCATACAAACATCACAAGTAACACAACAATTTTTGACAAAGCATACAACATATACATAATCAAATTTCACCACAATTCGGATATCACACACAAACTATCAGTTGGTATTCATACCTTTTATGTTGTCTTAGTATATCATTACACCCTCATCACATCCATCATCATATCTCATCACCTTTGGCATACTTCCTTACTATATGCAAATGCTCTTAAGCTAATGCATATGCACAAGGAATATTTCAACAATTACAGATCTGACTGTGGGAATAGAAACACCGAATGTGGGATTCAAGTACGGTCATCTGACCATACCCCTACTGCAGTAGTAAAATTTGTACACTTATCCTTAAAATTGCATGCATACATCAATTATTTTTACTGGTACCAAACCGCATCGCCTAACTTGCAACACCTGGTCATTTTCATCATGACCGCGGTATACAACATATTCAACATATGGTGTTGCGGGCCGGCCAGATATCAAATCATGGCGGCTGTGGTCTTAAAGACCACCGGGGTCACCTGCTCATCAAGAGCCACCCCCCACAAGGGTCGGCCACATATAGCTCCCCGAAGCAATACATGGGGGGCTTCGTGACTTACACACCGAGTCACAGGGGAAATAAAACTTGCTCGTGCACCGAGCCACCCTCCCACTGGGTCGGCCGAGGGAACTCCCCTAATGTTCCAACAATGGTGGCTATGCAGTATGCCATGGATGCAAATACAGATCATATGCATTTCTCACTCTATGCATCCTATTCATGCCACTCACCATACATCATCATCAACACCAACATTACCACAAGGCTTTTATTATTGTTGGCTATTCACATTAATTTAAGTCTTTGTGTGGCATTCTCATTTGTTCTCATTCATGTTTCTTACTTTATCATCAATACAAAGACTTCAATCATTCTTTATCAGTCATCATTTACATTCATATTACATTCATGATAGATACAAGCATAACATGTCATTTATCATTCTACACCATCATATAACACACCATGAATATTCTAAATGCATCAAAGCATATTGCGAAACATACAATCCACACCACACACCACATTACAATTTCTCATAACATTTCAAGCAAGACTAACATGCATACCAATACATATGGTAATCAAATAACATTCAAATTCATGCATTTAGAACATAAGACTCCTCTCCTACCTCAAGAGAAGAATTCTGAGCGATACGACGTGCCCGCCTCGTCGTTTGGAATAGGTCCTACATTAATATACATGTAAAACCTCAATCAATTCATTATTGAAGACACCATTTCAATTCTATATAATCATAATCATATCCATGATTTCATAACATGTACTAGACGTGTTATAGACATCATTTTTATCATCTATTAGGCTTTGGGAATTCCTTCCCATTAAGCCACATTCATTAAATTCAAGGGCTACAAGACAATTTTAGCCCCATCCTTCACAAAACACCATATACCAATATTCATATTTCTCAATGTCATGCATTTCTTCATAAAACATATTCTTAAATCAACATTAACTATTTTCCCCAGATCTCAAAGTTAGGGTTTTCCTAAAACCCAATAACTCTCATTAATGCATCATTAACCTTCATCTCTTACCATCATAAATGCATTTAATACACTTACCCCTTCTTAAAACCTTTCATTTATTGCCACCCACCTTAGGGCTCAAGTTTTAAATGCCTCAAATAAATACCCATTCACATGCATGACTCCCCCAAATCATATCATCACATAATCTTAACATTGACCCATCCAAAAGTGGTGAAAGGAGCTTACCTCACCCAAAAATGAAATGGGTTCCAAGGGAGGGAGAAAGATGCACGAAAATAAGGAGGAGAAGGAAGAGAAGACTTCAACCTCCTAGCTTGCCCGAGGACGAAAATAAGGGAGAAGGAGAGAGTTCACCACTTTAGCTTAGGGTGTTTGAGAGAAGGAAGAAGGAGATGAGAAGAAGTGAAGAAGAAATAGAGAGAAAGAAGAATTGGAGTGTTTTCCCCTATTTCTTTCAGCATGCACACGAGAATAGAAGAGAAAATTGGGTTTTTGGCTTGTGTTTTAGTCATCACATTAAAGGATTCATCATTTTGTAACTAACAGGCTCTTCGTTCGGGCTCAATACTTAATCTAAAAATTATTCCAAACATATATTCGGATTCCCAATATTATTCTCTACAGCTGTTAGTCCTCAAATTTTCAATAAAAGCTTGAATAAAAATTTCATAAAAATTATAAAAATTAGTTTAATTTGTTAGAAAATTAGGATTTAAATTCAATAAATGGATTTTGTTGGAAATAATCTGCCCTTGATCAATTTTCTCTAGTTTTGCAGTGAAAAAGTTAAGAAATCAAGAGAAAATTACACTGGAGGAGCTGACGCGTAGCCTCACCCCACGCGTAGCATCAACAGCTATTTTTGATGCTGACGCTACGCATCACAGCCACGCGTAGCGTCAGTGCTGCGTGGTCTCCACCTCCACTTTGACCAACCACTCCACTTGGACCCAATAATGGGCACTCCACTCAGCCACAAGGGCCATCCCACTCACCATGAAAGGCCAAAAATCGGTGGAGACATGTCCATATGGCCAAGCATGATCAAATTTAATAATTTGAAGTGGCCATTATCAAGTGTTTAATGGAGGCTGAGTCAGGGGTGTGACGCGTAGCGTCAGCACCCTTGCTCAGCCCTATAAATAGGGCCATCCAACACCATTCAAATCATCCCATCCCATCCCATTCCATAGCATTTCTTTTCTCTCTTGTGCTCGACTTTGAGTACTTCTTTTGTGAGTTGTAATTCTAGAATAGTTTTCTAGATACTTGAGTGTGTTTCGGTGTATTGTGATCATTGTATCGTGAAGTTCCCATCGTCTTTGTAATGTCAAAATCTGTAAGTGTTGTTTCTACTTTCACCATGTGTAACTAATTTGTTTATGTTGGAATTGGTGAACTAATCTATTGAGTATAATGTTGTGAATTCGACCTCTGCATGCTTATGATTCAAGTCCATGTTAGTATTTTAACCTTTTATTAATATGAACGTCAAACGGGAGAATGATTTTCATGTGTATTAAAACTTGTTTTATTAGTATGAATGTCAAATGGGAGAATGATTGTTCATGCCGTATTGAAACTTGTTTTGACGAAAGTAAAAAGTTGGAATACCCTTGGTATCTCAATTCTATAGGGGTTGTTAACCATTGTTGCCATAAGGCCAGGTCTTAATGCAAGTTTTTACAGAGAAAGCTCACGAGGGATCGGACTTTACAGTGAATTCTTAGAATTTATATCACGAGGGATCGGTTATAATGATTTTAAGCTGCAATGACATAAAACTTGATGATTAAATATGCATGTCTTGAGTTCCTCATTGTTATTCTAGATTAGGGATCCAATTTCCAACATAATTTGTTTATCTGTGTTTATCTCAAGTATCTTACCTATTCTAGATTGCAACTCATTTTTTTTAGATAGATTTTATTTTCTTTTATCTTATGAACCACTCAATCATGCTATCCTGTGAATATTGTATAAATTGTATATAAATTATTCTTTTGTTTATAACTTCCTTCCCATTTACCATAGTAAATAGAAAATTACTGTTATTATTGGACTTTCAATCCCAGTGGAACGATATCTAAATTTTGAAAACTACAAACGATTGGTGCGCTTGCCAATTAACAAACCCGGTGGTGGAAAAGAACTGTTGAGATGCTATCGCCGGGTTAACAAGTTTTCTGGCGCCGTCGCCGGGGATTGAATTGTTTCAGTAAAATAGTAAAATTTTAATTACCGTGGTAAATATATATTTTTTTTACCTTAGTTAATTTTTTTATTATTTATTTCTTATCATTATTACACTAACTTTCTTTGTCTAGTTTGTGTATGCAAACTCGATCTACCGCAGGTAAAATTTTGATCCTGAGATAGAAAAGTTTGTAAAGAAAATCAAGTCTTCGAAATCTAAAACACAAACTAATTCTTCTTCTACTTCGAAAATTTTTGAAAATTCAAATATGGCTGCTGAAAGGAGAACATTGGGATAGTTTGCTGCTATTAATGGTCCAACCCGAGTTTCGGGAATGTTTCAAGGACCAGTTTTACCAGTGGAAATTAAACCTGCCACTTTAAACATTATTCAAAACAACCAATTTGCTGGTTTAAATCATAAAGAACCATATGAACATTTAACTATTTTTTATGAGTTATGCAGCACAATTGGTTTTGAACCCAATCAAGAAGAGTCTGTTTACATGAGACTTTTTCCTTTTTCATTGATTGGTAAAGCAAAAGAATGGTTTAAATCTTGTCCACCGGGTAGTTTTGCAAACTGGTCCGATGTTGAAAGAAAATATTTGGAAAGATTTTATTCTCCTTCAAAATATTTTGAAGCAATGACAGCCATACATTCTTTTTCTCAAAATAATGATGAATCACTAGGAGAGACATGGGAACGATTCAAGGCACTTTTGAGAAAGTGTCCAAACCATAACCTGAATGATGCCGAAAAGGTAAGAATCGTTTACCATGGTCTATTGCCTCAGTTCAAGATGATGTTAGATGCTTGTGCAGGTGGTTCTTTAATGAACAAGACTGTGGAGGAAGCCATAGAAATATTGGAATCAATGGCTATCAGTGACCGCCAAGCAAAGCATGAAAGAGGTAATATATAAAGGAAGCCAGGAATGCTCGAATTGGGAGTAAATGATGCAGTGTTGGCTCAGCAAAAATTACTGACCCAACAAATTGAAGTTATGAGCAAGCAATTGGAAAAACTCCAAATTGCTCAAGTAGCATCACCACCCCCTGCTCAACTTAAAACATGTATGCACTGCATGGGAGAACAACCATGTGGTTACTGTGGAAATGAGCAAGAGCAAGCCAATTTCATGAACCATCAAAGAGCACCCTTAGGTAATTTTCCTTTTAATCATGGAAATTCTTTTCCTAACAATTACCTGCAGGGTTGGTAAAATCAGAATATTGGCTGGAGACAAGACACTGGACCTTCCAACAGACCTCCTAACAATCAATTCAAGCAACAACAAACTGACAATGCAAGATTGACAAGAATAGAGGAATCTATTCAACAGTTATTGCAGTTTGTGGAGACAAATGAAGCTGCCCGAAAAGCATCAGACATACAAATGGGTCAGCTTGCAAAAGAGATAGCCGAATTAAAGAGTTCTGGGTTTTCTGCAAACACTCAAAACCCAAGGGAACAATGTAATGCTGTTTCTTTTGATGTTGTAAAAATTGATTGTAAAGAAAAGAGTGAGAAAAAGAAAGAAGAAGAGAAAGAAAGTGAAAAAATAGAAAAAAATGAAAAAAACAAAAAAGAAAAAATGTGCAAATAGATACAGAGCAAGAAACAAACTGTATAACCCCGAAAAAATGTAAAGATCCGGGGAGTTTCACCATTCCTGTGACAATCGGAAATATCAACATCAGGAATGCGTTATTAGATTTAGGGGCTAACATTAACTTGATGCCCTTAGATTTAATAAAGCGCATTGGTGAATATGAGCTAAAAGAAGCAAAGACAGAATTACAGTTTGTAGATCGCTCCGTCAAAAAGCCTTTTGGGATTGTGGAAGATGTGTTGGTAAAGGTTGACAAGTACCACTTCAAGGTTGAC
Source organism: Clitoria ternatea (assembly GCA_037962975.1). Lineage (NCBI taxonomy): Eukaryota > Viridiplantae > Streptophyta > Magnoliopsida > Fabales > Fabaceae > Clitoria > Clitoria ternatea. The sequence continues at coordinate 62,087,900 of CM075674.1, forward strand.
TTTATGGTACTGGATATGAAGGAGGATACTGAGATCCCCCTGAACCTAGGAAGACCTTTCATGAAGACTGCAAGGATCAGAGTAGATGTTGATCTAAGTACGGTTGCAGTCAAAGTTTATGAAGAAGAGGTAAGCTTCAGTGCTCATGAACACCTCAGGATAAGTAATGAGGAAAAAGTTTATCCCTCAACCGAACCAGGTATATCTCTTCCCAATCAATTAAATTGTTTTAAATTAACCGATGCTTTGAAAGATGAAAAACAGGTAATTAAGCATCGGAAAAGAAGAAGAAGGAAGAAAAAGACAGGTGATTCCTCAACGAATATTGGGAGACCACCTGATTAATCAAAGGTAATGTCTGGCTGGAGACATTAAACCTAGCGCTCAATGGGAGGCAACCCATTCTTTTTTTTTTTGATTTTTTTAAAACATAAAAAAAAACCACAAAATAAAAATTTTAAACTTGTTTAAAAGAAAAGGGGTTTTAAATTGAAAAGAAAAGGTTTTGAAAATCAAAAGTCTTTGGAAAAATCAAAAACAGAAGCCCACGCGTAGCGCCACTTTGACGCGTAGCTTGGACTCTGAATTTTGGGTCTGACGCGTAGCGTCCCATCCACGCGTAGCGTCAGAGCCCACGTTCAGTTTTTAAAACTGAACCAGAGAGGCCCATCTTAGGGTTTAAAGCCTAAGATCTCCTCTCTGCCTCACTTTAGTTTTCAAAACCCTAAATTTCGAAACCTCTTTCTCTCTTCCAAGCTCTCTCAATCCTATTGCTCAAGGAACCACAAGTAAGTATTCTAATCTGTTCTTTTTAGTTTTGTTTTTAATTTTCGATTTTTAGAAATAAATGTGGTTAGGATTAGGATTAGAAGACCATTGGGATTGATTGCTGTTAGGAGTTAGGAATTGAATGGATATAATGTGGTTTGGAAAGGGGTTGCTGCTGTGCAACCCCTGTTTTTTTTTCTCTGTTCTGCGCAGCTCACGCGTAGCGTCCCACTGACGCGTAGCGTGAGGATGAACTGTGAGCCCACACGTAGCGTCCCACAGACGCGTAGCGTGGGCAGAACAGGCTGATGCGTAGCGTCACGCCACGCGTAGCTTCAGCCTCTGTTTTTAATTTTTGTTAATTTTTGCTGTGTGTTTGTTGTTGTTGTTTTCTTTTTTATTAATAAATTTTCATATTTAGTATTTGTTATACTTTCTTGCATAAGAATAAATTTGTATGAAATTTTGAATAAATTGTATTATTTGAAAATAAGTGTGTTACTTTCTTTATAATTCATAAAAAAAAAACAAAAATATGTTGTGGTGTATTTGAATTTCAATTTTAGAAAAACAAAAAAATATTTTTGATTTAAATGTTATGGATTGATTGTTAATGTGTGATTTATTGTTTAATGTGTGTTTAATTTTAATTTTTTACTTTTTACAGATGGCACCTAGGAAATCCATTCCCACTGCTGGTCCCTCTAAAAGACAGAGGAAGACCACGGATACCGACACCACCTCTGAGGATCCTGATCTTCAGGGACAGGAGGTGTTAGGACCGAGGGATCCCACCAGATTTCACACTGATGCGAAATGGGCACGGTTTCATCAAATCAAGGGTCAGAGACTTATCTGGGAGAGGGTCCTTGATTTGAGTGCAGGAGACTATCCTGAGCTTCAAGATAGAGTGCAGCAGAGGAGATGGGGACCTTTATTCTCTCTACCTACTGAGGGGGACCCCATCTTAGTGATGGAATTTTATGCAAATGCCTTCAGGACTCGCCAGGACGCACCGAACATTGGGCAGCAACGGACGAGTTGGGTGAGGGGTCGGCATATCACATATGACCGGGACACCATCAGTACCCTATTGGGTAACCCTTGGGAGCCTACTCCCGAGGATGACACTTGTTTCTGGAAAGAAAACAGAAACAAGATTGCTGCTGAGGGAGAGTTAGGATACTCCCTCGAGGAGGTTGCTCATTTCTTGAGCAAGGATGAAATCTTTTTCAACCTGAGTAGGGTTGGAAGGAGTCCATCTAACCTCCTAAAGACCCAGCTGACCCCCATAGCTTAGGCGTGGTCCCACCTCATGCTTCATAATATCACTCCTGTCACCCACCTTTCTTCCCTTCCAGTTGATCGTTGTTGCCTTCTCTATTCTATCCTCCAGGGCCACACCATTGATATTGCTGAGCTTATATCCGAGCAGATTCACTTTTATGCCCTTGGGTATAAAGTGAATCGCCCCATTCCCTTTCCTCTCATCATATCTGCCTTACTGAGGAGGCAGGGAGTCATTGTACCTTCACCAGAGTTCACTAGTTCTTCAGGGAGAGTCCCTAAAGTTCTAGTGAACAGAGATTATTTTGTGCAGCAGTGCGAGCTTCCACCACTAGAGCAGGAGGCTTAGCCCCGACCTAGGAGGAGGAGACCACCAGTGCAGCCTCCATCTACTGATGCTGTCACACAGGGCTTTGCCCGGATATCACTTGAGCATCAGCATATGATGCAGATGATGGCTGCCACTCATAGAGCTTATATTCATCTTCACGATGAATTTTACCAGTACAGGTTACAGGGAGAGGGAGCACCTTATGTTACCCCGGCCGAGTTTGCAGCACATGTAGCTTGGCCCGGAGATTTGCCTACCTACCCTGAGACTGGTGGATCTTCTGGCGCACAGGTTGACTCTGATGGCGATGGTGATGATGAGGAGGAGGAGCAGGATGATGATCAGATGGAAGATTGGTGATGTCATTCTTTTGTATTTACTTTGAGTACAGTTGATTCTAGTTTATATTTACATTTACATTTACACTTTATATTATGGTATTTCATTATTGTGTGGTGTGTTTTTACGTAGTTATTCGTTTTTGCTTATTTTTCGAAAAAATAATCCAAAAATAAAATTTTTATCTTTCAATCAAATTTTTGTTAGTAAGTTAATTTATACACTTAGAGTTTTTACACAATAAAACTTAAATTTGTAAAACCAATTATCAATTTTTTTTATAACTTAGGAATTTTGATAAATTTAATTACAATAAGTTTATTAACCATCAAGCAAATTTCAATAACCCGGTGAGCAGAGAGATATTTTTTTTAAACACTTGAGGGTTTAATCGACATATTTTCAATTCGAATTGATTTTGCTTTAATCTCTGATTTGTGTTGTTGTACAGAGAATTCGAGAAAATGATCAAGGCACATTTATTGGTGAAACGAAACCTTGGGCCAAACAGCTTACCTTGGTAAAAAGTCTTTTATCCTTTGCAAAGCCAATTTGAGCCTAAAATAAAATTCTTTGGTACCCTTAAAACCTAAATTTGTTTTAACCATTCCCTGTACTTGATTGATTAAAAGAGCAGTTAAAATAAATGAAAAATATTTTGAGTGTTCTCACAAAAATGGGGAGTGAAAATAAGCAACTTGATTCTTTTCAAAAGGAAAGTATGAAAAAGAAAAAAATCAAAAATAGTGAAAAGAATCAAGTTGGGGGTATTTATTTTTCATCAATAAAAGAAAATGAGAAGTTTGGGTCAAGAAAAAGCCTAAGAATTATAAAATGCTCTTTTATGATTTCAGGTTTTTAAATTCCAAGAAAAACCATTACTTCTTGAAAACCAAGCCTCATTACAACCCGTGAAAAGACCTTGTGATTTTCGAATTAACTCGGTATAAATAACCATTGATTAGATGACAAACAAAGTTAAATTCGTTTGATTTTATGATTGATTGAGTGAAATAGGTTACCAATTGCATAGAGATAAACACTTGTGAGGTAAGCCTGAAATTCTGCTTGATTGTTAATAGAATATTGTAAACAATTTTATCATTAGACCTTTGTTATATTGGATATCAATTTTTGATTATTACAAATTAGTTAAATTGTGTAATTATTTTTTGTGGTAAATTTTCGGACTAACTTAAAAATTTGATTCCAAATTTTTATTTTTTTTCTTATTTTTCTCTTGCTCGAGGACGAGCAATGTCTCAAGTTGGGGGTATTTGTTAGTCCTCAAATTTTCAATAAAAGCTTGAATAAAAATTTCATAAAAATTATAAAAATTAGTTTAATTTGTTAGAAAATTAGGATTTAAATTCAATAAATGGATGTTGTTGGAAATAATCTGCCCTTGATCAATTTTCTCTAGTTTTGCAGTGAAAAAGTTAAGAAATCAAGAGAAAATTACACTGGAGGAGCTGACGGGTAGCCTCACCCCACGCGTAGCATCAACAGCTATTTTTGATGCTGACGCTACGCATCACAGCCACGCGTAGCGTCAGTGCTGCGTGGTCTCCACCTCCACTTTGACCAACCACTCCACTTGGACCCAATAATGGGCACTCCACTCAGCCACAAGGGCCATCCCACTCACCATGAAAGGCCAAAAATCGGTGGAGACATGTCCATATGGCCAAGCATGATCAAATTTAATAATTTGAAGTGGCCATTATCAAGTGTTTAATGGAGGCTGAGTCAGGGGTGTGACGCGTAGCGTCAGCACCCTTGCTCAGCCCTATAAATAGGGCCATCCAACACCATTCAAATCATCCCATCCCATCCCATTCCATAGCATTTCTTTTCTCTCTTGTGCTCGACTTTGAGTACTTCTTTTGTGAGTTGTAATTCTAGAATAGTTTTCTAGATACTTGAGTGTGTTTCGGTGTATTGTGATCATTGTATCGTGAAGTTCCCATCGTCTTTGTAATGTCAAAATCTGTAAGTGTTGTTTCTACTTTCACCATGTGTAACTAATTTGTTTATGTTGGAATTGGTGAACTAATCTATTGAGTATAATGTTGTGAATTCGACCTCTGCATGCTTATGATTCAAGTCCATGTTAGTATTTTAACCTTTTATTAATATGAACATCAAACGGGAGAATGATTTTCATGTGTATTAAAACTTGTTTTATTAGTATGAATGTCAAATGGGAGAATGATTGTTCATGCCGTATTGAAACTTGTTTTGACGAAAGTAAAAAGTTGGAATACCCTTGGTATCTCAATTCTATAGGGGTTGTTAACCATTGTTGCCATAAGGCCAGGTCTTAATGCAAGTTTTTACTGAGAAAGCTCACGAGGGATCGGAATTTACGGTGAATTCTTAGAATTTATATCACGAGGGATCGGTTATAATGATTTTAAGCTGCAATGACATAAAACTTGATGATTAAATATGCATGTCTTGAGTTCCTCATTGTTATTCTAGATTAGGGATCCAATTTCCAACATAATTTGTTTATCTGTGTTTATCTCAAGTATCTTACCTATTCTAGATTGCAACTCATTTTTTTTAGATAGATTTTATTTTCTTTTATCTTATGAACCACTCAATCATGCTATCCTGTGAATCTTGTATAAATTGTATATAAATTATTCTTTTGTTTATAACTTCCTTCCCATTTACCATAGTAAATAGAAAATTACTGTTATTATTGGACTTTCAATCCCAGTGGAACGATATCTAAATTTTGAAAACTACAAACGATTGGTGCGCTTGCCAATTAACAAACCCGGTGGTGGAAAAGAACTGTTGAGATGCTATCGCCGGGTTAACAACAGCCCTGACCAATATCATCTCATTCAGAGATACTTGGTCCGACACTCATATCTCAATTGGGCTCTTTTTCAGCTTAACCGGTCTCCATAAATCACCAACAGTCCCTAAAAATCTTAATTTAATTATTTCAAATATTTTAGGACATTAAATAATTTACCTTCAATTTGTCAATATTTATTTTCCTTGATTTAATCCTCTATTTTAAAATTTGGGATGTTACACCTTTCTTTTAACTTTAATGGCCCATGTTCTTCATCTAACTCATTTTCAACACTACACACTTTTTCCAACCTCTGTTACTCAATAATCATTCAAATTCTTAAACTACATTTAGTAGTATCTTCTTAATTCCATAATTATTCTCTTAAGTCCTAATGCACTCCAACAAAATTATTTAATCTAGTAACATACTCAATTCTCTTCAATCAATTATGCCTTTCATTTAATTCATCACATATCCTACACTTTTTCAGTCAATAATTACCCAAAAACCATTTCAAATACCAAACCACATCTAACCATGATATCTAAGTCCACTAACAAGGTTCATACATTCATGGAACCCTTTATGTTACATTGTCATCATTTTCTACTTCAAGAGCAATTTAAGGCTTACTAACAACTTCATACATCCTATGTAACATCCCGGAAATTTATAAAAAATTTTGTGAAGTGGAAAATATTGATAATTGCTTTTAGGAATTTATTGGATATTTTTATGAATTATGGGTTAATTATAAAAGGTGTGATTAGAAGAAGAGAGGTTTAATTTAAATCTTTAAAGAAATTATAAAGGAAAAAGGGAGAAATAACCGGCTGAGAAGGTAACCGGTTGGAGATGACCGGTTGTGCAGGTGACAGGTTGCCATGGGTATTAAAGAAAGGTTTCTTTCTCTTCCTTCAATTATTCATCCTTTCTGCGAGAAACTTCTTCTTCTTCTTCACATGTTCCGTTTCTCCTTTTCCTTCCTCCATCGTCGGCTGTAAGCTTTGAAGGAAGGTCCTTTTTTGCATCAAACCTTGAGATAATTACATAGTTGTGGCTGTGGTTTCAAAGTGGTGGAACGAACACTGGTGAAACGCGTAAGAAGGCTGCTGCTGGAACGGTTGTGGTGTCTTGGAGGCTTAAAGTCCTCCACTGCTGATGGTGAGACGGAGCTACTCAAGGGAGAGAACAACGTTGTGTCTTGGAGGCTTGGAATCCTCCGCTGTCTTGCATGCAGAGCGTGGAGTGTTATGGGGGCAGAGCTGTTCGAGAGGGTGAACGGCTCGAAGTTCCTTCAAAGCAGAGTGCTGTGTTGGACGACTGGAAGCAGGGTCACTTAATTAAGAAGTAGCAGTCAGAGAGCAACCGATCGGAATGGAGATCTCGAGGATCTTCTGGAAGCTTTATTCCAGGTAAAGGGGGTGTTCGGGTTATAATTAATTAGAATTGGACACTGTCCGAGTCATTGTAATGACTATGAACCGAGTGAGAATGGATGTTGAATGAAAACCGTGTGAATATGTATATGAATATGCATGTGAATGAGTACACCGATCGGTTTATGATCGTGTGTGTGTATGACAAGAAATGAGGTGTTGAATGAAAATTTGAGAATGTGAGTATGCATGTGTGTGAGCACCGATCAATTTCTGATCGTGTGACTAGAAGAGTATTTGATGTTGTGATAATTGTGATAATGCCGAATGAATTGTATATGAATGAATGCATGTATATGTATGTACACCAATCAGTTTCTGATCGTGTGAGTGGTGTATTCTGAGTGAAATGTGTATGGATGCATGTATGTAGACACCGATCGGTTTCCGATCGTGTGTATGTGGCTTGAGCCGATTGAAGTTTAAAATAATTGATGTTGTGACAATTGATGTTTTGTGGCAATGTGGAGTCGGGTTTGATAAGCAGGTCACCCGAGTGATGTTATTAATGAGTCAGGTTTGACAAGCAGGTCACCCGAGTGATGTTATTAATGGCCACTTGTGTAATGTGAATGTGATTGTGGTATGGGACGACCGACGATATATGTTACCCTCGTTTTTTGCTTCAGTGGTCAAGCAGGACCCAGTTGAGCTACCCAGAGGTCTATGACCCAGTGGTTGAGGCGGAGTCAAGCAGGACTCGGTGAACCAAGCAGGGCTCACGGGGTGTCAAGTAGGACCCCCAGCTGAAGGTCGATCCTTTGAGTATCCGGATACTGTGTCAATTTTGAATGAGTCAGTGGTGATAAATGATGAATTGATAATTTTGCCGAGAGCAGTATTTGCCGAGTATGCAGTATTATAATTGATGAATATGATGTGTACATTTACCGAGTGCAATTTGATACAATTACCGAGTATGAATTATTATATTTGCCGAGTATAATGGCTATGTTTGTTGAGTGTGAATTGGTTTTTAATTACTGAATGAAAATTGAAATAATTGCTAAGTGATGTTATATTTTTCGAGTGGAAAAATTATTATGTTTGCCGAGTATGAATTATTGTACTTGCAGTGAGAATTGATGAGTATGATGTTATTTTTGCCGAGTGCAATTTTATTGTATCTGACGAATGTGAACTGTCATAATTTGCCGAGTGTGAGGGTTATAATTGCCGAGTGAGAAATGCAATAAGTGCCGAGTGTTAATTGCTATGATTGTCGAGTGTGAGTGTATTACTGACTGTGAGTAAATGCCGAGTGAGATATGCAGTTTGAGAATAAAGGAATCGGACGAAGCTTATACTCATATTTTATTTAAAATTCCGTTCTAGATTAATTATGATGCTAAACACTCACCCTTGTTGTGGTTTACATTTTTAGTAACCAGTGACAGGGAAGAGGCCGGAGCCATGGAGGTGCGCCAAGCGAAGGATTGATGCTAAGGCACCGAGTGAATCTGAATGAAGTGTAATATATGTATATATTGAGTTTTCCGAGTGCTTGATGTTACAGTGTTGCCTGTGTGATGAAATAAATTCTTGACGTTAAATGATTTGTGTTTATTTTATAAATAAATTTTGCATTGCTGTAGCAGAGGCAATTACCGGGTGAAGTTAGCCGAGTGAATTTCTTCTTATCTGAGCAAGGGCCGATTGAATTGATGCCCATTTGAGTATCCTTCATTCTTTCCGAGAGGAGAATAATCGAGAGACCCATTTCCGAGTGGAAGATTAGGGACTCTCCGAGTGAACAATGGCTAAGACTTCGAGTGAAGAAAGATAAGAGTGTTTCCGAGTGAAGGTTAAAGTGATTCCGAGTGGTGAGAATGTTCTTCGTGTGATGAAGGATTGAGAGCTCTTCCGAGTGAAGGAAGGGTGGTATGCTCCCGAGTGAGTTATTGGGCGAGCGAACTATTTTGAGTGAAGCTTAAGATTGTATTCTGGGTGAGGTATACCAGCGAAACAGTTTCCGAGTGAATGAAAGCTAAGAGTTTTCCGAGTGATGAATTTGTAAGTTGTTGCCGAGTGACACATAACCGAGTGGTCCTTTTCTGAGCGAAACCCCGACTCATGAGTTTGGTTCGCTGTGTGGCATTCGCTCAAGCGAGTCGGCACTCGCTTAAGCGAATCAGGGGCTCGCTCAGGCGAATACCCCTGACTCTGTTTTATTCCTTCCGTTGATTCAATCTTATTTTGTTAAAATATTTCCGATCGGTCATTATTTTTAATATGCTTTATTTCAAGGATTTATTTTCGATCGGTTATTGCTAATTTAAGTATGATTTTATTATTTTGAATATATTTAAGAAAAGTAATTATTATTTTATATTGAAACCGGGTGGATTTTTATTAAAAGTGAAAAATCTATTGTGAAAAATGAGAAAATTGACGCGGGTCATCACATCTTAGCAACACCAAATTAATTTTAGAACATCACTTAAAGCCTCATAATTGTTTTAAAATCATCTATAAACTATTCTAAGTCTAAAATGAATTTTTCCTTTAAATTAAAGTATGCTCCTAAATTCCAATTTTTGCATTTAATGCCAACCAACATCAAACCATTTCTTTCAACAACATTTAATTCAATTCCAACAACCAATGCAAATCAATTTCAAGCTCCTAAAAATATTCAAACAATAATTTCCCAATGGTCATCTAGCCTAGGGTTTGGTTCCACATGCATTTATTCATCAAAACAACACCTAATTCTTCATTATAATACTCCATGAACCTTAAAACTACAACTAGAAACCTTAAAGGGTCAAAATCACCAACTTTTCACCCAAGCCTTTGATTAACACGAAAATAGAGAGAAAGAATAAGAGTTGGTTCAAGCCTTGCACCAATGTTCCATTAATCCTTCATGAATCTTAGGTTAGAAGTTGTTTTTTGCAAGAAATGGTAGAGGAGAAAAGGTGGGCAGTTTTGTGATATTTAGTGGAAGAGAAGAAGTGAAAAAGATAAAGATGGGTAGAATGGAGAAGAAGCCTAATGAAAATATGGAGAGAGGGAGGAGAGAGAAAAAGCCAAAGTTGCACCCTTTTGTCCATTGGTCCATGAAACTATATCTTTTGCATATTGGTTAGTAAAACCCTTTTTAGAGAAAGGGGGAAATGGCCCACAGAGAAAAGAAGAAGAAAAATGAGATTTTGGAATTTTTCATAATTTCTATTTGGTTCGTCATTTTACCGATTAATTAGATATGTCGCGTATGAATAAATATTTCCCAAACATAAAATATTATTGTGAATATACCCCCATAACCATAATAAATCCATCATTATTCTAGGCCCATCAAATATCCCATTTGACCTAGTGGGTCCCACATCATCTGTTAAATTGTCCATTTTCAGTAAATCTAAATTTATCGATAAGTCAAAATTATCGCATAATTAATTATCCTATGTATTTTAGGCATCAAATATCTAATTAATATTATGCTAATAATTTATTTTCTAAAATTTTGGGGTGTTACAATTTACCCTACCTAAAAAAAAATTCGTCTTCAAAATTTAACATACCTGATTCGAATGTACTAGGATAACGCTTCCGCATATCGTCCTCGCGCTCCCAAGTAAGGGTATATTCATTTCCATGTCTCCAAGCCACTCGCACGAGTGGAACCAATTTGTTCCGCAATCTCTTGGCAGAACGCCAACAATCTTAGCAGAGACATGAGGGACAGTCAGATCATCCCTGACTTCCATATCATTAACACTGAGCACATGTGAGGGGTTAGGTACATACTTCCTCAACTGAGAAATGTGGAATACATTATGAAGATTATCCAAGTGAGGAGGTAAGGCGATGTGATACGCAACCTTGTCAATCCGTTCAAGCATCTCATAGGGGCTAATAAATATAGGACTTAATTTTCTACTCTTCAAAGCCCTACCGACACCTTTATCATGAGAAACTCGTAAAAACACATGATCGCCAACTTGAAACTGAAGTGGCTTTCTTCTCTTGTCATAATAGCTCTTCTGTCGGTCTTGTGCGATTTTCATCTTCTCTTGGATCATCTTAATTTGTTTGGTGGTCTCCTCAACAATCTCAGGCCCTAAGGCCAAATTCTTACTAACTTCAAGCCAACATAAGGGAGTTTGACACTTTTTTCTATACAATGCCTCATATGGTGTCATACCAATACTAGAATGAAAACTGTTGTTATAGGTAAATTCGATCAAAGATAAATATTTCTCCCATGAACCACCGTGCTTCAAAACACAAGCACGTAACAAGTCCTCAAGACTTTGAATATTCCTCTCAGATTGTCCATCTGTCTGAGGATGATACACCAAGCTCAACTTCAACTTAGAACTCGTTGCTTCATGTAAGCTTCCCCAAAATTGGGAAGTAAATCGGGGGTCACGATTAGAAACAATACTAGAGGGTACACCATACAACCTTACAATCTCCTTAATGTACATTCGTGCCAAATCCTTTAAGGAACTCTTCATGCTAATCGGTAGGAAATATGCACTCTTCGTTAATCGGTCCACAATCACCCAAATTCCATCATTATTAGGCTTTGCCCTTGGCAAACTGGACACAAAGTCCATAGCAATAGCATCCCACTTCTAAACCGGAATGTCAAGAGGCCTCAAGGTACCAGAAGGTCTCTGATGCTCTAACTTTGTCTTCTGACATATAAGACATGAAGCCACATAACTAGCAATACTCCGCTTCATCCTTAGCCACCAGAAATTCTTCTTCACGTCTTAGTACTGAATATGCTTTTGTGAGACTCCTCAAGTATAGTGCTCCTTAAATCACCAAAAAAAGGTACATATACTCGGCCTTTCATATGCCATATGTCATCATTACCTTTTATAAGGAATAAGTTTTTCCATCTTCCAGAGATCTCGTCATCCATCTGCTTCCTTTTCATAAGATCAAGGAACTCATTGCACACCTTCAAGGTAGAAAAGCACATCTTCTTTGTAGATTCAATCTCGGTCCCAATATTCAAATTAGGGAACTCTTCAATCAACTCAAACTCTTTGACCATCATGGAAGACACATGCAAAGACTTTCTACTAAGAGCATCCGCAACCACATTAGCTTTCCTAAGATGATACTTCAACTTAAAGTCATAGTCCTTCAAGAACTCCATCTATCTCATTTGACGCATGTTCAACTCTTTTTGATCAAAGAGGTATTTCAAGTTTTTGTGATCACTAAAGGACACAAATCTCGAACCATAGAGATAATGGCACCAAATCTTCAAGCCAAACACAACCGCCACCAACTCTAAGTCATGAGTGAGATAATTAACTTGATGTGGTCTTAGTTGATGTGAAGCATAGGCAATCACACGCTTCTTCTGCATTAAAACACATCCAAGACTATGCTTGGAAGCATCACAATACACAATAAAGTCTTCTTGTAAGTCAGGCAATGCCAGTATAGGTGTAGAAGTGAGTCTCATCTTCAACTCTTCAAAACTCTTCCCACACTCAATACTCCACACAAACGGTTGGTTCTTCCTGGTCAACTTTGTCAAAGGCCTAGCAAGACGAGAAAAACCTTCAATGAACCTCTGGTAATAACCGACAAGACCAAGAAAACTCTGAATCTCAGTAACAGTCATAGGCCTAGACTATGTCATAACCGCCTCAACTTTAAAGGGATCAACTAAAACAACTTCTGCAGATATCACATGCCTAAGAAATTGGACACTCTCCAGCCAAAACTCACTATTAGAGAGTTTAGCATAAAGCTATTTCTCCCTGAGTATGCCCAACACCAATCTCAAATATTCTTCATGCTCTTCGTGGCTCTTGGAATACACTAAGATATCATCAATGAACACTACCACAAATCGATCAAGGTAATCATGGAAGATACGGTTCATGTAGTCCATGAACACAACTGGAGCATTGGTCACCCCAAACAGCATCATAACATACTCGTAGTGACCATAGCGTGTCCTAAAGGCGGTTTTTGGGATGTCTTCGACCTTCACCCGAATTTGATGATAACCAGAACGTAAATCAATCTTTGAAAACACCATTGCACATCTTAATTGATCCAATAGATCATGGATATGAAGTAAGGGATATCTATTCTTTATTGTCATCTTATTCAATTGGTGATAATCAATACATAACCACATGGTTCCATCCTTCTTCTTTACTAATAACACAGGAGCTCCCCAGGGTGATACACTGGGTCGAACAAACTATTTTTCAAGTAGCTCCTCAACTTGTTTTTTTAAGCTCAATTAACTCCATAGGGGACATCCTATAAGGAGCCATAGAAGCCGGTTCCACACCCAGAATGAAATCAATAACAAACTCAACCTCACGTGGAGATGGTAAACCGGGAACCTCATCGGGAAAAACATCAAGAAATTCATATACCACCGGGACGCTCAAGGGATTGGAATGATTAGTTCCATCAGTAAGACATAACAACATGAAAATTTGGGATATACCTTGTATATCAAATTTGCCAACGCTTGGAGAAGGAAAGATGATGGCTCTTTGTTGACAATCAACCGTAACTTTGTTGGCGGAAAGCCAATCTATACCGAGGATAACCTCCAAGTCTCTCATAGGTAACAAACAAGAAAGACAATGAATCTTCTCCCCTCAAGTAACATCTCAACGTCGTCACAACGTGTAACCGATCTAAGATAAGCACCGTTCGAAGTAGTGACCATAAGGGCATTTTTCATTATATTTACCGGCAATCTCAACCGCCGAACACACTCCTCGGATACAAAAGAGTGGGTAGCACCCGAAACATAAATGACATGCACTGTAGTACCAAGTATCTCACACTTACTTTCAATCAAGTTACTAGCTATTATGCAGTTTCTTCTCCAGTTACAGCAAAGATGCTTCCCGGAGTCTGGGTAGTGTTTCCTCCAGTGCCACCACTATATCTCCTACCGGTGTGGCCGCCAAGACCACCGGTCCGTCCACCAGTAGCTCTATTACCACGTCCACGACCACCAGTGTGGCCTCCTTATAAGTAAAGGACATGCAGGCTGGATGTGACCCACTTGGTCACAGCTGAAGTAGAGAACACCATCTTGGTGTGCACACTCTTGGGAATAATGAGTTCCCCAACATTTAATGCATCGTGGCCCATGAGCATTTGCATTTCCCCAGTCACGGGTGTTACCAAAACCACCGCCTGTATCTCAGGCAACAGAAGGAGCACCTCTCTGAAACTGTCCTCTCCTGAAAGTACCCACCTCTTGAAGCTGGATGATTGACCTTTCAGCCTAAAGTTGAATTTGAAGGTGTGTGATGGGGCATGCTCCTCATAGGTATGACACTTGTTCACAAGCACCATGAAGCTTCTGATCTCCTGGTGGCAAATGGCCCTCTGGATGTCAGAACATAAGCCATTCTCAAACTTTACACACTTAGAAACTTTCGTCCCCTCTTACTGGTATGGAGGGTAGAACACACACAATTCCTCAAACTTGGAAGCATACTCTTCCACAAACAGGTTGCCTTGCTTGAGCTCCATAAACTCAAGCTCCTTCTTGCTTTTGTAACTCTCAAACACATACTTTCTCATCAACTTAAACTTGAAATTCTCCTAAATCAAAGGAGTTGCAGCTGCAAGCATATGACTCTTGGTGAGTCTTCACCAAGTCTCAGCCTCATCTCTTAGCATAAACATAGCATACTCCACCTTTTGGAGCTCAGAGCACTCAAAACTATCAAGGATCCGCTCCACATCACGGACCCAAAAGCAAGCTTGTTCGGGTCTAAACCCGTCATAGAACTCTGAAGGCTTCCTTTTCAGAAATTTGTCAAGGCTAGAAGCACCTTGAGCTACCGGAGGGGCTTAGCTATCATTGCCATGCCTCTCACGGTTTGCATTTCCAGGATGTCAGCAAAGCGGTTCAAGGCTAGGGCAATGGAATCATCCTGATCAGGACAATGATGAGCCATCTCAAACTCTCAAAATCTATATTCACAACATCAAGGCCAACTAACCTTAGTGAGTTAGTCAACAAACATTCCTATAGTCACATGCTATAGTAATTTTTCTCATAATTAAGCCTCAATTCCTTACTATACAACTTATCAAAATCAATAGAATAATATTAATCTAAGGTATGCTTTCTCATCACAATATCATGTACACATGCATAAACATAATAATTCATCATTGAAAGGGGTTAGTGTGAAGAGAGCTTGGCCGGACCTGTCAAAATCAATCATCAATCATAATTAACACATTACAAGTGCAATTAAATTGACGATCATTCAAATAATACACATTATGCTCTGATACCACCCAATGTGGCACCCTAATTCCGCTATTCGATATTATAGTTATCTACTTCTAATTAATAAAAAGTAGGGGGAATTTTTCATATTTATTCTACGTCACTTAATTAAGGCACACTACAATTCAAGACTTATAATGACTACCCTAGATCTATATGAAAACCAACCCATATGTAAAGATATGGGAAGGTGAAAGTTAATCAAGTACCTAATTGACTTCATCAATATATAAAATTGTCATGCACAAGACCTTTCATTCTCATATTGAACATTGATCATTCACATTCAAGGTACATATCTATAACCCTACACATTCATGTCTAATGGTCCATATCATAAACATCCATATCAAAAGTTTTCCAATGACCCAATTAGGTGATAGTACCATCCATACATACTAATAAATCATCAATCTTTGCTTCTTATCAAGTATGCCTCTTTATATACTCCTAACTAGGAAATAATCATCACATTATCTCATCCTACACACCATATACCAATTGTATAATAAAAATTCAGCATTGTACTTATGAACACCTCTTTTTGTCTGGCCAATTGGTATAGTTCCATCATTTGGGTACTCTATTCTACGCATGGTCCGCTTAAAAATTCATAACTCCTTCATACGACCTTCGATTTGCACAAACCCGGTCTTAAAATTTCTTTAACAAAATTGTATACGAATTTTGTGAAGACCTCGAATGCTATATCCTTACCAATTGGTACAGTTTTAATAATCTTCCTAGACCTATTCCAGTTTCATGACTACTCTGCACATATTTAGGAAAAAATTCATATCTTCCTCATATGATGCTGAAATGACTCCGTTCTTTTTTCTGTGGCTCCACATCAAAGAGATCTACATACTTCATGAAGGGCACAAAAGCTAATTCTCTATCCATTTTGCCCAGTGAATTTATTTTTCTTACAAATGTATTTTCGTCACACTCTGGAGCAGTTTTCGTAGATGGGCCATATCTCCCTCGTTTCTTGATGAAAATTTTTGTGCCATATTTTAAATTAAAGCTAAGAGAAAGACCTACAATTTTCATGTTTGACTCTTTTTCAAATTTGGCACACATCAGTCTTAAAATATGCAAGCAAGTTTCGTGATGAAGAGAATGGAACCCCTCACCAAAATTGCTATGGTTTCCAAAGCCCACTAATTTTGACCAAGTCAAACTAACCTTGGCCCCACCATGTAAAAGCTTTATTTTATTAAATATGCATAGCCATCCTCCACTTTCCCTCTTACACGGTCAAAACCAAAGGAAATGGGAACATTTAGCCATTTAAAATGCATAAATGTTACTTTAGAGGTCAAGGTCCTACCATGCTCCGTTTCATGACCAAAGTTGTAACATCCCGAATTTTATAAAAATGAATAATTGATGAGAGTAAATAATAAATAACTGTATGTGAGTGGATTTGTGCCCTAAAAATATTGGAATGATTAAATTGGGATTTATTAGGGATATTTATAATTTATTGAGCTTATGTGAGATGAAATTATACCCGAATAGAATATGGGTGTCGGACCAAGTATCTCTGATTGAGATACCGTTGGTCAGGGCTGTTAAGAATATTATTGGGGATCCGAATCTATATTCAGAATAATTTTTGGAACTAGTATTGAGCCCGAACTGTGAGCCTGTTTATTTTGAAACGATGAAATTTTAATCGAGAATTAAAAATTAAAACCAAAAGCCTACTATTCTCTTCTTATTTTCATTGGGTTCTTGCCCTCATTTGGGGAATGACACTTCTTCTTCTTCTTCCCTTATTTCCCTTTTCCATTTCCTCTTCTTCTCTTTTCTCCGAAAACCCAAGCCGTGTGAAGTCTTCTTCTCCTCCACCATTTTCATTTTTATGGAAGCTTGAAGGAGAAGCTTGTGGCTGGAATTCCTCTCCTCTCTTCTTCATATTTTTGTGTGGCTCTCTCTCTTCCTTGGGAGCTCATGGCTAACTCTTGGTTGAGATCGTATTCCGGATGATGCTATGGAGCATTCGGAGCATTGGAACCGTTTTGGCTCTTCCCTCGAGGTAGGAGAGGAGTTAACATTCAAATTGCATGAGTAAATTCGATAGTGATTGTTGTATGTGATGAATACTCATGCTTGCCTTGCCATGTATATGTATTGAATTAATTGAAATGGCAAGTTGATGATTATTGAGAATGATGTGTGAGAATATGTGTTGGATTGATAAGAAAATCTATATTTGTATAAGATGATGACAAGTTTGAATTTGACATGATTGATAGATTGAGTTGAATGTTAATGAGTATAAAGGTCTGGGACAGGTTTTAAATGCCTAGTATGAAGTATATGCTATATTAGATTTGATGAATTTTGGCTGGTATAAGTTTTGGTATGTTTGGTTGTGAGTTTCTCATGTTTCTTGCGCATATTCTGATATTCTCGCTCAAGCGAGATGGGAACTCGCTCAGGCAAGGATCCCCTATGGCAGTATTGTAGCCTCTGGACAAATCTCGCCCAGGCGAGTGGGATTTCCGCTCAAGCGAGATGCATGTTATGCAATTAGCGGAGTTACTGGGCGAATCTCGCTCAAGCGGACGTGGCCGCGCCTGAGCGAGCGAGAGTGTGAAGTCTGATGCTGGGACGATACTCACTCAAGCGAGTGACCGGTGTTGTTGTGCCTCAACCGAGCGAGACAAGTGAATGGTGAATAGGCGAGATTCTGGATGAATTCCGTCCGAGCGGAATTTTAGAAAATAATTTCATGATGTGGTGAATTTCCGAGTAAAATTTCGAGTGAGCTATGTCCGAGACAGGACCTTCCGAGTGAGGAAGTGCATATATTTCCGAGTAAAAGGTTCCCTGGTATGATATTCCGGGCAGTGGAGTTCCGAGTGGGAATTTCCAAGTTCAAAGTAACTTGTTCTGAGTGGAGTCCCTTCGTGTGTGTAATTCCGAGAGGGATCCACCGATTGGGGGTATACGGTATGAGTCTGCCCAGAAGTATTCTGGAATAACTTCGCCTGAGTGAAAGACTTAGTGCTAGGAAACCTCGCTCGAGTGAAAGAAAAAGGAGTCGGCTGGTTATAAGTTTACCGAGTGGAAAACCGATCGAGTGATGGTCGGTCTTGGAATTAGTTTGTCGAGTAAAAGACCGCTCGAGAGAAGAATCGGTTTTAAAACAATTTGCCAAGTGAGGACCAATCGATTGATGAGTCAGTTTTATCGTAATTGCCGAGCGAAACACCGAGCGAGAGATGACTCAGATTTAAAATGAAATTGCTGAGTGAAAGGCTGATTAAGAGATGACTCGGATTTAGAATAAAATTACCGAGTGAAAGACTGATTGAGAGATGACTCAGATTTAGAATAAATTGCTGAGTGAAAGGCCGAGTGAGAGACGAGTCGACTTTGATTAATTTTGCCGAGTGGAAAACCGAGCAAGATGAGTCAGTTTTGATTGAAATTGTCGAGTAAAAACCCGAGTGTTGGGAAGCCTCACCGAGTGAACGAGTGCGGAAAGAAGGACGACCTCTGGTCGGATTCCGCTTAAGCGAGTGGATACCTCGCTCAAGCGAGCGAGTGTGGAGATGGCTACTGGAGTAATTCCGCCTGAGCGGGTGGCCGGGTGTGTGGTGTCTCGCACAAATGAGGAACTTGGAAATAGATACTGGCATTATTTCGCCCGAGCGAGATAGGCTCGCTCAAGCGAGACTGAGGTCTGATACTTAATACCCCTTTCGCTCAGGAAAACTTGGGGCGGTTAAATGAACTATCCTTATCTCGCTCAAGCGGAGGTGAATCTCGCTTGAGCGAGATACCCAAAAACTTAGGATTTTCGTTATTTCCCTCAATAATTGACGTCGAGCCCCATTCCCTTATATTATGGGATATTTATGGAGATATATATGTGGTAATTATTGATGATATGCCACCATGGGGAAATGAAAATAAATTGATGAATCCGAAATAAATTATTTGTGATGTTTTCACCACTAAGAGTGGGATAAGAGGGAATGATGATGAGAATTTAATAAAGTTTAAGATACATTTTAAGACAATGATGATAAATAATGAGAGGAAAGCCCACTAAAGGAATGTGTGATAACATTGATGAATATTACCTAATGATGCAAACATAATGTGGTTGATACAAGTAATTGACTTGTATGTGTATGAGGCAATGATGATTGCTATATATATATATATGTTCCGAAAATGCCTTGTTATCACATGTGTGGCTTAATATTATGATACTTGCTATGCCTTTGATACCCATGTGTGGATTGTTATGAATGATGTTTGTGGCCATTGAGATGCCAATTATATGAATGATGTGCCTTGAGGGGCTTATAAATGATTACAAATAATTATTAAAATGCCAAATTAATTATATCTCTAATTGAGAGGGTGAGCTATCCTTGCGAGGTTGTTGGGCACATGCATTATTGCATTGTTGCATTCATGGCATAGCATGGCACTGGTAGTACTATTATTGTTGAATATATCACCTTGCGGGGTGCCACGAAGGGTATATCCCGGAGTGAAGAGGACGTTGTCCTATTGTTGTTGAATATATCACCTTGTGGGGTGCCACGAAGGGTATATCCCGGAGTGAAGAGGACATTGTCCTATTATTGTTGAATATATCACCTTGCAGGGTGCCACGACGGGTGTATCCCTGAGTGAGATGGTATTGTGATAATCAATGGGAAATGATTGGTATGGTGGATATGATCACCTGATGGTAAGAAATGGATCCATTTCATGTGCATTAAACAGTTGACATATGCATTAGCCTTAAGACCATGGCATTTGAGATGGGATGACCATGAGAGATGATAAACCCCTTGCGAGGTTGTTGGGCACATGCATTATTGCATTGTTGCATTCATGGCATAGCATGGCACTGGTAGTACTATTATTGTTGAATATATCACCTTGCGGGGTGCCACGAAGGGTATATCCCGGAGTGAAGAGGACGTTGTCCTATTGTTGTTGAATATATCACCTTGTGGGGTGCCACGAAGGGTATATCCCGGAGTGAAGAGGACATTGTCCTATTATTGTTGAATATATCACCTTGCAGGGTGCCACGACGGGTGTATCCCTGAGTGAGATGGTATTGTGATAATCAATGGGAAATGATTGGTATGGTGGATATGATCACCTGATGGTAAGAAATGGATCCATTTCATGTGCATTAAACAGTTGACATATGCATTAGCCTTAAGACCATGGCATTTGAGATGGGATGACCATGAGAGATGATAAACCCCTTGCGAGGTTGTTGGGCACATGCATTATTGCATTGTTGCATTCATGGCATAGCATGGCACTGGTAGTACTATTATTGTTGAATATATCACCTTGCGGGGTGCCACGAAGGGTATATCCCGGAGTGAAGAGGACGTTGTCCTATTGTTGTTGAATATATCACCTTGTGGGGTGCCATGAAGGGTATATCCCGGAGTGAAGAGGACATTGTCCTATTATTGTTGAATATATCACCTTGCAGGGTGCCACGACGGGTGTATCCCTGAGTGAGATGGTATTGTGATAATCAATGGGAAATGATTGGTATGGTGGATATGATCACCTGATGGTAAGAAATAGATCCATTTCATGTGCATTAAACAGTTGACATATGCATTAGCCTTAAGACCATGGCATTTGAGATGGGATGACCATGAGAGATGATAAACCCCTTGCGAGGACGTATTGATTAAAGATATAATGAATTGATGAGAATAATTTATGAATGCCCTTGTTGATAAGTGGCAAAGTGATTGTGTAAGTGATTGTGTATATGCTTGTGCTGGTTTATGATATGAATTGCGATTCATGGGGCTTGTATGCCTATTGTAATAATGAGATAATGAATGAATGATAATTTAATGATTTTAAAGCAAAACACACATGATGTTGTATGCATATACACATGATCACAATATATATATCATTCGTCATTTTGAATGTATAACTCACTCTCCCATGTGGTCTCCTTTTTAGCCTTGTGATGCAGGTTGCCATGGGATGAGTTCGGATTTTTAATTAAAGCTTTGGTGAAGGTAAATAGTGGTAGAGGAAGTGCCTTGGCCGGCATTATCTATGAGTCCTTATGTAATGAATGAATTGTTTATGAGATTATAGATGTTTTAGAGATTTTAGGTATGTATAAGATAATCCTTTAAATTTGTAGATGATGAATATATATATGTAGAATGTAAGAAATGATTTGATGTGTATTAGAAGAATTGAAATTGAACGATGTTCATCGATGATTGAGATAGTCGGGAGAAGACTCCCGAATGCATGTATATATATATATATATATAGTTATATCTTAGGCATTGCATGCCTATGTAATTATGTAAAATGATGATGGGTGTCTATTAGGCTTATGATATGCCATTGCATGCTTTGCCGAGCCTTTTCTCATATCTTCATATATGGGACTAGGTGTGTGCCCGGTATACACATT
Source organism: Clitoria ternatea (assembly GCA_037962975.1). Lineage (NCBI taxonomy): Eukaryota > Viridiplantae > Streptophyta > Magnoliopsida > Fabales > Fabaceae > Clitoria > Clitoria ternatea. The sequence continues at coordinate 62,109,611 of CM075674.1, forward strand.
CTTCCGCTGTATACTCTATTATTTTTGTATACCGTTATGGGCAAACTATTTATCGATCTAGTTATAGGTTAGTTAATCTCACTCTTTGGTTTTCTGTGATTTGGGTCTTGATGTGATCATGGTGGTGTCTTGGAAATACTTTCAAACGTGAAAAATTTATCCGCATTTCTATTAATTATGACGATTACATCGGGATTCAAGTACAGAAAACCAGGGGTGTTATAATCTGGTATCAGAGCATATTTTGCTCTGAATTGGAGTTATTGGTCACTGGCAGAGCATGATTGCTCTGTGAAGAATCGATATTATGGATGATTGGAGCATGATTGCTCAATGGTGGGATACTTATGGTGATCTTTGGAGCGGGATGCTCATTATTGGAATATGGTTGTTTGTATAGATTTAAGAATGATAATTGCCTGGAGAATGATGATATTACGTTTGATTGCCCTATATGGACTTATGAATGACTAGTTTTCTAAGGATTATGAATTGATTATAAGGGCATTATTATTTATTGAGGAATTATTATGAATCATCGATGTTGAGTTGAAATTGATGCTCATTGAGGATTCTTTATGAGATTATGATTCATAAGATGTATTTGTGGAGCCTCGTTGCTTATATTATAATCATGAATGAATTATGGGATTGAATATGAATGAATGAATTTCCTCAATATGTGATAGATGTATTTATTGTGTAAGTCCGGCCAAGTTCCTTACCCTATTACCTTCAAATGACGAATATATTGTTATTGTGCATTGATGTTGATATATATAATGCAAATTGAATTGTTGATGGATCTATGTTGAATATTAATCATGGAAATGAAATATTAAGTTATGAATATGAAATACGAGATATGAATTGATATGATGATGATTTTGTGCCATGTGTTGATCATGGATAGAGAATATTGAGAAAGGAATTGGTGTGGTAGTAGACCATATATGTTGAGACCTTGATGTGCATGTGCACCTTGAATATAAATTGTTGGTCAGGTCTCTTATATGCACTATGCCTGTGGCGTTTAGCCAAGGAGTGCTTGTTAAATGAAAATGAAACTCATACTTTTGAGTTGATTAGATGAATGATATTGAATAATTCCCTAGTATGGGTATGTTTGAATCTAAATGATTGGGTATGCCATTTGTAAGGGATGAATTTTATATCCTTTGGCACAAGAACCCTATGTGTTATATGACATAAGTGATTCATTGTATTTCCCTAGATTGGGAATTTGAATATGTGATAAGTGATTAAATGTGAAATCGAATACAGGTTAGATTGGGGCTGTGTCTCGGTTTTGATGTGTGAAAACCGAGTGGATGATCGATTTGATGTAAGCCACTAGGTGTGGTGACCCCATTGTTTGGCATGACCTTGTATGATCAATTGTTGTAGAAAATTTACTTAATTGGACCCTATGGCGGTCTAGGCTCTATGTTGTTTTGTGAGCCATATATAATGATGTTGTGTAGTATGTAAGAACTCCACAATGGGTACTAGGTAACCCTTAGACTTCCTAAGTCTATTGATTGATGGAACCTTATGAATGGCTGAGCCATAACGAAATTAATTGTGAAATACGTTGTTGAAGCTAGAGCTGATATATGATGGAATATGAATGATGAATGTAAACCCTGATGATTGATGAATAATAATGATGAATTTGGGGTATTTATTTTGTGATGATTGAAAATATATGATTGGTACACCAATTGATGGTGAAGTTAATTAAGATTTGATGATTGGTATGGCATGATTTATGCCAAATTAACTATACAATGATGATGAGATATGAATATGTTAGTTGTGGACTAGTGAGGATTGTCACCGAGTCTTATATGGATTGGTATCGCTTGAATATGTGTGACCAATATGAGCAATGGGAATACGAAGTACTGGTCTCGATATGGTCTTACATGCCATAGGCATTGTGGCAACATGCACTTATACGCCGACTTTATGTGTTTGTGGTGACCACTACGGGATTGGGACGTCTTCCTGTATGTCGGATGCAGCAACATATAAGCCGGGCAGGTGTAGGGATTGTAACTGCTTATGGTGAATGTATTGAGCCTATCTTGTCATACTGAGTATGAACATGTGAGCTCTGTTGGGTGAGTTATAATTGATGAGATATGACACACTTGATGTGGAAATTTTATGTTAAGAACGATGAAGTGGTGATGAACATGTTTTGATGGACTTTGGGAAGTCCAATGTTATTTTATGGTGTCGTTGAACCTTGTTGATGTGTGGCCTTGTGATATGTATATCAGTGATGAATTTCGAGGACGAAATTCTTTTTAGGTGGGGTGGATTGTAACATCCCGAATTTTATAAAAATGAATAATTGATGAGATTAAATAATAAATAACTATATGTAAGTGGATTTGTGCCCCAAAAATATTGGAATGATTAAATTGGGATTTATTAGGGATATTTATAATTTATTGAGCTTATGTGAGATTAAATTATACCCGAATAGAATATGGGTGTCGGACTAAGTATCTCCGATTGAGATGCCGTTGGTCAGGGCTGTTAAGAATATTATTGGGGATCCAAATCTATATTCAGAATAATTTTTAGAACTAGTATTGAGCTCGAACTGTGATCCTGTTTATTTTGAAACGATGAAATTTTAATGGAGAATTAAAAATTAAAACCAAAAGCCTATTATTCTCTTCTTATTTTCGTTGGGTTCTGGCCCTCATTTGGGGAATGACACTTCTTCTTCTTCTTCCCTTATTTCCCTTCTCCATTTCCTCTTCTTCTCTTCTCTCCTAAAACCCAAGCCGTGTGGAGTCTTCTTCTCCTCCACCATTTTCATTTTTATGGAAGCTTGAAGGAGAAGCTTGTGGCTGGAATTCCTCTCCTCTCTTCTTCATATTTTCGTGTGGCTCTCTCTCTTCCTTGGGAGCTCATGACTAACTCTTGGTTGAGATCGTATTCCGGATGATGCGATGGAGCATTCAGAGCATTGGAACCGTTTTGGCTCTTCCCTCGAGGTAGGAGAGGAGTTAACATTCAAATTGCATGAGTAAATTCGATAGTGATTATTGTATATGATGAATACTCATGCTTGCCTTGCTATGTATATGTATTGAATTAATTGAAATGGCAAGTTGATGATTATTGAGAATGATGTATGAGAATATGTGTTGAATTAATAAGAAAATGTATATTCGTATAAGATGATGACAAGTTTGAATTTGACATGATTGATAGATTGAGTTGAATGTTAATGAGTATAAAGGTCTGGGACAAGTTTTAAATGCCTAGTATGAAGTAGATGCTATATTAGATTTGATGAATTTTGGCTGGTATAAGTTTTGGTATGTTTGGTTGTGAGTTTCTCATGTTTCTTGCGCATATTCTGATATTCTCGCTCAAGCGAGATGGGATCTCGCTCAGGCGAGGATTGTAACATCCTGATTTTCAATTAATTACCGAGTGTGGTAAATTTTAGGATTAAGGTTATGGATTAATTTAGTTAATGGTTGATTAAATTAATTCCCAATTAAGCTAATTGTGGTATAATAATAATGCTTGGAAAATTTACATTGGTGCCCCTTTTTGGTTTATGAGGAACTTCGGTTCTCTCTCTCCCCATCTCTTCATTAATCACGCTGGATGTGAGATGATGGCTGATGGGATTGCATTAATAAGGATGGGATGTGATGGCTGATGGGGCTGTGAGATGATAAGGCTTCAGCTCACGTTTCCCCTTCTCTCATTATTCATTTTCTCTTGGGTGAGTGTTCTGAAGAGAGGAAACGCTCTCCATTCTCTCTAGAGAACTCTCTAAGGCTCCTGGTTCTTCTTCTTCTTGCTGGTCCTTTCTTCTTCTTCCATTTGAAGGGTTATATGAGGCTCGGTTTGGAAGCCTGCTGCAGCGTGTGGGGTGCCTCGGTGTTATGGAAAATGGTCCACTGTGGAGGCAGAGCTGCTCTCGTAAGGAAGAAGGCTTGGATGGTGCTTGGAAAACATGTGGTCCTCCACTGTTGGTGAGGACGATGATGTACCTTGGAGGCTGTGAAGCTTGAGTGGAGATAGTGGTTGGTTCTCCAAGGCTGAGAACGTATTGCTAGGATGATTGAAGGCCGTGATGGCTCTCCCATGGCTGAAAACCGAGCAGAGTGCTGCTGATGGTTGGAGGCTGAGTCGTTCTGAGTGAATGAGTGGCCATGTGACTTCTGGAAGCTTCATTCCAGGTAAGGGGGCTTTGCATGTCAAATGTATGGTTTATGGACGGGTTTCCGGGTGAAGCTAATACACTGTGACGTGTTATGTTTGTTGCTTTGTTGTATGTTGTTTGAGTGAAGCCCGGATGTGTGATAATTATTATTGTGTAGTGTATGATTTTCCGTCCATATGATGTATGATGCATGATGAGGTTGAGTGAAATATGCTATGAGACAGCAACTAAATCCTTGTTGTGGTTTATGTGAAATGCATGAGATGCATGATGTTTATATCATGAATGCCGAGTGCAATTGCGTGTTAATTATGTTGATTTCCTAGTGGAACTCTATATGAAATGGCATGAGAGGCTTAGAAATGTTAATACTGAGTGAATCGCATGAATTATCATATGATGCTTGCTTTAAATGATATTCTGAGTGAATGGCATTGTGGTTGCCGAGTGCATGAGATACGGGTCGGTTATGTTAATTCCCGTTTGGGATTTTATATGGAAAAACATGAAATTACCGAGTGCATGTAATTGCCATGTGCATGTTTTGTGATATTGCATTGGATGCATGTGATTGATATTAAATGCCGAGTGCATGGGCGTTGGACGCCTGATGAATAAGACCGTATGCATCTGATTCGTCACTGGAAATGCTTGGAGCATATAGCGTTGGACGCTTAATACCGATCGGCAATCAGATGAATACGTGTGGAAATATATTGAAAGACCTCAGGTTGGACTTGAGGCAGTGCCGAGTGCACTAAGCGTTGGACGCTTAAAGACCTTGGGTTGGACTCAAGGCCAGCTTACCGAGTTGGACTCGAGGCTGCCTGTAACACTTCCGTTGTCGCTTGGAGTGACCGTGTTACATGTGAGGGCAAACGGTTTGGTACCTGTAAAATGGCCGAATCAGCTTGGAGCTGAGTGAAAGGCTTGGAGCCTATGTTGCAACAATAAAAATTGGTAACCGGATCCGGGTGAATTGATGTGTGCACACTTATAATTGTCATTGAGCTCAATGTGAATTGTTGAATATGTGAATATAGAAATGATTGGGATGAATCTGATTGGATTAATGCATGTATACTGATATATTTACTGAGTGTAATGTGCTGTTATGGGTGTGATACATGCTGTGATGAATGATATGAATTATGTGGCCACGTGTGAATTTAATATTCCGATTGGATGATTGAATATATATATGTTGATGCTGTAGTTGAGTGCAAAGTGAGCCTATGGCTGTGATTATATGTGATTGTAAATAATGTAAGTTTTATAGCCGAGTGGATTGGCTGGAATGAATTCCAATCGGATGATGATGTGTGAGTATTCATATTTAAATGGCAGTGTACGTTATGGTTGATTGAAATGTGAAATTTGTATAGTTGAGGATTGAGGTATAATCCAAGCCAACATCTGTCATTTAATATGTAAACGCTCACCCCTACACCATTTTTCAGTGTATGCAGGTCAGTCTGGGAATGATGTGAAGGACTCAAGTCCGAGTGATGGGCACTCCGACTGTCGAGTGCATGTGTTGTATATATATATATATATATTTTGTATAGGCAGTGTTAAGCCTTGGCCGGCTCTTAACAATGATGTATAATGAATACAAATATATATATGTGTAGGAATCCGAGTGCATGTTCATATATATATATATATATGGTTTACATTGATATCATGTACTTGTATCGCATAATAAGGGTTGGTGAATGAATAATGCTAAGATGATATGTATTCTGAGTGTATGGCTATATATATATATGGATATATTTATAACATGTATTGGTATCGGCTGAGGAGTATCGAATGTATAAAATAATGTTAAGATAATGATTCCGAGTGAAGCTATAGTAATTGGGCCTTCTTTTCCGAGTGCAGAAGACTTAAAAGGTTTCTGAGAGAAATTCCTTTTGATGAATCCATTCTGTGTGGGATTTGATGGGAGAATTCCCCATGTAATCATAGGCCTAAATATTACCGAGTGAAAAATATGAGTAGACACCGAGTGGGAAAGGGAGATTTGTAAAGAGTTTAATAAATTCTTTTTGATAGGGGGAGATTTGTTAATGCTAAGAGATAAGGATATTGTTAAGAGATAAAGATGTTGAACATTTGAAAAAGAAACTCTGCTATTTGAAACTGTGATTAAGAGATAATGCAGCAGATATTTTTTTGCAAGAGATAAAATTAGAGATAAGTCTTTTGGTTAAAATTAACAACTCTCAAGAGATGAACATGGTTGTCATCATCAAAAAGGGGGAGAATGTGTTTGAATATGATTTCAGGATCAAGGATTTTGATAATGACAAAGGACTCTTGAAGAAAGTCCTGCAAAAAACAAAGAAGACATGAAACAGTGCGATGCTAATCGATTAGGAAGCCCAGTCTAATCGATTAGAGTGATTCTGTCTTTGGAAAAATTGCAACAGGGCATAAGCTAATCGATTACAGCAATTGAAATAATCGATTACATAGCTACTGGAATCAAGCTAATCGATTACATGAATGGCTCAATCGATTACCAAAACCAAAAATGGACTTAAAAGCATCAGGCATCTCTGCTAATCGACTACAAGGCAAAAGGAAATCAATTATCAAGCTTCTGACTTGAAGATAATCGATTAGGCAAGTGAAGCTAATCGATTACATAGCGTACAGAGATGGAAAATTCGAAGTGTAATCGATTACACCTTAAGGATAATCGATTACTATAGTGGGAAAACATATATTAGTGGGAAACCAGCACATTTCTCCATTACTTCTTCAGGTCTCCACTATGTGCAACGGCTAGGAAGAAGAAAGGCACTTCTCAAGCTTTCAAATGGCTCTATAAATTGAAGAGGAACTCAAGCACAAAATACATACCAAGAAGCTACAATCCCTTTGCTCTCTCTTGTGCTTTGTAAGCCCTATTCTTGTACATCTTAAAATTCATTTGTATATCCTCTCATCTTAAGAGTTAGAAATTGGTTGATCTTTCACTTGTATATCTACTCTATTGAGAGAGTCATTTCCTTGTAAACACTTCAACAAACACAAAAGATTTTCACTCTAGGTTGAGTGGTCACAAAGGTTGGGGTTCAACCTTTGGGTATTGAGAGTTTGAGAGATTGGGTGGGTTGCCCTTGTGCTAGTGAGGATTGAGTTCTTGAGTGTGGGACACTAGGAAGCTGCAATTGCTCATAGCTTGTATCTCTAAACTTCAATAGTGGAAATCCTCTAAGTGGGTTGCTTAGAGGCGAGACGTACACCGGTGTTGGTGGAACTCGTTATATCGGTTTGCAAGTTTCTCTTCCTTACTCTTTTACTTTCACATTCTGCATTTGGTTAATTGGTGTTAATTGCTTGTGAAGTGCATACTTGATCTTGCCTAAATTGTTACATTTCAAATACTGCCCACCAAGTGTTTGTTAAATTGCTTCAGCAACATTTATCCTTGTGGTGCATTACATACTATCTTTAACTTGATTTCACTTGCATATTCTTTTAAACTTGGATATAAAAATCAAGTTCAATGGCATTCCAATCAAAAGTTTTAAAACTCAATTCACCCCGCCTCTTGAGTATTGAGGCCACTTGAACAACAAGTGGTATCAGAGCTTGACTCTTAGTAGATCAAGCTTAACAGCTTCAAGAGACAAGATGGCCTCAAGTTCTCTTAACATTTTTCCCGAGGGTGGTGCCATAAACAGACCTCCTGCTTTCAATGGGGAAGGCTATGCATTTTGGAAAGAAAGAATGAAAATCTTCATTCAATCCATTGATTTGAGAATTTGGAATGCCATTGAAAATGGTCCTTATATACCTATGCATACTGTTGATAGTAAAAATGTAGAAAAGCCTATTGATGAATGGACAAGTGAGGAAGAAAAGAAAGTACAATATGGCTACAAGGCCAAGAATCTAATTACTATGGCTTTAGGTCAAGATGAATTCTTTAGAATAATGACTTGTCAAACTGCTAAGGAAATGTGGGATACTCTACAAGTAACTCACGAAGGTACTAACGATGTAAAGGACTCCAAGATTAGTACCTTGACAAGTCAATATGAAAGCTTTAGAATTAACTCAGGAGAAACCATTGTAGATATGCAGAAAAGATTTACTCTTATTATTAATCATCTCATTACTCTTGGAAAAGTTTACACTAACAAAGAACTTGTGCATAAAGTGTTGAAAAGTCTTAGCAGGGAATGGCAACCACTTGTCACAACCATAAAACAATATCCAAGCATCAATGAGATGTCTCTTGCAACACTCTTTGGAAAATTACAAGAGCAAGAGCAAGAACTAAAAGCATTGAAGCTAGCAGAGGAAGAAGAAAAATCTTCCAAGAAGAAAGGGTTAGCCCTCAAAGCCACCTCTATGCATGAAGAAGAATCATGCAGTGACATGGATGAAGAAGAGGAATTTGGGCTGTTTGTAAAACGATTTGGAAGATTCATGAAGAACAAAAGATTCCAAAAGAGCTTCAAGCCCCAAGGTAAAAAGCCAACTTCAAATGAAATTTCTTCTTCACCTAGTTGTTTCGAATGTGGCAAGGAAGGGCACTTCAAGGCCGATTGCCCAAATCTTAAAAAGAAGGGCAAGGATAAACGAGGAAGAAGAAGAGCTTACATCGCTTGGGATGAGAACGATGTAAGTAGCTCCGACGATTCGGAAAATAAGGAAGCAAATCTTTGCTTAATGACCAATCACCAAGAAGAAGATAATGAGGTAAATCTTCTTGACTTAGACAAGAATGAACTACTAGATGCATTTGAGGAATTATATGATAAGTTTATAAAAGTCTCTAATAGGCTTAAGTTATCTAGGAAAACTAGTGATACCCTTGAAATGCATCTTATGGAGGTATGTAAAGAAAATGAAAGCTTAAAAGAAGAATTAGAGAATGTTCAAGCATGTTCTAAGGATAAACCATGTGACTTTGCAAAAAGATGCGTTATGCTAGAAACAAAGGTTATAGATCTAAATAAGACATTAGAAAAGTTCACTAATGGACGAGACAACTTGAATATCTTGCTTGGACAACAAAAATGCATGTTTAGTAAAACCGGGTTAGGATATGACCAAGAACATAGCAATCACAAAATGGAAAAACACTATAAAAATTTCTTTGTACCACCAAGCAAATCATCTTCACCTTTTATGAAATGCAATCATTGTGGTTTCAAAGGACATAGTGCTTATAAGTGTAGTGTTAGAAAATTAGGGCCAAAGGTTATGAAAAAGGTGTGGGTTCCCAAAGGAACATTACCACAAACTAACCTAAAAGGACCCAACATAAAATGGGTACCTAGTTCTCTAAACTAATCTTGTTTTGTAGGTATGCTTCAAGGCAAGCAACACCCATTGGTACTTGGATAGTGGGTGTTCAAAGCATATGACGGGAGACATAAGCAAGTTTACATCATTCACTCCCAAGAGAAAAGGAAGTGTCACCTACGGAGACAACACCAAAGGAAGGATCCTAGGCATCAGAAATATTGGTAAGAATTCTTCCACATCCATAAGTGACGTGTTGTATGTTGAAGGCCTCAAACATAATCTACTTAGCATAAGTCAATTATGTGACAAAGGATATAGAGTTTTATTTGAATCCAATTGTTGTATAATTGAGAATAAGCTAAACAAAGAGGTCAAATTTATTGGAAAAAGGATTGATAACATTTACATGATTGATGTGGATAGTTTGTCTACAAACGATGAACAATGCTTCATTTCAAAAAAGGATGAAACTTGGCTATGGCATAGGAGAATAGCTCATATACATGTAGACCATTTGAACAAACTTGTTTCCAAAGAATTAGTAATTGGTCTACTAAAGCTTAAGTTTGAAAATAGATTTTATGATGCATGTCAAAAGGGAAAACAAGTAAAGGCATCTTTTTAATCCAAAAACATTGTGTCTACACAAAGGCCTTTACAACTTTTGCACATGGACTTATTTGGACCATCCAAAATCAAAAGCTTTGGAGGTAATTACTATGGTCTAGTTATAGTAGATGACTATTCTAGATATACATGGACATTGTTTCTTGCTCATAAAAATGAAGCATATCATGCATTCAAGAAACTTGCAAAGATTATCCAAAATGAGCAAAATTCTAAAATTGCATCCATTAGAACCGATCATGGGGGAGAGTTTAAAAATCACTTTTTTGAAAAATTTTGCGAAAAACATGGTATTAATCACAATTTTTCAGCTCCTAGAACTCCACAACAAAATGGAGTAGTTGAAAGGAAAAATAGATCCTTAGTAGAGCTTACAAGAACCATGTTAAATGAAAACCATATTGCAAAACATTTATGGGCCGACGCGGTAAACACCGCTTGTTATGTTATGAATAGATGTTTAATAAGGCCTATTTTAAAGAAAACCCCCTATGAACTTTACAAGGGTAGGAAACCCAACATTGCATACTTTCACATTTTTGGATGTAAATGTTTTGTGTTCAATAATGGAAAGGATAATCTAGGAAAGTTTGATGCCAAATCTGATGAGGCAATATTCCTAGGATACTCTCAATCTAGTAAATCTTATCGAATCTTCAACAAACAAACAAACACCATTGAAGAGTCTATTCATGTTAAATTTGATGAAAATAGCCATAACCCTCCGAGAAAGGAAGATGTTGATGATCTTGTAGGTACTCTTCAAGAATTGACCATAGATGACAAGGATGGAGAAATCAAGGACACAAACACAGCACAACAAGAGGAACCACAACAATGGACCATATTGAAGGATCATCCTCTAGACAAAGTCATAGGTGAAATGACTAAAGGTGTAAGTACTCGTAATGCAATTAGAAATACATGCAATCATTTAGCCTTTGTATCTCAAATAGAACCCAAGAACATAAATGAGGCTATTATTGATGAACATTGGATGTTGGCCATGCAAGAAGAGCTAAATCAATTTGAAAGAAATGAAGTTTGGGAGCTTGTGCCAAGACCCAATGATCACCAAATAATAGGAACTAAATGGGTTTTTAGGAATAAAATGGATGAAAATGGTATAATTACTAGAAACAAAGCTAGGCTTGTAGCTAAAGGGTATAATCAAGAAGAAGGTATTGATTATAAAGAAACGTATGCACCCGTAGCTAGATTAGAAGCAATTAGATTACTATTAGCCTTCGCATGCTGTAGGGATTTCAAATTGTACCAAATGGATGTTAAAAGTGCTTTCTTGAATGGATACATTCAAGAGGAAGTATATGTTGATCAACCTCCAGGTTTTGAAAACCATCAATTTCCAAAACATGTTTTCAAATTAAAGAAAGCTTTGTACGGTTTGAAACAAGCTCCAAGAGCTTGGTATGAAAGGTTGAGCAAATTTCTTTTAGAAAATCAGTTTGAAAGAGGAAAGGTTGATACAACTCTATTTATAAAGCACAAGAAAAATAACATACTATTGGTACAAGTTTATGTTGATGATATAATATTTAGTGCCACTAACGATTCAATGTGCAAGGAGTTTGCTAAGCTAATGCAGGAAGAATTGGAAATGTCCATGATGGGGGAACTCACTTTCTTCCTTGGACTTCAAATCAAGCAAACCAATGAAGGCACATTCATCAATCAATCCAAGTACTACAAAGAACTACTCAGAAAATTCAATATGGATAAAGCAAATGATATAGCCACACCCATGGGCACTTCATGCTATTTGGACAAGGATGAAAAAGGTAAGGATGTTGAACTCACAAAATACAGAGGTATGATAGGATCCTTACTTTACTTAACCGCTAGTAGACCGGATATCATGTTTGCTGTGTGTATGTGTGCTAGATACCAGGCTTGTCCTAAGGAATCACATCTCACTGCAGTAAAAAGGATAATGAAATATTTAGTTGGGACTCAAAATGTTGGTTTATGGTACCCCAAAGGGGCTGAATGTATTTTAGTTGGTTACTCTGATTCAGACTTTGCATGATGTAAACTTGACAGAAAAAGCACTAGCGGAACATGTCACTTGCTTGGTAGTTCTCTTGTTTCTTGGCATAGCAAGAAACAAGTAAGTGTTGCGCTATCAACAGCTGAGGCAGAATATGTTGTAGCTGGTAGTTGTTGTGCTCAAATCCTTTGGATGAGACAACAACTTCTAGACTTTAGAGTTGTATTGAACAATGTGCCTCTTAAGTGTGATAATACTAGTGCTATCAATATCTTAAAAAATCTTGTAATGCATTCTAGGACTAAACATATTGAGATTAGGCATCATTTCATTAGAGACCATGTATTAAAAGGAGACTGTGTAATTGAGCATGTTGAAACTTCTAGGCAACTAGCAGATATTTTCACCAAACCTTTAGCTAGGGAGCAATTCATCCACATTAGAAGAGAATTAGGAATTCTTGACATGACCAACTCTGTTTGAATGATGAAGTATTTTGATAAAAACTGTGTTGTATGGCATGATTGGATAAATGGTATGATTCATTAATATTACATTTCATGTTTGCAACTCTCCTGTGTGAAAACCTCAAGTTTTTGAACTAAATAATCGATTACATAGCTCCTCATAATCGATTAACATGTTTCTGTTTTGTTGATAATCGATTACCCTATGATATCTAATCGATTACACTACGTCTGTTTTATGCGCAATCGATTACCTTCTAATCCATAATCAATTACACAACCTCTGTTTCAGGTATAAAATGTTTCATCTTCTCAATAATCGATTACCATATTGTTCCAATCGATTAGGACGTTTCTGTTTCTTCCCTAATCGATTATGCCAATTCAATAATCGATTACACTCTGTGCGAAACATTTGAAATTCCCCAGAAACAGTTAGCTAATCGATTACCTATGCTCTATAATCGATTAGCATCTATTCTGCAGAGTCAAAAATGCTGTTTCCAAGGCTTGCTCGAATTCCCCCCCTCTCTTAACTCATCTCACCTCTTTCTAAACCTAATCCTCCTCTATAAATACTCCTCTATTCACCCTCTCAACTCACACTACCTCCTCCCTCTTCCTCACTCTCAAAAGTTCCAAAGAACTCCTTCTACTTCTCATTTTTCTCTTTGCTTCTCTTCTTCACCATGTCTTCCTCCCGCACAGTTAAAAGAGCAAGGTCCTCCATGGCTCAGGCCAATAACCCCCTTGACTTCTCAAGGTTCTTTTCCTCCTCTAGAGACCTCCAACACTTTGTTAAAAATTTTTCTGAGAAAGAAATCATGACTCCCCACTTCACCATTGCGGAAACCTTTGATAACCATAGCCTCACCTTCACCCAATGCCTCCACCACTACAACCTTTTTCCCTTCCTCACCCTCAAGGAAGAAGAATATTATTGATGTAGGCTCTTCATACACTTTCTTGAAGAGAGATGGATCTAGGGCTCTTTCTCCTATCTTCCTTCAAAGCAAGCTTGAGAACTTCTTCTTCAAGGTATGGGAAACCAAAAACTAAAGCCTTAAAACTAGAGGAGAGTGACGCAAAAACAAAGGAAAAGAGAGTGGAAATGGAAGGAGAGAAGGTGAACAATGGAGGAAGGCTTAGATAAAGGGAGAGGGAAAGGTTGGAGGCCACTTCCTGAGGTGGAGGAAGATAACTCCACTCACCACCAAGGGAGGGAGAAACCCCTTGGATAAGAGCTTGAGAGAGCTCTCAAATTCTAGAGAGAAGGAGGAGAATCTCTCACTAGGAAACACTTAAGTGCTCTCAAATTTTGCAAATGAATTAATGGTGCTTGATTACAAAAGGAGAAGCCCTTATATAGGCCATGGGAATTTCGGCCAAGGACTAGCTAGATGGGCTTGGTCATGGATCCAAGGCCCATTAAGAGAAAAGATGAACAAATGGCCTATACATGGCCCAAAAAGGGAAAGTACAAGGCCCAAAAGTGGCCCATTTGACCTTGTAAGGCCCAAAGCTATCCTATAAGCCTAGAGAAACTATTTAGAAAGTATATTACAAGTAAAGTACATATAGGTCCTCATAGGTTCCTTATTGGGCTTAGGCCCACTAGAAGAGAGAAAAGAGAAAAAGGCTTTATGGATGCTCTCTTTGGCCCGTTTGGTCTTTGCCCTTGTGAGGGGACCTCTATATGCTTCAAGTCCTTTCTCCAATGTAGTGTGAGGGTCTTCCTTGGGTATGTCCACATTATGCTCCCCCTCTTCAAAAGGATTTGTCCTCAAATCAAAGGCATCATCCTCATCATCTATATCAAAGGGAGATAAATCAGTTATATTAAAAGAAGCACTCACACCATAATCTCCTGGTAGATCTAGGACATAAGCATTATTATTAATTTTCTTGAGAATTTGAAAAGGCCCATCACCTCTAGGGTTGAGTTTGGATTTTCGCAAATTGGGAAAGCGTTCCTTTCGAAGGTGTAACCATACCCAATCTCCAACCTCAAAGGTGATCTTCTTTCTTTGTTTATTTACATAATGAGTATAATGTTCATTTTTAGTTTGTATTTGGTGTCTAACCTTCTCATGAAAATCTTTGATGAATTGGGCCTTTGCCTCTCCATCCATATGAAGGACAGAATCAGAAACCTCAATGGGCAAAAGGTCCAAGGGTGTGAGAGGGTTAAAACCATATACAACCTCAAATGGACTATGCTTGGTTGTGGAGTATTGTACCCTATTATATGTAAACTCAATGTGGGGAAACACTCATCCCAAGATTTTACATTTTTGTGTACTAAGACCCTAAGAAGTTGTGAGAGGGTCCTGTTTACTACCTCTGTTTGGCCATCCGTTTGAGGATGACAAGTTGTGGAAAAGAGGAGTTGTGTTCCTAGCCTTGACCAAAGAGTTTTCCAAAAATGGCTTAGGAATTTGGTGTCCCTATCAGAAACAATGGTTTTGGGCACACCATGTAATCGCATAACCTCTTTAAAGAAGATCTTAGCAATATGACTAGCATCATCAACCTTATGGCAAGGGATGAAGTGAGCCATCTTGCTAAACCTATCCACAACCACAAAGATAGAATCCATTCCCCTTTGGGTCTTAGGCAGGCCTAACACAAAGTCCATTGATATATCAATCCAAGGTGCACTAGGTGTTGGCAAGGGAGTATATAAACCACTAGGTGAAAGTTTTGATTTAGCCTTTCTACAAACAATACACCTAGAGCAATGTTTTTGAACATCCTTTTTCATTTTGGGCCAATAAAAGTGTTCATGTAATATAGAGAAAGTTTTATCTCTTCCAAAATGACCCATGAGTCCTCCCTCATGACTCTCTCTGAGTAGGAGATCCCTTAAAGAGCTTCGTGGAATACAAAGTCTATTGGCTTTAAAAAGATAGCCATCTAAAATGTAGAAGCCCTTATGAGATGTAGAAGTGGAAGATGAGTTAAAGATGTTTGAAAAATCAAGATCATTTGGGTACAAAGACCTAATTTCATCAAGCCCAATAACTTTGGCTCCTAGAGAGGTAAGTAAAGAGTGCCTCCTAGATAAAGCATCAGCCACAGTATTGGTTTTGCCATTTTTATACTTGATGACATAAGGAAATTGTTCCAAATACTCAACCCACTTTGCATGCCTTTTGTTTAACTTATGTTGCCTTTTGATGAATTTCAAAGATTGGTGATCACTATGTATCACAAACTCTTTTGGGATTAAGTAGTGCTCCCAAGTTTGTAGGGCTCTAATTAAGGCATAAAATTCCTTATCGTATGTGGGATAGTTAATAGTTGCCCCATTAAGTTTTTCACTAAAGAAAGCAATGGGATGACCTTCTTGTAAAAGCACAACTCCTATGCCCACATTTGATGCATCACACTCAAGCTCAAAGGTTTTAGAAAAATTTGGAAGTTTTAAAATTGGAGCATGAGTGAGCCTATCTTTGAGATCTTGAAAGGCTTTTTCTTGCCTAGGCCCCCATATAAAAGAAACATTCTTTTTAACCAACTCATTTAAAGGGGAGGCTAGGGTTGAAAAATCTTTCACAAATCTCCTATAGAAACTTGCGAGACCATGGAAACTTCTTATTTCACTCACATTTTTAGGTGTAGGCCAATCTTGGATTGCCTTAACCTTAGAGTGATCTACCTCAACACCTCTAGAACTAACTACAAAACCAAGAAAGACAATGGAATCCATGCCAAAAGAACATTTTTCAAAGTTAGCATAAAGATTGTTTGTTCTCAAGGCAAGCATAACTTGTCTTAGGTGGATTAGATGAGAGGTCATGGACTTTGAGTACACAAGAATGTCATCAAAGTATACCACAACAAAATGCCCTATGAAATCCCTTAAAACATGGTTCATAAGTCTCATGAAGGTACTTGGTGCATTAGTTAGGCCAAAAGGCATCACTAACCACTCATAAAGGCCAAGCTTGGTTTTAAAAGCGGCTTTCCATTCATCTCCTTCTTTTATTCTAATTTGGTGATAGCCACTTTTAAGATCAATCTTGGAGAAGATTGTAGATCCACTAAGCTCATCTAACATGTCATCAAGTCTAGGTATGGGATGCCTATACTTGATGGTGATGTTATTAATGGCTCTACAATCCGTACATATTCTCCATGAACCATCTTTCTTGGGTACAAGTAAAACCGGTAATGCGCAAGGGCTTAAACTTTCTCTAATCCAACCTTTGGAAAGTAGTTCATTCACTTGATTTTCTATTTCTAAACTTTCCTTAGGGTTGCATCTATAGGCCGGTCTATTTGGCAAACTAGCCCCAGGAATAAGGTCTATTTGATGCTCAATGCCTCTAATAGGAGGTAACCCTTTTGGAATGTCCTTTGGGAAGAGGTCGTTAAATTCTTGCAAGATATTTTGTATCCCTTTGGGCAAGGGGGGAGGAGAGGTGCCCATTGAACACAAGGAAGTGTTAGGGATATCTTTTGGATATATGATCAAGCAATGTTTTTGTGAAAACATGGCATGTTTCACATCATATTTAGTTGCAAAGAGATTAGGTTGGGAGTCATTATAGACAATAACTCCTTTCCCTTTATTGTCTTTTTTGTTTTTCTTTAGTTTTTCTAAACTCACATGGGAAGAAGATCCTAACTCTTTTTCTCTCTTAGCTTTCATTTGGATTTGATCTTTGGCTACTTGTTGTGGAGTTAGAGGATGTAATACTATCTTCTTACCATCTAGTTTAAATGTGAGGGTGTTAGTGAACCCCTCATGAAGGACCTTTCTATCAAATTGCCAAGGCCTTCCTAATAGTATATGGGTTGCTTCCATAGGCACTACATCATATTTGACTTCATCTCTATATGTGCCTATGGTGAAATTGATTAGGACTTGCTTATTGACTACCATTTCCCCTTTTTCATTTAACCATTGTAATTTATAGGGACTTGGATGGTCTATAAGCTCTAATCCCATCTTTTTGACTAGTCTTTGGCTTACAACATTTGCACAACTCCCACTGTCCACAATGAGAGAACATAATTTGTCATTAATGTAACATCTTGTATAAAAGATGTTCTCTCTTTGTGTTGTGTCATCGAGTTTTACATGACTACCAAGCAACCTTCTAATCATGTACAACTCACCATCATCCCCTAAAATATGCTCACTGTCACTGGAATCACTACTAGAGTCATCACTTGAATAATGAGAATCAAAATTAGACTCTGATTGACTTGAGTAGGTTCCATTGGTTTTTAAAATCATTGTTCTTTTTGTTGGACAGTCTGAAGCAATGTGTCCTCTTCCAAGGCACTTAAAACATTTTATGGAAGATCTAGAGGATTGTGGTTTTGATGATGGTTCATGCTTATCATGTTGATTGCGAAAGACTTTGCCATTTTTGTGTAACTCACTTTGGGGTTTAGAGGAGGAAGCGCCCACTTCTCTCTCTCTAGGGTTTCTCTTAAACTTACCCTTATTTTCTACCCATTTTGACTTATAGGCTCTATTGTTATCCCCACTATAGGATTCTCTTTCCTTAAATTGGTTTTCTACTTTGGTGCATTGGTGGAGTAACTCTTCTATATCCACATGTGGAAGAAGTTCCACCCTATTTTTTATGTTCCTATTAAGTCCATGTAAGAACCTATGCATTAGGATTTCCTCATCCTCTTCTAGATTGGCTCTAATCATGGCTATCTCTAAGGCTTTATAGTAATCTTCTACACATTTGGAGCCTTGGGTGAGCCTATTTAGCTTTGCTAATAGTTCACCCCTATAATAGTTAGGAACATATCTTTTTCTAAGGAGAGCTTTTAAGTCTACCCAATCATCTATGGGAGGGAAGTTGTCTCTTTTTCTCTCCTTACAAATTTGGGTCCACCAAACTAGGGCATAATTTTGGAAAGAAAGAGTTGCAATCCTAACTTTTTTTTCATCTTTTATTTGATGAGAGTTGAATATTTTTTCTACCCTCATCTCCCACTCTAAGTAAGCTTCAATGTCACTTTTTCCATTGAATGGGGGAATTTCTAATTTTACCTCTCTTAAGCCTATGTCATCCCTCCTATGGTCATGGTGCCTTCTTTGTCTTGTTTCTTCCTCATTATCACTAGTGTTATGTCTTTGATTTCTTTGTCTATGCCTAGTTCTAGGGGGTTCATTATGTTCAAGATTGTTTAGCCTAGCATTAATGGTGTTTAAGCTATCCATTATGTTATGAAGCATGCTTTTGTTCTCCCTATCACTAGATGACATCTTTTAATGTTGTCAAAGAAATTCAAGACAAAAACAAAGTATGTATAGACAAGCTAGTCGAGGAAGATGAATGCAATACAAGTGAAAAAAACACTTCAACAAACCTAAAAATATCAATACTAGGTTTCTATCCTAAAGGAAAAACAATGTCCTAGGTTGTCTTTAACTAGGTTAGTCCTATGTTGCTTATGGAAATCCTAAGTTGTCCTTAACCTAAGTTGATTATGGTTGTCCTAGGATATTGCTAGTGATTAACTAACCCTAGATAAGCCTAACCAAATTCGGTTTTAAGAAGTAGTTAACCTAACAAAATTAGTTCAACTAACTAACCAAGTCTTAACAACCCTAACCAAAAGTAGTTAATTAGTTATGGAAGTTGTAACAAAGTCTAACCACTATAACTACCTAACTAATTCGGTTATGTATTAGTTAATTCAACTAACAATTAGTTATGACAACAAGAATTAGTTCCAACCACTAACTAATTAGTTAAGACACTCAACTAACTACCAACTAACTAACTAATTATAGTTGTAACTTCTAACTAACTCTAACCAATTAACTAAAAGTAGTTAACAAACAAATGCACATGCACTGTCCTAATTCGAAATTTACCAAGCAAAAGGGAAAATTATAATGTCCAAAAAGTCCAATGTCCTTGTTGTGTCCAAAATACAAGACAAAATCCTACTACACAAAGCCTAAGAATTGAAAAACTTTGCCTAAGATCTACTAGTTACAAAGCTTTTGCCTCCTTTACAAGTGTCTTCACAAGTCCTTCTTGATGTATAAGCTCCAACTTTACCTAGCAAGAGAACACAAGGCAACAACTCTAAACAAGATTTGGTTAATAGAAATCACAAAGAAACTTTAAACCTCACAAAAGTGTATCTCTCAAGTGTATGCCTTCTCTTAGAGATTTTCAAGCTCAATCAATTTCCACACCAATCTCAAGTGTTTCAATATGCTACCCTCACTTAATGGCGAAATGGAGTGATCTTAGAAGTCCAAAAGAATACAAACTCAAGACAAAACTTTAAGAAGAAAAAATGACAAACTAAAAAAGGCTCAAGAAATAAAGGCTACTCAAATGGAATAGAATAAAGGATCAACAATTAACTTGGAATGACAAGACTCTAAAAGCAAATAAAAGTTCAAAAGAATGAAAGCTAACTTGGAATAGAATTGAAATTGACAAAACAAGACAAACAAGAAAATAAATGCAAGAAACAAAGTTAAAGGTATAACCTAGCCTAGAAACTCTAGAGTTGCAAGAATAAGCAAAGAAGTCTTAATGAACAAGTCTTAGAAATGTCAAGTAATGAAATACTTTTCTTTTGGTATTGGTAATTTCGAAATTTGGTGATGATGTTTGGTGTCTCAAATTCAACTTGGCAATGAGGCTTTCTTTTCAATACTCCTTTTTTTTCTACTTTTGTATTTTTCTTTTCTTTTGATACTTTTCTTTTCTTTTGCCTCTCAAGATTTCAAGATAACAACACCAATTTTATAATACCAAAACCGAATTGCACAAATGGTTCAACTAGTTCAATTAATGCTTCTTGCTTAAGGCAAATTATGCAACCTTCTCCTAAATTGATGTATAGGAGGTGACTAAAATCTTTTTTGACAAGTTTTGTTTTTGATGCAAGCAAGATGAAAATAAGAATGTAAAAGAGATATCCTAATAGTGCAACAAAATTAAACCTAGAATCAAACTAAGAATAGAAACTAACAATCCTAAAAGTTGAGTTGACTTTGGAGTGTCTTTAATGTGAGACCTCCTAACAAGAATGGAACCTTTTGTAGGAGCTAATCAAGATTCTTGACTTGCCCCTATATCACACGGTTTTGCACACTAAAAAGGAGAAACAATTAACTTCCTAGAACTCTAGAAAAAGGTTCCACATGGCACTTAACTAACTTCCTAAATTGGCTCTAACTAACAACTAACAATTAACTAACATGTAACAACAACCTAACCACCTAATAACCGAATTTAATATGTGCCAATTCTGAAATTTTAGAGACCAAAACAGAATGGTAACAATAACCAACCGAAAATGACCCTCCAATATGCAAAAAATTGAAACCACAAAGAAACTAGCACAAAAACTCAAAAGAACCAAGACTTTTTATGATTTTTATATGCTAACATGGCATGAATAAGGCATATGAATGACTAAGAAACAGAATTCCAGCCAGCAAAAGAAATGAAAAACCAAAATTTAAAATGGAAGAGAAGAAGAAAAGAACCTCCTAGGCTCAATGATACCACATGATGTAGGCTCTTCATACACTTTCTTGAAGAGAGATAGATCTAGGGCTCTTTCTCCTATCTTCCTTCAAAGCAAGCTTGAGAACTTCTTCTTCAAGGCATGGGAAACCGAAAACTAAAGCCTTAAAACTAGAGGAGAGTGACGCAAAAACAAAGGAAAAGAGAGTGGAAATGGAAGGAGAGAAGGTGAACAATGGAGGAAGGCTTGGAAAAAGGGAGAGGGAAAGGTTGGAGGCCACTTCCTAAGGTGGAGGAAGATAACTCCACTCACCACCAAGGGAGGGAGAAACCCCTTGGATAAGAGCTTGAGAGAGCTCTCAAATTCTAGAGAGAAGGAGGAGAATCTCTCACTAGGAAACACTTAAGTGCTCTCAAATTTTGCAAATGAATTAATGGTGCTTGATTACAAAAGGAGAAGCCCTTATATAGGCCATGGGAATTTCGGCCAAGGACTAGCTAGATGGGCTTGGTCATGGATCCAAGGCCCATTAAGAGAAAAGATGAACAAATGGCCTATACATGGCCCAAAAAGGGAAAGTACAAGGCCCAAAAGTGGCCCATTTGACCTTGTAAGGCCCAAAGCTATCCTATAAGCCTAGAGAAACTATTTAGAAAGTATATTACAAGTAAAGTACACATAGGTCCTCATAGGTTCCTTATTGGGCTTAGGCCCACTAGAAGAGAGAAAAGAGAAAAGGGCTTTATGGATGCTCTCTTTGGCCCGTTTGGTCTTTGCCCTTGTGAGGGGACCTCTATATGCTTCAAGTCCTTTCTCCAATGTAGTGTGAGGGTCTTCCTTGGGTATGTCTACATTAATTATCCTGAACTCATCAGGGTGTTCTACTGCAATCTCAAACTAGTGAATGGGATGGTCGAATCCAAAGTGAAAAACGTGACCATCAAGCTCACCAACGCCCAATTTGCAGAAATCTCTATGCTGCCGCTCAACAATGAAGATTTTGATAGAGGAGAACCAGAAGATGAATGGGGCTTTAATGCTCTAACTGCTCGTCAATCCTTGTGGAAAGCTGACCGCCCCAGGAGCAACCACAAACTGGTAGGACACTTGACCATGAACAACCGTCTCCTACACTTTTTCTTGGTCAAAATGATAGTTCCTCGTGGTGGGAACTATGCCTTGGTGGAAGAGGATGATGTCCTCTTGATGTGGGCGATGCTGAACCACAAGGCAATTAACTGGGTTCAATTGGTCAAGTTTCATATTCGCCACGCAAAAGACCAACAAAAACTTCCATATGGTATTCTCCTTACCAAAATTTTCAAATATTGTGGAGTAGACTTGGCTGGAGAATTATCAGAAAAAGTGCCTCCAAGAGCTTGCATTGGCACCCATCACCTCACTAAGATGGGTCTTGTTTTTCTACACAGAGCATGGTACTCATGAATGGAAGGCATTGATGCCAACATTCCCTTCGAAGCTCCTACTGAAGATGAACCCGTTCCTCTTCCTCCTCAACAACAAGCTGCACCTCAAGCCTCTTCATCCGCTCCTGTTGACCCCTTTGCATCACTCTATGCTCATCTTGATCACCGCTTCGACCGCATTGAAAACTCTCTTCAAGAGTTTTCAATGACTGAGCAGCAACACTTTGAGATGATGCAACAGCGCTATGAAGAACTCTCCCACCAAATCTCCGAGCTTCGGTTTTTTAATCCTGATAACTAGAGTTTTGTTGTGCTTTCTGTTTTTCCTTTCTGCATAAGTTATTAATCTTTCCTTGGTGTACTCCCTTTCATTACATTGAATTAAAATATGTCCTTCCTTATATGCTATACTTGTTTTAGTATTTTTGATGATTCCAAAGGGGGAGAAGAATTATTTGTTCATATCTTGTTCATCTGGAATAAGCTGCTAAAACAAAATAATTGCCAAATGATTAACAATTTGTAAAGAGGTTAATAAATTCTTTTTGATAGGGGGAGATTTGTTAACGCTAAGAGATAAGGATATTGTTAAGAGATAAAGATGCTGAACATTTGAAAAAGAAACTCTGCTATTTGAAACTGTGATTAAGAGATAATGCAGCAGATATGTTTTTGCAAGAGATAAAATTAGAGATAAGTCTTTTGGTTAAAATTAACAACCCTCAAGAGATGAACATGGTTGTCATCATCAAAAAGGGGGAGAATGTGTTTGAATATGATTTCAGGATTAAGGATTTTGATAATGACAAAGGACTCTTGAAGAAAGTCCTGTAAAAAACAAAGAAGACATGAAACAGTGTGAAGCTAATCGATTAGGAAGCCCAGTCTAATCGATTAGAGTGATTCTATCTTTGGAAAAATTGCAACAGGGCATAAGCTAATCGATTACAGCAATTGAAATAATCGATTACATAGCTACTGGAATCAAGCTAATCGATTACATGAATGGCTCAATCGATTACCAAAACCAAAAATGGACTTAAAAGCATCAGGCATCTCTGCTAATCGACTACAAGGCAAAAGGAAATCGATTATCAAGCTTCTGACTTGAAGATAATCGATTAGGCAAGTGAAGCTAATCGATTACATAGCGTACAGAGATGGAAAATTCGAAGTGTAATCGATTACACCTTAAGGATAATCGATTACTATAGTGGGAAAACATATATTAGTGGGAAACCAGCACATTTCTCCATTACTTCTTCAGGTCTCCACTATGTGCAACGGCTAGGAAGAAGAAAGGCACTTCTCAAGCTTTCAAATGGCTCTATAAATTGAAGAGGAACTCAAGCACAAAATACATACCAAGAAGCTACAATCCCTTTGCTCTCTCTTGTGCTTTGTAAGCCCTATTCTTGTACATCTTGAAATTCATTTGTATATCCTCTCATCTTAAGAGTTAGAAATTGGTTGATCTTTCACTTGTATATCTACTCTATTGAGAGAGTCATTTCCTTGTAAACACTTCAACAAACACAAAAGATTTTCACTCTAGGTTAAGTGGTCACAAAGGTTGGGGTTCAACCTTTGGGTATTGAGAGTTTGAGAGATTGGGTGGGTTGCCCTTGTGCTAGTGAGGATTGAGTTCTTGAGTGTGGGACACTAGGAAGCTGCAATTGCTCATAGCTTGTATCTTTAAACTTCAATAGTGGAAATCCTCTAAGTGGGTTGCTTAGAGGCGAGACGTACATCGGTGTTGGTGGAACTCGTTATATCAGTTTGCAAGCTTCTCTTCCTTACTCTTTTACTTTCACATTCTGCATTTAGTTAATTGGTGTTAATTGCTTGTGAAGTGCATACTTGATCTTGCCTAAATTGTTACATTTCAAATACTGCCCACCAAGTGTTTGTTAAATTGCTTCAGCAACATTTATCCTTGTCGTGCATTACATACTATCTTTAACTTGATTTCACTTGCATATTCTTTTAAACTTGGATATAAAAATCAAGTTCAAAGGCATTCCAATCAAAAGTTTTAAAACTCAATTCACCTCGCCTCTTGAGTATTGAGGCCACTTGAACAACAAGTGGTATCAGAGCTTGACTCTTGGTAGATCAAGCATCAAGTCATGCATAATCGATTACGTAAGTTCTGTTTTGTCCCTAATCGATTACATGAAGTCCTAATCGATTACCATGCTGCGACACACAAATTAAGAGCATCAGGTATCAATCATAATCGATTACAAGGCAAGGAATAATCGATTAGAATGGTTCTGTTTCATATCTAATCGATTAGAGTAGAAATGCTAATCGATTACCTGCTGCATAATACTGAAGATTTCAAAAGCTAATCGATTACAGCTCGAAGGCTAATCGATTACCACAGTGTCAGAACGTGGGGAAATGCTTTTAAGTGGAACTCCAGCTCATTTCTTCACTCCCACTTTATGCCCACTTGAGGTATCCGTTGGAAACATTTGTGCAACGGCTAAGAGCTCCCAAATGGCTATAAATGGAGCATGGATTCAAGCAAGAAAAGAACACCAAGGGAGAGACCAAGGCACAACACAAGGCAATCAATATTCTTCTTCTAGAGGTCTTTTTACTAGATTTCTCTTGTATATTCTGCAACTCTTGTTTCTAAACTTGCATATTGCTTAAGAGTTGTTAGATTGTGAGTTTCAATTTGCATATCCTCTCTTGTTGAGAGTTAGAATTTGTGAGAGCTTTTATTTGTGTATCTACTCTATTGAGAGAGTTAATTGCTTGTAAACCAAACACCAAAACACCAAGGTTTTTCACTCTAGGTTGAGTGGTCACAAAGGTTGGGGTTCAACCTTTGGGTATTGAGAGATTGTGAGATTGGATGGGTTGCCCTTTGCTTGTGAGAATTGAGTTCTTGAGTGTGGGACACTAGGAAGCTGCAATTGCTCAAAGCTTGTATCTCAAATCTTCAATAGTGGAATCCTTCAAGTGGGTTGCTTGAAGGCGAGATGTACACCGGGTTGGTGGAACTCGTTAAATTTGGTTTGCATTTCTCTCTACCTTGAACTCTTTATACAACTGTGCATATAAACTGTTTGTTGAAATGCTTGAGCTGAATGTGTGAATCAAAGTTGTTGTTCAAGTAGAAAACTAACTCTGCATGCCAAGTGTTTGATAATGTGCTTGAATCAATATTTGGTGAAGTTCTTAAAAATTGGAATTTGCTATAACTTGCCAAGTATCTAGAACATTGTTTCCTATCAACTCTTGTGTGATACTTACTTGATTGCTATTACTTTTCACATGCACACAAGGTGTTTGATAAATTGAATGAGCTGAATCTTTATAGGAAACATCACATTATTGACAAATAAATCTGTGCACTCCAACTATTTGATAAATCGCTCTAGCCAATAACTTGCTTGTTTATCACACTCTAAGCTTTATATTACCATTACACATCAAGTGTCTTATAGTGTGATATGTGCATGAAAGTTATTGTATCTTCATTATTGCATCATTTGTATATTACTAACCATTTCCAAGGGGATTCCGCGCAAAAATTTGCAACACTCAATTCACCCCCCCTCTTGAGCGTTGAGGCCTTGGCTAACAAGTGGTATCAGAGCTTGACTCTTGCCACAAGGCTTAACAGCTGCAGGAGATCAAGATGGCCTCTACCTCTTATGATGCATTTCCGCAAAATGGCACACTAAATAGACCACCAATCTTCAATGGTAAGGACTATGCTATTTGGAAAGAAAGGATGAAAATCTTTGTCCAATCCTATGATCTCAAGGTATGGAATGCTATTCAATTTGGTCCTTTCATTCCCAAATACATTATTGATAATATAGAGTGTATGAAGCCCATGAACTTATGGACTAAAGAAGAAGAAAGAAAGGTACAATTCAATTTAAGAGCTAAAATTCTTATCACATTAGCATTAGAACCTAACGATGTTTCTAGAGTTATTACTTGTAACAATGCTAAAGAAATATGGGAAACTCTTGAAACAATTTATGAAAATGCTAATGATAATAAAGATGCAAGGATTAGCACCTTTTCTAGTCAAAATGAAGGCTTCAAAATAAGTCCGGAAGAAGAGATCAATGAATCGGAAGAAGAACTTGCATGCCTAATGACAAAGCACTCCCAAGATGATGAGGTATGCTCTTTAAATGCTTTTAATGATGATAATGATGATGAAATTGATAAGGATGAATTATTAGAAGTATTTGAAGAATTGCATGAAAAATTTATCTTGTTATCAAAGAAATATGCATGCTCTAAACAAACCATTTTGACTCTTGAAAAAGAATTGCATGATGTTCACATAGAAAAAGAATATCTTAGAGTTCAAAATGATGAATTAGTAGCTTCAAATGTATCTCTTAGAACTTGTAATGATAATAATGATTGTGTGCTTATTGATAAATGTATGCTTCTTGAAAAAAGGAATAAAGAACTAAAAGAAGCACTTAGCAAGCTCACACATAGTCAAATACCTCTAAGTGCACCTATTGAAAATCGAAGGCATACACTTGATAGAAGAAAAATAGGTCATTACAAGAACCATTTTACATCATACAAAGAAAAATCCAAATCCTCTCTAAGATGCACAAACCATGAAAGAAAAGAGGACTCTATGTCAAATTGCTTTAAAAGGAAAGAACATAATAGGAACCATTACAATTCTACTATGACTTATTCTTTGGATACAACATGTTTTTATTGTGGAATATATGTTCATATATCTTCTAGTTGTTTTATAAAGAAATCTCGTCAAAAACATACAAGAAAGGTATGGATTCCAAAACAATCTTGAAATCCCAAACTAACGAGGAAGGACCCAAATCTCAAAGGGTACCTCAAAATTTTGAAATCTTGTAGGCAAACTTTAAAGCAACAATTTCTCATTGATGGATGACCAAATCTCATGGCCTAAGGAGATATCAAGGATCTCAAAATCCATTCCAAAAGACATCTAAAAGGTATCATTCAAAACAAGGAAATGGACAAGAAGCTTCAATGTGACTCACACAAGATGGATTGCACCGACAAAATCCAATGGACAACACTAAAGGTGGTACAACAAAAGGTGCAAGCAATTATCATATAATCAATGTTAACACTCATTCTTGATGAATCTTGATGTGTGAAAATCTAACTTTGATTTGATATATGATTGAGCATGAATAATATGAAATCTTGAGATGGATGAACAAATAATCTTAGAACCCCTTAAACTCATGAAATCCTAAGAATCAATGATGTATATGTATATAGTAATTGATGATTAGTAATAATTGATGATGAGTTTGATGAATGATTGTTTGAATAACATGGTACATGAAAATCTTGAGATTAAAGATGATTATGCACAAACACGTATGAATCTTTGATAATGTTTTAACCCTTGATGATACATGAACTCTTGGTGATATATCATGAATTCTTGGTTATTATTGATTCTTAATGATGCATGAATTTTTGATTGAATATGAATTCTTGATGATGTATCATTTATGTGTTGTTTAACTAGTGGTATCTAAATAACAAACATCTTCCTTTAAAAATGATATGAATTGAATTAGTAAGAGGAAGAGATCATGAGGACATAATCTTGATTATGTGCTTATCACTATGCCTTGATAATAAATACATATATTGCATGTACAAGTGTATCTATGCTTTGACAATCTATGCAATTATATTCCTAGAGAGAAAGCATGTATGTTATAACAAGTGATTGCCTAGATTTTAACTTCATGATTGTAACATCATAGGCATGAACATGATGATATGTTAAGAAACAATGCATGATATGATAAGTAATAATGCATGCTATGATCATATACCATGTATGTGCAAGTGGTATCTATCTCGATCAACATTATAATTCTTATCTATGTCGTATGTTTGATGATGCATGATCTTGACTGTGAAAAGAAGTTTGAAAAATATGCATCATTGAGATTGAAAAGAATTTTTGAATAACATTATGAACAATGATGATTGCTAAAAATCTTGTGTTGAATGCTTAAATGTTAGTAATTGATATCAAGAGCTTAAATTAGCAAATCCATCAAGTGGTATCATGCATAACATCTAGATAACAAATGGTATGACATAGATGAGAGTATGACTTGCATTACACAGGATGACCATGATATGCTTTTGTGACTTATCTATATGCGTTACTAATTATCTATGCAAAATGCTTTCTCCTACATATTTGACAAATGCCACATGTGAATGCTTGACTAGACCTATATGTAACATCATAGGCATAAGATAAGAAGAGATTATTTAAGATACAAAAGTCATATGGAAAGGAGTGAACATTTTGGCATATATTATAATACACTTGCATGAGTAAGCCAACAAGTTGTATTAATCATTCCATCTTTGCTTTGATACCTAGACACAAGTGAAATTGCATTAATAAGTGGTATCAACATCTATATTTATCCTTGTTAAATTACATGATTAAGGGGGAATTTTATAACATTTCTTTTTAACAAGTGATATCTATTGATGATATGTTATCTCTTTATCAAGTGGTATGAAAAATTGAGCAAATCGTTTTTTAGAAAACTCTCTTTCCAAAACAATACTGCATCAAAGACCCAAAATTGGTACAAACTCTTGTGGACTCAATGCTACTAACAAAATGCTTTGCAAAGAGTTTGTTAAGGTTATGTAGGATGACTCAAAATGGAAAATCAAACTACCATACTGGGCGAACAAAGAATTATTCAAGGAATATAACATGGAAACAACAAAATGCCACACAAGGATGTGAAAAAGGGTATAAAACTTGCAAAATACCAAGGTATGATCGAATCCTTACTCTACCATCATGCTCCGTGAATTATTCAAATCATATTAACAAGTGGTATGAATAACGAATTTCACAAGCTACATATATCACTTCATCCCTGCTCTGATACCTAGATATAAGCATACATTGTTGAAAATCCTTCTATATTACTGCTCTGATACCTAGAAATGCATCAAGCCATATTAATGAAATGATTAACAAGTGGATTGTTATATGCAATGGTATCTAACCTTTAAGTGGTATTCATTCATATTATAGTATCTATTATTTCAACAATGGTATCTATTAAAAAGAGATCATATGCATTAAAAAGTAAACAAATGATATCAGACTTGATTAATTGACCTACAAGTGATATCAAACTTGATCAAATTGG
The DNA here is from genome assembly GCA_037962975.1 of Clitoria ternatea. Taxonomy (NCBI): domain Eukaryota; kingdom Viridiplantae; phylum Streptophyta; class Magnoliopsida; order Fabales; family Fabaceae; genus Clitoria; species Clitoria ternatea. The sequence continues at coordinate 62,139,313 of CM075674.1, forward strand.
TATAATCAATTTCACATGTTAATAAGTGGTATACTTTTTACAAATGGTATCAATTACAGTAGTAAGGGGAAGCATACACATGAATGATTATCCTTCATTTCACTTCTCTATGATTATGTTTATGGCACTCATGCTCTTACTCAACTATATGCTTACTTGGAAAATTATTCTTGTGCATTTGATGATGCCAAAATAGGAGAAAACTATGTGCTTACTTGAAATGATATGTGAAAGAATCATGTGACGTTTTTGAAAATGATACTCACTACATGATTAGAATAAGTTAGCAATCAATCATATGCTTACTTGATGAATAAATTATGTGATTGCTTATTGACTCTAGATGCAATAAAATGGTATATATCATTGATCATGCTTTAAGCTTTGATTTGAAATCCATATGAAATACTTGCTCTAAATCTCTCTTATTCAAATAAATGAGCTTATATGTTGATGGCATAGATTATGACTAAGATAATGATCTTTTTGATGATGCCAAAGGGGGAGAGATTAGTGGAAGGATCAGTAAAAAGAATAGGATGCCATTTATGCTAAAAAGGGGGAGAGATATCATGTTTCCATCATTTGATATGTTTAAAACAATTGGCATAAGTTACAAGATTAAGGGGGAGGATAACTCTTAACTAGCATTCATTACATCATATAGGGGGAGAATACATATAAACATTGATTGTCATTATTCTGTGAAACTAATACCCCACGAGATGAACATTGGTTGTCATCATCAAAAAGGGGGAGAATGTGTTTAAATGTTGAAACAGGTTTTGATAATGACAAATGTGAAAACTAAGAGAAAGACTCCTAAAGGAAGAAAAGATATTACCATGAAGCCAATATGATGAATTTGCAACACATGAATACAAGCCATATGGAACATTAATTGTCATCATCAAAAAGGGGGAGAATGAAGTTGCATATGTAAGTATGTAAAGTAGTTTTGATGAATAACAAAGTATTCATGATGATGATGGAATGGCAAATGTTCAGAAACAAGAAGGTTCAAGGACAAAGACAATGGCCAAGAATAAAAAGATGAAGATGCCTCACAAAGAGTTAAAGAAACATGAGCTATGGAAGACAAGGTTGATGACATGAACTAAATCATGAAGAACAAGCTCATAAGTTGAAGAAGAATCAAGGAAACAAGCATGAGGATCAAAGGAATAAGCCATGGGTCAATACATATCAAGAACATATCAAAAACCTTGAAGAATTGTATCAGGTACATGTACTAATCGATTACCACAATGGAATAATCGATTACCATAACTCTGTTTATGGTACAATCGATTACAATAAGAAGGACAATCGATTACATAGGTTCTGGAATGAACATAATCGATTACAGATAAAAGGCTAATCGATTACCAGTTGAAAGTTTGAAGACTGAGCATCAGGTATTCACCATAATCGATTACCAAGTCAAGCATAATCGATTACGTAAGTTCTGTTTTGTCCCTAATCGATTACATGAAGTCCTAATCGATTACCATGCTGCGAGACACAAATTAAGAGCATCAGGTATCAATCATAATCAATTACAAGGCAAGGAATAATCGATTAGAATGGTTCTGTTTCATATCTAATCGATTAGAGTAGAAATGCTAATCGATTACCTGCTGCATAATATTGAAGATTTCAAAAGCTAATGGATTACAGCTCGAAGGCTAATCGATTACCACAGTGTCAGAACGTGGGAAAATGCTTTTAAGTGGAACTCCAGCTCATTTCTTCACTCCCACTTTATGCCCACTTGAGGTATCCGTTGGAAACATTTGTGCAACGGCTAAGAGCTCCCAAATGGCTATAAATGGAGCATGGATTCAAGAAAGAAAAGAACACCAAGGGAGAGACCAAGGCACAACACAAGGCAATCAATATTCTTCTTCTAGAGGTCTTCTTACTAGATTTCTCTTGTATATTCTGCAACTCTTGTTTCTAAACTTGCATATTGCTTAAGAGTTGTTAGATTGTGAGTTTCAATTTGCATATCCTCTCTTGTTGAGAGTTAGAATTTGTGAGAGCTTTTATTTGTGTATCTACTCTATTGAGAGAGTTAATTGCTTGTAAACCAAACACCAAAACACCAAGGTTTTTCACTCTAGGTTGAGTGGTCACAAAGATTGGGGTTCAACCTTTGGGTATTGAGAGATTGTGAGATTGGGTGGGTTGCCCTTTGCTTGTGAGAATTGAGTTCTTGAGTGTGGGACACTAGGAAGCTGCAATTGCTCAAAGATTGTATCTCAAATCTTCAATAGTGGAATCCTTCAAGTGGGTTGCTTGAAGGCGAGATGTACACCGGGTTGGTGGAACTCGTTAAATTTGGTTTGCATTTCTCTCTACCTTGAACTCTTTATACAACTGTGCATATAAACTGTTTGTTGAAATGCTTGAGCTGAATGTGTGAATCAAAGTTGTTGTTCAAGTAGAAAACTAACTCTGCATGCCAAGTGTTTGATAATGTGCTTGAATCAATATTTGGTGAAGTTCTTAAAAATTGGAATTTGCTATAACTTGCCAAGTATCTAGAACATTGTTTCCTATCAACTCTTGTGTGATACTTACTTGATTGCTATTACTTTTCACATGCACACAAGGTGTTTGATAAATTGAATGAGCTGAATCTTTATAGGAAACATCACATTATTGACAAATAAATCTGTGCACTCCAACTGTTTGATAAATCGCTCTAGCCAATAACTTGCTTGTTTATCACACTCTAAGCTTTATATTACCATTACACATCAAGTGTCTTATAGTGTGATATGTGCATGAAAGTTATTGTATCTTCATTATTGCATCATTTGTATATTACTAACCATTTCCAAGGGGATTCCACGCAAAAATTTGCAACACTCAATTCACCCCCCCTCTTGAGCGTTGAGGCCTTGGCTAACAAGTGGTATCAGAGCTTGACTCTTGCCACAAGGCTTAACAGCTGCAGGAGATCAAGATGGCCTCTACCTCTTATGATGCATTTCCGCAAAATGGCACACTAAATAGACCACCAATCTTCAATGGCAAGGACTATGCTATTTGGAAAGAAAGGATGAAAATCTTTGTCCAATCCTATGATCTCAAGGTATGGAATGCTATTCAATTTGGTCCTTTCATTCCCAAATACATTATTGATAATATACATTGTATGAAGCCCATGAACTTATGGACTAAAGAAGAAGAAAGAAAGGTACAATTCAATTTAAGAGCTAAAATTCTTATCACATTAGCATTAGAACCTAACGATGTTTCTAGAGTTATTACTTGTAACAATGCTAAAGAAATATGGGAAACTCTTGAAACAATTTATGAAAATGCTAATGATAATAAAGATGCAAGGATTAGCACCTTTTCTAGTCAAAATGAAGGCTTCAAAATAAGTCCGGAAGAAGAGATCAATGAATCGGAAGAAGAACTTGTATGCCTAATGACAAAGCACTCCCAAGATGATGAGGTATGCTCTTTAAATGCTTTTAATGATGATAATGATGATGAAATTGATAAGGATGAATTATTAGAAGTATTTGAAGAATTGCATGAAAAATTTGTCTTGTTATCAAAGAAATATGCATGCTCTAAACAAACCATTTTGACTCTTGAAAAAGAATTGCATGATGTTCACATAGAAAAAGAATATCTTAGAGTTCAAAATGATGAATTAGTAGCTTCAAATGTATCTCTTAGAACTTGTAATGATAATAATGATTGTGTGCTTATTGATAAATGTATGCTTCTTGAAAAAAGGAATAAAGAACTAAAAGAAGCACTTAGCAAGCTCACACATAGTCAAATACCTCTAAGTGCACCTATTGAAAATCGAAGGCATACACTTGATATAAGAAAAATAGGTCATTACAAGAACCATTTTACATCATACAAAGAAAAATCCAAATCCTCTCTAAGATGCACAAACCATGAAAGAAAAGAGGACTCTATGTCAAATTGCTTTAAAAGGAAAGAACATAATAGGAACCATTACAATTCTACTATGACTTATTCTTTGGATACAACATGTTTTTATTGTGGAATGTATGTTCATATATCTTCTAGTTGTTTTATAAAGAAATCTCGTCAAAAACATACAAGAAAGGTATGGATTCCAAAACAATCTTGAAATCCCAAACTAACGAGGAAGGACCCAAATCTCAAAGGGTACCTCAAAATTTTGAAATCTTGTAGGCAAACTTTAAAGCAACAATTTCTCATTGATGGATGACCAAATCTCATGGCCTAAGGAGATATCAAGGATCTCAAAATCCATTCCAAAAGACATCTAAAAGGTACCATTCAAAACAAGGAAATGGACAAGAAGCTTCAATGTGACTCACACAAGATGGATTGCACCGACAAAATCCAATGGACAACACTAAAGGTGGTACAACAAAAGGTGCAAGCAATTATCATATAATCAATGTTAACACTCATTCTTGATGAATCTTGATGTGTGAAAATCTAACTTTGATTTGATATATGATTGAGCATGAATAATATGAAATCTTGAGATGGATGAACAAATAATCTTAGAACCCCTTAAACTCATGAAATCCTAAGAATCAATGATGTATATGTATATAGTAATTGATGATTAGTAATAATTGATGATGAGTTTGATGAATGATTGTTTGAATAACATGGTACATGAAAATCTTGAGATTAAAGATGATTATGCACAAACACGTATGAATCTTTGATAATGTTTTAACCCTTGATGATACATGAACTCTTGGTGATATATCATGAATTCTTGGTTATTATTGATTCTTAATGATGCATGAATTTTTGATTGAATATGAATTCTTGATGATGTATCATTTATGTGTTGTTTAACTAGTGGTATCTAAATAATAAACATCTTCCTTTAAAAATGATATGAATTGAATTAGTAAGAGGAAGAGATCATGAGGACATAATCTTGATTATGTGCTTATCACTATGCCTTGATAATAAATACATATATTGCATGTACAAGTGTATCTATGCTTTGACAATCTATGCAATTATATTCCTAGAGAGAAAACATGTATGTTATAACAAGTGATTGCCTAGATTTTTACTTCATGATTGTAACATCATAGGCATGAACATGATGATATGTTAAGAAACAATGCATGATATGATAAGTAATAATGCATGCTATGATCATATACCATGTATGTGCAAGTGGTATCTATCTCGATCAACATTATAATTCTTATCTATGTCGTATGTTTGATGATGCATGATCTTGACTGTGAAAAGAAGTTTGAAAAATATGCATCATTGAGATTGAAAAGAATTTTTGAATAACATTATGAACAATGATGATTGCTAAAAATCTTGTGTTGAATGCTTAAATGTTAGTAATTGATATCAAGAGCTTAAATTAGCAAATCCATCAAGTGGTATCATGCATAACATCTAGATAACAAATGGTATGACATAGATGAGAGTATGACTTGCATTACACAGGATGACCATGATATGCTTTTGTGACTTATCTATATGCGTTACTAATTATCTATGCAAAATGCTTTCTCCTACATATTTGACAAATGCTACATATGAATGCTTGACTAGACCTATATGTAACATCATAGGCATAAGATAAGAAGAGATTATTTAAGATACAAAAGTCATATGGAAAGGAGTGAACATTTTGGCATATATTATAATACACTTGCATGAGTAAGCCAACAAGTTGTATTAATCATTCCATCTTTGCTTTGATACCTAGACACAAGTGAAATTGCATTAATAAGTGGTATCAACATCTATATTTATCCTTGTTAAATTACATGATTAAGGGGGAATTTTATAACATTTCTTTTTAACAAGTGATATCTATTGATGATATGTTATCTCTTTATCAAGTGGTATGAAAAATTGAGCAAATCGTTTTTTAGAAAACTCTCTTTCCAAAACAATACTGCATCAAAGACCCAAAATTGGTACAAACTCTTGTGGACTCAATGCTACTAACAAAATGCTTTGCAAAGAGTTTGTTAAGGTTATGTAGGATGACTCAAAATGGAAAATCAAACTACCATACTGGGCGAACAAAGAATTATTCAAGGAATATAACATGGAAACAACAAAATGCCACACAAGGATGTGAAAAAGGGTATAAAACTTGCAAAATACCAAGGTATGATCGAATCCTTACTCTACCATCATGCTCCGTGAATTATTCAAATCATATTAACAAGTGGTATGAATAACGAATTTCACAAGCTACATATATCACTTCATCCCTGCTCTGATACCTAGATATAAGCATACATTGTTGAAAATCCTTCTATATTACTGCTCTGATACCTAGAAATGCATCAAGCCATATTAATGAAATGATTAACAAGTGGATTGTTATATGCAATGGTATCTAACCTTTGAGTGGTATTCATTCACATTATAGTATCTATTATTTCAACAATGGTATCTATTAAAAAGAGATCATATGCATTAAAAAGTAAACAAATGATATCAGACTTGATTAAATTGACCTACAAGTGATATCAAACTTGATCAAATTGGTATAATCAATTTCACATGTTAATAAGTGGTATACTTTTTACAAATGGTATCAATTACAGTAGTAAGGGGAAGCATACACATGAATGATTATCCTTCATTTCACTTCTCTATGATTATGTTTATGGCACTCATGCTCTTACTCAACTATATGCTTACTTGGAAAATTATTCTTGTGCATTTGATGATGCCAAAATAGAAGAAAACTATGTGCTTACTTGAAATGATATGTGAAAGAATCATGTGACGTTTTTGAAAATGATACTCACTACATGATTAGAATAAGTTAGCAATCAATCATATGCTTACTTGATGAATAAATTATGTGATTGCTTATTGACTCTAGATGCAATAAAATGGTATATATCATTGATCATGCTTTAAGCTTTGATTTGAAATCCATATGAAATACTTGCTCTAAATCTCTCTTATTCAAATAAATGAGCTTATATGTTGATGGCATAGATTATGACTAAGATAATGATCTTTTTGATGATGCCAAAGGGGGAGAGATTAGTGGAAGGATCAGTAGAAAGAATAGGATGCCATTTATGCTAAAAAGGGGGAGAGATATCATGTTTCCATCATTTGATATGTTTAAAACAATTGGCATAAGTTACAAGATTAAGGGGGAGGATAACTCTTAACTAGCATTCATTACATCATATAGGGGGAGAATACATATAAACATTGATTGTCATTATTCTGTGAAACTAATACCCCACGAGATGAACATTGGTTGTCATCATCAAAAAGGGGGAGAATGTGTTTAAATGTTGAAACAGGTTTTGATAATGACAAATGTGAAAACTAAGGCGAAGACTCCTAAAGGAAGAAAGGATATTACCATGAAGCCAATATGATGAATTTGCAACACATGAATACAAGCCATATGGAACATTAATTGTCATCATCAAAAAGGGGGAGAATGAAGTTGCATATGTAAGTATGCAAAGTAGTTTTGATGAATCACAAAGTATTCATGATGATGATGGAATGGTAAATGTTCAGAAACAAGAAGGTTCAAGCACAAAGACAATGGCCAAGAATAAAAAGATGAAGATGCCTCACAAAGAGTTAAAGAAACATGAGCTATGGAAGACAAGGTTGATGACATGAACTAAATCATGAAGAACAAGCTCATAAGTTGAAGAAGAATCAAGGAAACAAGCATGAGGATCAAAGGAATAAGCCATGGGTCAATACATATCAAGAACATATCAAAAACCTTGAAGAATTGTATCAGGTACATGTACTAATCGATTACCACAATGGAATAATCGATTACCATAACTCTGTTTATGGTACAATCGATTACAATAAGAAGGACAATCGATTACATAGGTTCTGGAATGAACATAATCGATTACAGATAAAAGGCTAATCGATTACCAGTTGAAAGTTTGAAGACTGAGCATCAGGTATTCACCATAATCGATTACCAAGTCAAGCATAATCGATTACGTAAGTTCTGTTTTGTCCCTAATCGATTACATGAAGTCCTAATCGATTACCATGCTGCGAGACACAAATTAAGAGCATCAGGTATCAATCATAATCGATTACAAGGCAAGGAATAATCGATTAGAATGGTTCTGTTTCATATCTAATCGATTACAGTAGAAATGCTAATCGATTACCTGCTGCATAATATTGAAGATTTCAAAAGCTAATGGATTACAGCTCGAAGGCTAATCGATTACCACAGTGTCAGAACGTGGGAAAATGCTTTTAAGTGGAACTCCAGCTCATTTCTTCACTCCCACTTTATGCCCACTTGAGGTATCCGTTAGAAACATTTGTGCAACGGCTAAGAGCTCCCAAATGGCTATAAATGGAGCATGGATTCAAGCAAGAAAAGAACACCAAGGGAGAGACCAAGGCACAACACAAGGCAATCAATATTCTTCTTCTAGAGGTCTTCTTATTAGATTTCTCTTGTATATTCTGCAACTCTTGTTTCTAAACTTGCATATTGCTTAAGAGTTGTTAGATTGTGAGTTTCAATTTGTATATCCTCTCTTGTTGAGAGTTAGAATTTGTGAGAGCTTTTATTTGTGTATCTACTCTATTGAGAGAGTTAATTTCTTGTAAACCAAACACCAAAACACCAAGGTTTTTCACTCTAGGTTGAGTGGTCACAAAGCTTGGGGTTCAACCTTAGGGTATTGAGAGATTGTGAGATTGGGTGGGTTGCCCTTTGCTTGTGAGAATTGTGTTCTTGAGTGTGGGACACTAGGAAGCTGCAATTGCTCAAAGCTTGTAGCTCAAATCTTCAATAGTGGAATCCTTCAAGTGGGTTGCTTGAAGGCGAGACGTACACCGGGTTGGTGGAACTCGTTAAATTTGGTTTGCATTTCTCTCTACCTTGAACTCTTTATACAACTATGCATATAAACTGTTTGTTGAAATGCTTGAGCTGAATGTGTGAATCAAAGTTTTTGTTCAAGTAGAAAACTAACTCTGCATGCCAAGTGTTTGATAATGTGCTTGAATCAATATTTGGTGAAGTTCTTAAAAATTGGAATTTGCTATAACTTGCCAAGTATCTATAACATTGTTTCCTATCAACTCTTGTGTGATACTTACTTGATTGCTATTACTTTTCACATGCACACAAGGTGTTTGATAAATTGAATGAGCTGAATCTTTATAGGAAACATCACATTATTGACAAATAAATCTGTGCACTCCAACTGTTTGATAAATCACTCTAGCCAATAACTTGCTTGTTTATCACACTCTAAGCTTTATATTACCATTACACATCAAGTGTCTTATAGTGTGATATGTGCATAAAAGTTATTGTATCTTCATTATTGCATCATTTGTATATTACTAACCATTTCCAAGGGGATTCCGCACAAAAATTTGCAACACTCAATTCACCCCCCCTCTTGAGCGTTGAGGCCTTGGCTAACAAGTGGTATCAGAGCTTGACTCTTGCCACAAGGCTTAACAGCTGCAGGAGATCAAGATGGCCTCTACCTCTTATGATACATTTCCGCAAAATGGCATACTAAATAGACCACCAATCTTCAATGGTAAGGACTATGCTATTTGGAAAGAAAGGATGAAAATCTTTGTCCAATCCTATGATCTCAAGGTATGGAATGCTATTCAATTTGGTCCTTTCATTCCCAAATACATTGTTGATAATATAGAGTGTATGAAGCCCATGAACTTATGGACTAAAGAAGAAGAAAGAAAGGTACAATTCAATTTAAGAGCTAAAATTCTTATCACATTAGCATTAGAACCTAACGATGTTTCTAGAGTTATTACTTGTAACAATGCTAAAGAAATATGGGAAAATCTTGAAACAATTTATGAAAATGCTAATGATAATAAAGATGCAAGGATTAGCACCTTTTCTAGTCAAAATGAAGGCCTCAAAATAAGTCCGGAAGAAGAGATCAATGAATCGGAAGAAGAACTTGCATGCCTAATGACAAAGCACTCCCAAGATGATGAGGTATGCTCTTTAAATGCTTTTAATGATGATAATGATGATGAAATTGATAAGGATGAATTATTAGAAGCATTTGAAGAATTGCATGAAAAATTTGTCTTGTTATCAAAGAAATATGCATGCTCTAAACAAACCATTTTGACTCTTGAAAAAGAATTGCATGATGTTCACATAGAAAAAGAATATCTTAGAGTTCAAAATGATGAATTAGTAGCTTCAAATGTATCTCTTAGAACTTGTAATGATAATAATGATTGTGTGCTTATTGATAAATTTATGCTTCTTGAAAAAGGGAATAAAAAACTAAAAGAAGCACTTAGCAAGCTCACACATAGTCAAATACCTCTAAGTGCACCTATTGAAAATCGAAGGCATACACTTGATAGAAGAAAAATAGGTCATTACAAGAACCATTTTACATCATACAAAGAAAAATCCAAATCCTCTATAAGATGCACAAACCATGAAAGAAAAGAGGACTCTATGTCAAATTGCTTTAAAAGGAAAGAACATAATAGGAACCATTACAATTCTACTATGACTTATTCTTTGGATACAACATGTTTTTATTGCGGAATGTATGGTCATATATCTTCTAGTTGTTTTATAAAGAAATCTTGTCAAAAACATACAAGAAAGGTATGGATTCCAAAACAATCTTGAAATCCCAAACTAACGAGGAAGGACCCAAATCTCAAAGGGTACCTCAAAATTTTGAAATCTTGTAGGCAAACTTTAAAGCAACAATTTCTCATTGATGGATGACCAAATCTCATGGCCTAAGGAGATATCAAGGATCTCAAAATCCATTCCAAAAGACAAAGGAGAAGATTAAAGCAAGCCAAGATTATGATGACTCATCATACATCTAAAAGGTACAATTCAAAACAAGGAAATGGACAAGAAGCTTCAATGTGACTCACACAAGATGGATTGCACCGACAAAATCCAATGGACAACACTAAAGGTGGTACAACAAAAGGTGCAAGCAATTATCATATAATCAATGTTAACACTCATTCTTGATGAATCTTGATGTGTGAAAATCTAACTTTGATTTGATATATGATTGAGCATGAATAATATGAAATCTTGAGATGGATGAACAAATAATCTTAGAACCCCTTAAACTCATGAAATCCTAAGAATCAATGATGTATATGTATATAGTAATTGATGATTAGTAATAATTGATGATGAGTTTGATGAATGATTGTTTGAATAACATGGTACATGAAAATCTTGAGATTAAAGATGATTATGCACAAACACGTATGAATCTTTGATAATGTTTTAACCCTTGATGATACATGAACTCTTGGTGATATATCATGAATTCTTGGTTATTATTGATTCTTAATGATGCATGAATTTTTGATTGAATATGAATTCTTGATGATGTATCATTTATGTGTTGTTTAACTAGTGGTATCTAAATAACAAACATCTTCCTTTAAAAATGATATGAATTGAATTAGTAAGAGGAAGAGATCATGAGGACATAATCTTGATTATGTGCTTATCACTATGCCTTGATAATAAATACATATATTGCATGTACAAGTGTATCTATGCTTTGACAATCTATGCAATTATATTCCTAGAGAGAAAGCATGTATGTTATAACAAGTGATTGCCTAGATTTTAACTTCATGATTGTAACATCATTGGCATGAACATGATGATATGTTAAGAAACAATGCATGATATGATAAGTAATAATGCATGCTATGATCATATACCATGTATGTGCAAGTGGTATCTATCTCGATCAACATTATAATTCTTATCTATGTCGTATGTTTGATGATGCATGATCTTGACTGTGAAAAGAAGTTTGAAAAATATGCATCATTGAGATTGAAAAGAATTTTTGAATAACATTATGAACAATGATGATTGCTAAAAATCTTGTGTTGAATGCTTAAATGTTAGTAATTGATATCAAGAGCTTAAATTAGCAAATCCATCAAGTGGTATCATGCATAACATCTAGATAACAAATGGTATGACATAGATGAGAGTATGACTTGCATTACACAGGATGACCATGATATGCTTTTGTGACTTATCTATATGCGTTACTAATTATCTATGCAAAATGCTTTCTCCTACATATTTGATAAATGCCACATGTGAATGCTTGACTAGACCTATATGTAACATCATAGGCATAAGATAAGAAGAGATTATTTAAGATACAAAAGTCATATGGAAAGGAGTGAACATTTTGGCATATATTATAATACACTTGCATGAGTAAGCCAACAAGTTGTATTAATCATTCCATCTTTGCTTTGATACCTAGACACAAGTGAAATTGCATTAATAAGTGGTATCAACATCTATATTTATCCTTGTTAAATTACATGATTAAGGGGGAATTTTATAATATTTCTTTTTAACAAGTGATATCTATTGATGATATGTTATCTCTTTATCAAGTGGTATGAAAAATTGAGCAAATCTTTTTTTAGAAAACTCTCTTTCCAAAACAATACTGCATCAAAGACCCAAAATTGGTACAAACTCTTGTGGACTCAATGCTACTAACAAAATGCTTTGCAAAGAGTTTGTTAAGGTTATGTAGGATGACTCAAAATGGAAAATCAAACTACCATACTGGGCGAACAAAGAATTATTCAAGGAATATAGCATGGAAACAACAAAATGCCACACAAGGATGTGAAAAAGGGTATAAAACTTGCAAAATACCAAGGTATGATCGAATCCTTACTCTACCATCATGCTCCGTGAATTATTCAAATCATATTAACAAGTGGTATGAATAACGAATTTCACAAGCTACATATATCACTTCATCCCTGCTCTGATACCTAGATATAAGCATACATTGTTGAAAATCCTTCTATATTACTGCTCTGATACCTAGAAATGCATCAAGCCATATTAATGAAATGATTAACAAGTGGATTGTTATATGCAATGGTATCTAACCTTTGAGTGGTATTCATTCATATTATAGTATCTATTATTTCAACAATGGTATCTATTAAAAAGAGATCATATGCATTAAAAAGTAAACAAATGATATCAGACTTGATTAATTGACCTACAAGTGATATCAAACTTGATCAAATTGGTATAATCAATTTCACATGTTAATAAGTGGTATACTTTTTACAAATGGTATCAATTACAGTAGTAAGGGGAAGCATACACATGAATGATTATCCTTCATTTCACTTCTCTATGATTATGTTTATGGCACTCATGCTCTTACTCAACTATATGCTTACTTGGAAAATTATTCTTGTGCATTTGATGATGCCAAAATAGGAGAAAACTATGTGCTTACTTGAAATGATATGTGAAAGAATCATGTGACGTTTTTGAAAATGATACTCACTACATGATTAGAATAAGTTAGCAATCAATCATATGCTTACTTGATGAATAAATTATGTGATTGCTTATGTTGGTGTATGCACTATGAGCCTTTATGCTTTTTCATTTGTATCATTTTTCTACTTATCAATTGAATAAATATTTCAGTTTAAAGTTGTTTTAAACATATTTATCCTTGGAGTAATAGGTCATATAAAAATTATTCCTAAAATGTCCCTAGTTAAGTATTTACATGGGGACATGTAAATACACTGAGACTAGTGTGTGAGTGTACTGATGACCTGATCTCACAGATCATAGATATAGATGATATCGAGTCTTCACACGGGTACACATTAAGAGTAATGATGTACTGGACAGACCCACCATGAGAACGTTGCATGGATCGTTACATGATTGTCATAAACGATTCTCAATGTGATAATGGTATATGTAGTCCTTCGACCTGAAGTCACTACGATTCCTACATGAGGAGTTTATTATTTTAATACAATTAAACGTCTTCTGTAACAAGAGGACTATAAAGGTTGTGATTAGGCAATGAACAAATTATGCAGAGGGATGTGAGTGATGTAGATGGGATTTGTCTCTCCTATGTGACAGGAGTGATATCCATAGGCCACTTGATGGAGTAAGACTAAGAAAACGCATGGCCATGCTAGAAAGAATAAATATTAGATATTTATTCGGATCCAGTCTACTCCGGTATCAAGTAAAATAAATTGGGCCGTACAAGGATGACGCGACCATGCCTTGGGCCCAATTAGGATATCGTGACAAAAGGAATAAACGTATTAAATAATTATCACTTATAGGTTATGTTAATAATATTCGGACATAATGATGCATTGCTAGATGCCGCTCTTATTTTATATTAATAATAAAATAGTTTATTATTAATATGACCGGGTATTTTACTTATAGGGTCACACACATAGAGTAAGCCCATCAGAAAATGTTGTCTTATTTTAGTTGGACTAAAATAAAGCTATTGGGCCTAACTCATTTGGAATGAGTAAGGAGCCCACTTTTAGAGAGAACAAATTAGGTCAAACCTAAGCCTATAAATAGAGCATAAGATGCTCATAGGCCGTTCACTCAAGTGAGACACAAAATTCGCAAAAAGTTGCAAGAGCTACACGCCGTCAACCTAGCAGTTGGCAAGTGTTGCGATTCTGGTGGGAGTGCTCGTGTGGACTCCTAAAGGACGAGGCTACGACTGCTTCGGAGTTCTTCAAGAGGTAACCTGAATAATTTCGAAATTGGTTTTTTTGTGCTTTGAAACACGGAACCTTGCAAATCCTATGGAATCCCTTTAATTTTTCCGCTGCTCATGCTTAGGGATTTCCTAACAGTGGTATCAGAGCCTGGTTGCAAAACCGTGTTTTGGGCATTTGTTTATATTTTATGATGATATGTTTTCGTTTGCAAGAGCTTTTGGAAAATATGATTTGCGAAATCGTTTCGTTGTTTAAAGCTTTGCAATTTTGTTTTGCGAAAATGTTTTGTGAAACTAGGATTCAAAAATAAACATGCATGATTATGTTGCTATTTTGAGTTATCGCATATGGTGCATATTATTACAATGATTAATCATGTATATGGTATGACCTCTGTTTTGGCATGATACATATAATTTTGAGTTATTCTTTATAAATTGTATATGATGCATGTTATAAAGTTTCTTAATTTTAGTATGTATGTTGTTGCCGTTTAAATTTGTATGATGTATGAGTTTATGCAATTTTGATATGTGTTTTACTCATATGATTGTCATCGTACAAACTTTGAATCAATTGAGTTGATCTTCGAACATGAATGGTTCATGTTATGGGGCGTTAAGTGATAAGGTTTAAGTGTTAAACCATGGCCGTTCCTTAATCTAGGGTTCAAGAGTTGAAACCTAGACGGCCGTCATGGAAAGGCATTGCATGTTGGCATTAGCGCAAATTGAATTCTAGGTTTTGAAACCCTAGACGGCGCTGCCTCCATGTGCCTTGACGGCTGCGTTGTGAAGTGTTCGCAACAAGGAATTAGGGTTTCAAAGTGGTTGAAACCCTAGCCGAAATTTTAGAGCTGTTAATGGTCAGTGGGACGTTCTGGCTAGGAAAGATTTGGTACTTAAGCGGTCACACCGGACCCACCTCTCTTTCCTGGGAACCAACCTGACTACAGTACTAAAATTTTGGGTACTTAAGCGGGACCCCCGTACATTCTCTGCGTAGCGCCTTATTACCGACCCACGTGTTTAATGGCCCGTTTAAAATTTATTTTTTTTAAAATTATTTCAAATGGGTTATAATTAATTAATTAACACGTTGCATGGTGAATGGTTATGGTCTTAGTTATTTTATTTAAATACAGCCTGCGTGCTGTGCCTCTCTTCATTCTGTTGTATTTCTTTTCTCAACCCTTCACTCGTATGTAAAGCGAGTTTCTTTAAAAATCTTGTAATCTTGATCGAGGCAACAAAGTAGAGATCTAGAAGAAAACTAGAGTGGTGACTCTAAGCGCTTTTGTCTTTGAAAGGAACCAAGGAGTGGTGACTCCAAGAGGATGGTGGGTTCAAGAAGTAGGACTTCATGAAGCCTTGGCTATATAGTTCCTCTAGGTTTATTCATTTTTTTTTAAATTTTTTTTTTCTTCTAGGAAGACCATAACCATCTCACAATTTCGTTTGCATGTTTTGGGGATAATTTTATTACGTTAAAGCGTTTAACAAAGACGGTAATTTTAAAATAAATTAAAATCCCTCAAAATAATATTAAGTTATAAACGCCTTCCAATAAGTACACTCGTCAACACTAATGTCAATAAATAGTGGGTCTGCCAAAGCAGGGCACTATTATTTATATTAGTAAGACGCGATGGGATAATGGTAGTATCCAAACTGTTTTATTGGGCTTTAACTTAACTAAGTTTTCAATTGGATTGAATATAACTTAGAGGCGTAAACATTGGGCTAAATATTCATAAGATGAATAATAAGTAATGGTTACTTAACCCAATGACTAAGAGTTGTATAAAGATACAATTGGAAAAAGTTTCCTACCTAAATAACCAAGTATTAGGTGATCAGCCAAACTTGACTTAACGCTTGGCAAAATATGGATCTTAGCCCACTAGAAAATCTTCCAACGGGATTTTCTGATTCGTGGAGGGTATTTTTGTTTTGAATCAAAATAGTGGGAGACATATTTAATTTAAATGACCATAATTTAAATATGTTTTGAAAATGATACTTACTACATATTTTCTGTTTTAGATAACCATGACGTCAAACACACCTTCAAACCTTTCGTTGCGATCAATCCTAGACAAAGAAAAATTGTCTGGTTCTAACTTCCTTGACTGGTATAGAAATTTGAGGATTGTCCTCAAACAAGAGAAAAAGCAGTATGTCCTGGAAGGTCCGATTCCGGAACCACCCGCGAACAATGCCTCTAAAGCTGACAAGGATGCTTACAAGAAGCATCAGGATGACGCTTTAGATGTCCAATGCCTTATGCTGGCAACTATGTCTCCTGAGCTTCAGAAGCAACATGAGCATATGGAGGCTTTCGATATGATCGAAAACCTAAGGAAACTATATCAAGGTCAAGCTGACCAAGAAAGATATGAAGTTTCTTCAGCCCTATTTAGCTGCAGACTTGAAGAGGGAGGTTCTGTAGGACCTCATGTGCTCAAAATGATTGGGTACTTGGAGAATCTAGCTAGGCTAGGATTCCCCTTCCCTCAGAAGTTGGCTACCGATCTCATTTTGAAATCATTACCTGACAGTTTTAAGCCAGTCATCATGAATTACAACATGAATGCATTGGACAAAACATTGCCAGAGCTACTCAATATGTTGAGGACTGCTGAGCCCAATATTTCTAAAGGAAAGGGCAAGGCCATAATGATGGTCAATTCTGGCAAAGGTAAAGGAAAGGGCATGTATAAAGGCAAAGGAAAGGGTATTGTAGGAAATGGCAAGAAGATTTGGAAAGGCAAGGATAAGCCAAGTACATCAGCCTTAAAACCTGTGGGCGGGGTGGCTAAGGAAGGTAAATGTCACCATTGTGGACAAAAGGGACACTGGAAGAGAAACTGTCCAAAGTACCTAGAAGAGCTTAAGAAGAAGGGAAGTGAGACTTCCACTTCAGGTATTTTTGTTATAGAAATTAACATGTCAACTTCAACATCATGGGTATTAGATACTGGATGTGGATCTCACATTTGTCTTAATGTGCAGGATCTAAGAAGGAGTAGGCAGTTGATGAAGGGCGAGGTAGACCTACGCGTTGGAAATGGAGCAAGAGTTGCTACATTAGCTGTAGGGACTTATTTTTTATCCTTGCCCTCAGGGTTAGTCCTTGAATTGGACAATTGTTATTTTGTTCCGGCAATAAGGAGAAACATTATTTCTGTTTCTTGTCTTGATAAGAAAGGATTTTCCTTTACAATAAAGAACAATAGTTGTTCGGTTTATTTAAAAGACATGTTTTATTGTTGTGCAAATTTGAGTAATGGACTTTATGTTCTAGATCTCGAAACCCCTATCTATAACATTAATACTAAAAGGGTTAAAACAAATGATTTAAACCCAACTTATCTTTGGCATTGTCGCCTAGGACATATAAATGAGAAACGCATTTCTAAACTCCATCAAGATGGATATTTAGAATCTTTTGATTTTGAATCAATAGATACATGTGAATCTTGTTTATTAGGGAAGATGACCAAGACCCCTTTTACCGGAAAAGGTGAAAGGGCGAGTGATCTTCTTGGCTTGATACATAGTGATGTATGTGGGCCCATAGGGACAATGGCTAGGGGAGGTTTTAGTTACTTCATCACTTTTACTGATGATTTCAGTAGATATGGATTTGTGTTTCTCATGAAACATAAATCAGAATCCTTTGAAAAGTTCAAGGAGTTTAAACATGAAGTAGAGAACCAACTTGGCAAGACAATTAAAGCACTTCGATCTGATCGAGGTGGTGAATATTTGAGCCTAGAGTTTGATGAATATCTTAAAGAGTGTGGGATTATATCTCAACTTACTCCCCCTGGAACACCAGAATGGAATGGGGTTTCTGAGCGGAGAAATAGAACCTTGTTGGACATGGTTCGATCAATGATGAGTCAAACTGACCTCCCTAACTCATTCTGGGGACATGCTTTGTTGACAGCAACTTTCACACTTAACCGTGTTCCATCAAAGGCTGTCATAAAGACACCATATGAGATATGGACTGGGAAACGACCTAGTATGTCTTTTCTTAAGATTTGGGGCTGTGAAGCTTATGTTAAACGCCAAAGTTCTGATAAACTTGGGCCCAAGTCAGATAAATGTCTTTTTGTGGGATACCCAAAAGAAACTAAGGGTTATTATTTTTACAATCCTACTGAGGGCAAAGTGTTTGTTGCTCGGAATGCTGTATTCTTAGAAAGGGAATTCATCTCTACAAGAATCAGTGGGAGGAAAGTAGAACTTGAAGAAATTCAAGACTCACAAGGCATTGAAGAGCCAATGGTGGAAGTGGAGCAGGACCCACAAAATGTTGTGATAACACCAGCTCCAGTAGCACAAGACTTGCGTAGATCAGGTAGAATACGTCAACAACCTGAAAGATATGGATTTCTTGTAACTCAGGAAGGAGATGTATTCCTAATGGATCAAAATGAGCCAACATCTTATGAAGAGGCCATTGCAAGTTCAGAATCTGAGAAATGGCTAGAAGCCATGGAATCTGAAATGGACTCCATGTACACTAATCAAGTTTGGAACTTGGTTGATGCACCTGAAGGGGTAAAACCTATAGGATGCAAGTGGGTTTTCAAAAAGAAAACTGACATGGATGGTAATATAAGTACCTTTAAAGCAAGGTTGGTGGCTAAAGGTTTCAAGCAAATACATGGTATAGACTATGATGAAACTTTTTCCCCAGTTGCTATGCTAAAGTCTGTTCGGATTCTACTTGCTATTGCTGCATACCATGATTATGAGATATGGCAAATGGATGTCAAGACTGCTTTCCTTAATGGAAATCTTCTTGAGGAAGTGTACATGACACAACCTGAAGGCTTTGTTAAGCCTGAAGCATCCAGGAAGGTGTGCAAGCTACAACGTTCTATATATGGACTTAAGCAAGCTTCCAGAAGCTGGAATCTTCGTTTTGATGAAGCTGTTAAACAATTTGGCTTTACTAAAAATGAGGATGAACCTTGTGTCTACAAGAAGGTTAGTGACTGCACAATTGTTTTTCTGGTCCTGTATGTTGATGACATACTACTTATTGGAAATGACGTTCCTACTCTTCAATCTGTGAAGAGTTGGTTGGGAAGCTGTTTTTCTATGAAAGACTTAGGTGAAGCAACCTACGTGTTGGGAATTAAGATCTATAGAGATAGATCAAGAAAACTTCTTGGCCTAAGTCAGAATACATACATAGACAAAGTGTTAAAAAGGTTTAACATGCAAGATTCCAAGAAAGGAACTTTGCCTATGGCTCATGGCATAAGCTTATCAAAAGCTCAATCTCCTTCCACTAAAGAAGAAAGAGAACGGATGAATAAGATTCCATATGCATCTGCTATTGGATCAATCATGTATGCCATGATATGTACCCGACCAGATGTCTCGTACGCTTTAAGCATGACGAGCAGATACCAGTCTGATCCCGGTGAAACTGGACTGCTGTCAAGAATATCCTGAAGTACTTAAGAAAAACTAAGGATGCATTCTTGATATATGGAGGGGAAGAAAAGCTCATTGTAAAAGGTTACACTGATGCTAGCTTCCAAACTGATAAGGATGACTCAAGATCGCAATCTGGGTACGTGTTTTGTCTAAATGGTGGCGCTGTAAGCTGGAAGAGTTCAAAGCAAGAGACAGTTGCTGATTCTACTACAGAGTCTGAGTATATTGCTGCCTCAAATGCTGCAAAAGAGGCAGTATGGATCAAGAAGTTCATAACAGAACTTGGGATTGTTCCTAGCATTGTGGACCCTATAAGTCTCTACTGTGATAATAGTGGAGCAATCGCACAAGCTAAGGAACCTAGATCACATCAACGATCCAAGCATATACTTAGGCGATTTCATCTCATTCGAGAGATCCTTGACCGAGGAGATGTAAAGATATGTAAGGTGCATACTGATGAGAATATTGCTGACCCACTCACAAAACCTCTTACACAACAAAAACATGAGGGGCACACTAGATCATTAGGCATTAGGCAAATGTCTGATTGGCTCTAGTGCAAGTGGGAGATTGTTGGTGTATGCACTATGAGCCTTTATGCTTTTTCATTTATATCATTTTTCTACTTATCAATTGAATAAATATTTCAGTTTAAAGTTGTTTTAAACATATTTATCCTTGGAGTAATAGGTCATATAAAAATTATTCCTAAAATGTCCCTAGTTAAGTATTTACATGGGGACATGTAAATACACTGAGACTAGTGTGTGAGTGTACTGATGACCTGATCTCACAGATCATAGATATAGATGATATCGAGTCTTCACACGGGTACACATTAAGAGTAATGATGTACTGGACAGACCCACCATGAGAACGTTGCATGGATCGTTACATGATTGTCATAAACGATTCTCAATGTGATAATGGTATATGTAGTCCTTCGACCTGAAGTCACTACGATTCCTACATGAGGAGTTTATTATTTTAATACAATTAAACGTCTTCTGTAACAAGAGGACTATAAAGGTTGTGATTAGGCAATGAACAAATTATGCAGAGGGATGTGAGTGATGTAGATGGGATTTGTCTCTCCTATGTGACAGGAGTGATATCCATAGGCCACTTGATGGAGTAAGACTAAGAAAACGCATGGCCATGCTAGAAAGAATAAATATTAGATATTTATTCGGATCCAGTCTACTCCGGTATCAAGTAAAATAAATTGGGCCGTACAAGGATGACGCGACCATGCCTTGGGCCCAATTAGGATATCGTGACAAAAGGAATAAACGTATTAAATAATTATCACTTATAGGTTATGTTAATAATATTCGGACATAATGATGCATTGCTAGATGCCGCTCTTATTTTATATTAATAATAAAATAGTTTATTATTAATATGACCGGGTATTTTACCTATAGGGTCACACACATAGAGTAAGCCCATCAGAAAATGTTGTCTTATTTTAGTTGGACTAAAATAAAGCTATTGGGCCTAACTCATTTGGAATGAGTAAGGAGCCCACTTTTAGAGAGAACAAATTAGGTCAAACCTAAGCCTATAAATAGAGCATAAGATGCTCATAGGCCGTTCACTCAAGTGAGACACAAAATTCGCAAAAAGTTGCAAGAGCTACACGCCGTCAACCTAGCAGTTGGCAAGTGTTGCGATTCTGGTGGGAGTGCTCGTGTGGACTCCTAAAGGACGAGGCTACGACTGCTTCGGAGTTCTTCAAGAGGTAACCTGAATAATTTCGAAATTGGTTTTTTTGTGCTTTGAAACACGGAACCTTGCAAATCCTATGGAATCCCTTTAATTTTTCCGCTGCTCATGCTTAGGGATTTCCTAACAGCTTATTGACTCTAGATGCAATAAAATGGTATATATCATTGATCATGCTTTAAGCTTTGATTTGAAATCCATATGAAATACTTGCTCTAAATCTCTCTTATTCAAATAAATGAGCTTATATGTTGATGGCATAGATTATGACTAAGATAATGATCTTTTTGATGATGCCAAAGGGGGAGAGATTAGTGGAAGGATCAGGAAAAAGAATAGGATGCCATTTATGCTAAAAAGGGGGAGAGATATCATGTTTCCATCATTTGATATGTTTAAAACAATTGGCATAAGTTACAAGATTAAGGGGGAGGATAACTCTTAACTAGCATTCATTACATCATATAGGGGGAGAATACATATAAACATTGATTGTCATTATTCTGTGAAACTAATACCCCACGAGATGAACATTGGTTGTCATCATCAAAAAGGGGGAGAATGTATTTAAATGTTGAAACAGGTTTTGATAATGACAAATGTGAAAACTAAGAGAAAGACTCCTAAAGGAAGAAAGGATATTACCATGAAGCCAATATGATGAATTTGCAACACATGAATACAAGCCATATGGAACATTAATTGTCATCATCAAAAAGGGGGAGAATGAAGTTGCATATGTAAGTATGCAAAGTAGTTTTGATGAATCACAAAGTATTCATGATGATGATAGAATGGCAAATGTTCAGAAACAAGAAGGTTCAAGCACAAAGACAATGGCCAAGAATAAAAAGATGAAGATGCCTCACAAAGAGTTAAAGAAACATGAGCTATGGAAGACAAGGTTGATGACATGAACTAAATCATGAAGAACAAGCTCATAAGTTGAAGAAGAATCAAGGAAACAAGCATGAGGATCAAAGGAATAAGCCATGGGTCAATACATATCAAGAACATATCAAAAACCTTGAAGAATTGTATCAGGTACATGTACTAATCGATTACCACAATGGAATAATCGATTACCATAACTCTGTTTATGGTACAATCGATTACAATAAGAAGGACAATCGATTACATAGGTTCTGGAATGAACATAATCGATTACAGATAAAAGGCTAATCGATTACCAGTTGAAAGTTTGAAGACTGAGCATCAGGTATTCACCATAATCGATTACCAAGTCAAGCATAATCGATTACGTAAGTTCTGTTTTGTCCCTAATCGATTACATGAAGTCCTAATCGATTACCATGCTGCGAGACACAAATTAAGAGCATCAGGTATCAATCATAATCGATTACAAGGCAAGGAATAATCGATTAGAATGGTTCTATTTCATATCTAATCGATTACAGTAGCAATGCTAATCGATTACCTACTGCATAATACTGAAGATTTCAAAAGCTAATCGATTACAGCTCGAAGGCTAATCGATTACCACAGTGTCAAAACGTGGGAAAATGCTTTTAAGTGGAACTCCAGCTCATTTCTTCACTCCCACTTTATGCCCACTTGAGGTATCCATTGGAAACATTTGTGCAACGGCTAAGAGCTCCCAAATGGCTATAAATGGAGCATGGATTCAAGCAAGAAAAGAACACCAAGGGAGAGACCAAGGCACAACACAAGGCAATCAATATTCTTCTTCTAGAGGTCTTCTTACTAGATTTCTCTTGTATATTCTGCAACTCTTGTTTCTAAACTTGCATATTGCTTAAGAGTTGTTAGATTGTGAGTTTCAATTTGCATATCCTCTCTTGTTGAGAGTTATAATTTGTGAGAGCTTTTATTTGTGTATCTACTCTATTGAGAGAGTTAATTGCTTGTAAACCAAACACCAAAACACCAAGGTTTTTCACTCTAGGTTGAGTGGTCACAAAGGTTGGGGTTCAACCTTTGGGTATTGAGAGATTGTGAGATTGGGTGGGTTGCCCTTTGCTTGTGAGAATTGAGTTCTTGAGTGTGGGACACTAGGAAGCTGCAATTGCTCAAAGCTTGTAGCTCAAATCTTCAACAGTGGAATCCTTCAAGTGGGTTGCTTGAAGGCGAGACGTACACCGGGTTGATGGAACTCGTTAAATTTGGTTTGCATTTCTCTCTACCTTGAACTCTTTATACAACTGTGCATATAAACTGTTTGTTGAAATGCTTGAGCTAAATGTGTGAATCAAAGTTGTTGTTCAAGTAGAAAACTAACTCTGCATGCCAAGTGTTTGATAATGTGCTTGAATCCATATTTGGTGAAGTTCTTAAAAATTGGAATTTGCTATAACTTGCCAAGTATCTATAACATTGTTTCCTATCAACTCTTGTGTGATACTTACTTGATTGCTATTACTTTTCACATGCACACAAGGTGTTTGATAAATTGAATGAGCTGAATCTTTATAGGAAACATCACATTATTGACAAATAAATCTGTGCACTCCAACTGTTTGATAAATCGCTCTAGCCAATAACTTGCTTGTTTATCACACTCTAAGCTTTATATTACCATTACACATCAAGTGTCTTATAGTGTGATATATGCATAAAAGTTATTGTATCTTCATTATTGCATCATTTGTATATTACTAACCATTTCCAAGGGGATTCCGCGCAAAAATTTGCAACACTCAATTCACCCCCCCTCTTGAGCGTTGAGGCCTTGGCTAACAAGTGGTATCAGAGCTTGACTCTTGCCACAAGGCTTAACAGCTGCAGGAGATCAAGATGGCCTCTACCTCTTATGATGCATTTCCGCAAAATGGCACACTAAATAGACCACCAATCTTCAATGGTAAGGACTATGCTATTTGGAAAGAAAGGATGAAAATCTTTGTCCAATCCTATGATCTCAAGGTATGGAATGCTATTCAATTTGGTCCTTTCATTCCCAAATACATTGTTTATAATATAGAGTGTATGAAGCCCATGAACTTATGGACTAAAGAAGAAGAAAGAAAGGTACAATTCAATTTAAGAGCTAAAATTCTTATCACATTAGCATTAGAACCTAACGATGTTTCTAGAGTTATTACTTGTAACAATGCTAAAGAAATATGGGAAACTCTTGAAACAATTTATGAAAATGCTAATGATAATAAAGATGCAAGGATTAACACCTTTTCTAGTCAAAATGAAGGCTTCAAAATAAGTCCGGAAGAAGAGATCAATGAATCGGAAGAAGAACTTGCATGCCTAATGACAAAGCACTCCCAAGATGATGAGGTATGCTCTTTAAATGCTTTTAATGATGATAATGATGATGAAATTGATAAGGATGAATTATTAGAAGCATTTGAAGAATTGCATGAAAAATTTGTCTTGTTATCAAAGAAATATGCATGCTCTAAACAAACCATTTTGACTCTTGAAAAAGAATTGCATGATGTTCACATAGAAAAAGAATATCTTAGAGTTCAAAATGATGAATTAGTAGCTTCAAATATATCTCTTAGAACTTGTAATGATAATAATGATTGTGTGCTTATTGATAAATTTATGCTTCTTGAAAAAGGGAATAAAAAACTAAAAGAAGCACTTAGCAAGCTCACACATAGTCAAATACCTCTAAGTGTACCTATTGAAAATCGAAGGCATACACTTGATAGAAGAAAAATAGGTCATTACAAGAACCATTTTACATCATACAAAGAAAAATCCAAATCCTCTATAAGATGCACAAACCATGAAAGAAAAGAGGACTCTATGTCAAATTGCTTTAAAAGGAAAGAACATAATAGGAACCATTACAATTCTACTATGACTTATTCTTTGGATACAACATGTTTTTATTGCGGAATGTACGGTCATATATCTTCTAGTTGTTTTATAAAGAAATCTTGTCAAAAACATACAAGAAAGGTATGGATTCCAAAACAATCTTGAAATCCCAAACTAACGAGGAAGGACCCAAATCTCAAAGGGTACCTCAAAATTTTGAAATCTTGTAGGCAAACTTTAAAGCAACAATTTCTCATTGATGGATGACCAAATCTCATGGCCTAAGGAGATATCAAGGATCTCAAAATCCATTCCAAAAGACAAAGGAGAAGATTAAAGCAAGCCAAGATTATGATGACTCATCATACATCTAAAAGGTACCATTCAAAACAAGGAAATGGACAAGAAGCTTCAATGTGACTCACACAAGATGGATTGCACCGATAAAATCCAATGGACAACACTAAAGGTGGTACAACAAAAGGTGCAAGCAATTATCATATAATCAATGTTAACACTCATTCTTGATGAATCTTGATGTGTGAAAATCTAACTTTGATTTGATATATGATTGAGCATGAATAATATGAAATCTTGAGATGGATGAACAAATAATCTTAGAACCCCTTAAACTCATGAAATCCTAAGAATCAATGATGTATATGTATATAGTAATTGATGATTAGTAATAATTGATGATGAGTTTGATGAATGATTGTTTGAATAACATGGTACATGAAAATCTTGAGATTAAAGATGATTATGCACAAACACGTATGAATCTTTGATAATGTTTAAACCCTTGATGATACATGAACTCTTGGTGATATATCATGAATTCTTGGTTATTATTGATTCTTAATGATGCATGAATTTTTGATTGAATATGAATTCTTGATGATGTATCATTTATGTGTTGTTTAACTAGTGGTATCTAAATAACAAACATCTTCCTTTAAAAATGATATGAATTGAATTAGTAAGAGGAAGAGATCATGAGGACATAATCTTGATTATGTGCTTATCACTATGCCTTGATAATAAATACATATATTGCATGTACAAGTGTATCTATGCTTTGACAATCTATGCAATTATATTCCTAGAGAGAAAGCATGTATGTTACAACAAGTGATTGCCTAAATTTTAACTTCATGATTGTAACATCATAGGCATGAACATGATGATATGTTAAGAAACAATGCATGATATGATAAGTAATAATGCATGCTATGATCATATACCATGTATGTGCAAGTGGTATCTATCTCGATCAACATTATAATTCTTATCTATGTCGTATGTTTGATGATGCATGATCTTGAATGTGAAAAGAAGTTTGAAAAATATGCATCATTGAGATTGAAAAGAATTTTTGAATAACATTATGAACAATGATGATTGCTAAAAATCTTGTGTTGAATGCTTAAATGTTAGTAATTGATATCAAGAGCTTAAATTAGCAAATCCATCAAGTGGTATCATGCATAACATCTAGATAACAAATGGTATGACATAGATGAGAGTATGAGTTGCATTACACAGGATGACCATGATATGCTTTTATGACTTATCTATATGCGTTACTAATTATCTATGCAAAATGCTTTCTCCTACATATTTGACAAATGCCACATGTGAATGCTTGACTAGACCTATATGTAACATCATAGGCATAAGATAAAAAGAGATTATTTAAGATACAAAAGTCATATGGAAAGGAGTGAACATTTTGGCATATATTATAATACACTTGCATGAGTAAGCCAACAAGTTGTATTAATCATTCCATCTTTGCTTTGATACCTAGACACAAGTGAAATTGCATTAATAAGTGGTATCAACATCTATATTTATCCTTGTTAAATTACATGATTAAGGGGGAATTTTATAACATTTCTTTTTAACAAGTGATATCTATTGATGATATGTTATCTCTTTATTAAGTGGTATGAAAATTTGAGCAAATCTTTTTTTAGAAAACTCTCTTTCCAAAACAATACTGCATCAAAGACCCAAAATTGGTACAAACTCTTGTGGACTCAATGCTACTAACAAAATGCTTTGCAAAGAGTTTGTTAAGGTTATGTAGGATGACTCAAAATGGAAAATCAAACTACCATACTGGGCGAACAAAGAATTATTCAAGGAATATAGCATGGAAACAACAAAATGCCACACAAGGATGTGAAAAAGGGTATAAAACTTTCAAAATAACAAGGTATGATCGAATCCTTACTCTACCATCATGCTCCGTGAATTATTCAAATCATATTAACAAGTGGTATGAATAACGAATTTCACAAGCTACATATATCACTTCATCCCTGCTCTGATACCTAGATATAAGCATACATTGTTGAAAATCCTTCTATATTACTGCTCTGATACCTAGAAATGCATCAAGCCATATTAATGAAATGATTAACAAGTGGATTGTTATATGCAATGGTATCTAACCTTTGAGTGGTATTCATTCATATTATAGTATCTATTATTTCAACAATGGTATCTATTAAAAAGAGATCATATGCATTAAAAAGTAAACAAATGATATCAGACTTGATTAAATTGACCTACAAGTGATATCAAACTTGATCAAATTGGTATAATCAATTTCACATGTTAATAAGTGGTATACTTTTTACAAATGGTATCAATTACAGTAGTAAGGGGGAGCATACACATGAATGATTATCCTTCATTTCACTTCTCTATGATTATGTTTATGGCACTCATGCTCTTACTCAACTATATGCTTACTTGGAAAATTATTCTTGTGCATTTGATGATGCCAAAATAGGAGAAAACTATGTGCTTACTTGAAATGATATGTGAAAGAATCATGTGACGTTTTTGAAAATGATACTCACTACATGATTAGAATAAGTTAGCAATCAATCATATGCTTACTTGATGAATAAATTATGTGATTGCTTATTGACTCTAGATGCAATAAAATGGTATATATCATTGATCATGCTTTAAGCTTTGATTTGAAATCCATATGAAATACTTGCTCTAAATCTCTCTTATTCAAATAAATGAGCTTATATGTTGATGGCATAGATTATGACTAAGATAATGATCTTTTTGATGATGCCAAAGGGGGAGAGATTAGTGGAAGGATCAGGAAAAAGAATAGGATGCCATTTATGCTAAAAAGGGGGAGAGATATCATGTTTCCATCATTTGATATGTTTAAAACAATTGGCATAAGTTACAAGATTAAGGGGGAGGATAACTCTTAACTAGCATTCATTACATCATATAGGGGGAGAATACATATAAACATTGATTGTCATTATTCTGTGAAACTAATACCCCACGAGATGAACATTGGTTGTCATCATCAAAAAAGGGGAGAATGTGTTTAAATGTTGAAACAGGTTTTGATAATGACAAATGTGAAAACTAAGGCAAAGACTCCTAAAGGAAGAAAGGATATTATCATGAAGCCAATATGATGAATTTGCAACACATGAATACAAGCCATATGGAACATTAATTGTCATCATCAAAAAGGGGGAGAATGAAGTTGCATATGTAAGTATTCATGATGATGATGGAATGGCAAAGGTTCAGAAACAAGAAGGTTCAAGCACAAAGACAATGGCCAAGAATAAAAAGATGAAGATGCCTCACAAAGAGTTAAAGAAACATGAGCTATGGAAGACAAGGTTGATGGCATGAACTAAATCATGAAGAACAAGCTCATAAGTTGAAGAAGAATCAAGGAAACAAGCATGAGGATCAAAGGAATAAGCCATGGGTCAATACATATCAAGAACATATCAAAAACCTTGAAGAATTGTATCAGGTACATGTACTAATCGATTACCATAATGGAATAATCGATTACCATAACTCTGTTTATGGTACAATCGATTACAATAAGAAGGACAATCGATTACATAGGTTCTGGAATGAACATAATCGATTACAGATAAAAGGCTAATCGATTACCAGTTGAAAGTTTGAAGACTGAGCATCAGGTATTCACCATAATCGATTACCAAGTCAAGCATAATCGATTACGTAAGTTCTGTTTTGTCCCTAATCGATTACATGAAGTCCTAATCGATTACCATGCTGCGAGACACAAATTAAGAGCATCAGGTATCAATCATAATCGATTACAAGGCAAGGAATAATCGATTAGAATGGTTCTGTTTCATATCTAATCGATTACAGTAGAAATGCTAATCAATTACCTGCTGCATAATACTGAAGATTTCAAAAGCTAATCGGTTACCACAGTGTCAGAACGTGGGAAAATGCTTTTAAGTGGAACTCCAGCTCATTTCTTCACTCCCACTTTATGCCCACTTGAGGTATCCGTTGGAAACATTTGTGCAATGGCTAAGAGCTCCCAAATGGCTATAAATGGAGCATGGATTCAAGCAAGAAAAGAACACCAAGGGAGAGACCAAGGCACAACACAAGGCAATCAATATTCTTCTTCTAGAGGTCTTCTTACTAGATTTCTCTTGTATATTCTGCAACTCTTGTTTCTAAACTTGCATATTGCTTAAGAGTTGTTAGATTGTGAGTTTCAATTTACATATCCTCTCTTGTTGAGAGTTAGAATTTACGAGAGCTTTTATTTGTGTATCTACTCTATTGAGAGAGTTAATTGCTTGTAAACCAAACACCAAAACACCAAGGTTTTTCACTCTAGGTTGAGTGGTCACAAAGGTTGGGGTTCAACCTTTGGGTATTGAGAGATTGTGAGATTGGGTGGGTTGCCCTTTGCTTGTGAGAATTGAGTTCTTGAGTGTGGGACACTAGGAAGCTGCAATTGCTCAAAGCTTGTATCTCAAATCTTCAATAGTGGAATCCTTCAAGTGGGTTGCTTGAAGGCGAGACGTACACCGGGTTGGTGGAACTCGTTAAATTTGGTTTACATTTCTCTCTACCTTGAACTCTTTATACAACTGTGCATATAAACTGTTTGTTGAAATGCTTGAGCTGAATGTGTGAATCAAAGTTGTTGTTCAAGTAGAAAACTAACTCTGCATGCCAAGTGTTTGATAATGTGCTTGAATCAATATTTGGTGAAGTTCTTAAAAATTGGAATTTGCTATAACTTGCCAAGTATCTAGAACATTATTTCCTATCAACTCTTGTGTGATACTTACTTGATTGCTATTACTTTTCACATGCACACAAGGTGTTTGATAAATTGAATGAGTTGAATCTTTATAGGAAACATCACATTATTGACAAATAAATCTGTGTACTCCAACTGTTTGATAAATCGCTCTAGCCAATAACTTGCTTGTTTATCACACTCTAAGCTTTATATTACCATTACACATCAAGTGTCTTATAGTGTGATATGTGCATAAAAGTTATTGTATCTTCATTATTGCATCATTTGTATATTACTAACCATTTCCAAGGGGATTCCGCGCAAAAATTTACAACACTCAATTCACCCCCCTCTTGAGCGTTGAGGCCTTGGCTAACATGGGCCACCAAATGAAGAACTGCTCACTCCTTTTGGTTTTGTATTATACGAAAGAAAACCACACATCTGTCATTTGGGACATAGCCAATGCGTGGAAGAAAGTCCACAAGCTGGGAAAGGAATTAGGGGTGTGAAGCCACGCTGTGGGGGAAGAATACCATGAATGGGTCTTAAACAGGGTTTCCATTATAAAATTACCCTTCAGAAGTCCCTCATACCAGTCTACAAGCATTCTCGCTCCACCACTCATCATAGAGGACAAAGCCACCCAGGCTTTGAAGGCTCAGATAGAGGAGTTGACAACTAAGAATCAAAAGCTAGAAGAAGACCTTTTGAGGTGTCAACAAGAATGTGCTCTTTAGAAGAAAGAAAATTCAGAAGGAAGACAGGCCATGGATGAGATGCGGAAAAAATGGAAGATTGAAGAAGACTACAGGGTGAAACAAGACCAGTACCTTCGTGCAGCTAATTCTCAACTGAAAATGAAGGGCCAGCAAAGTGACGCCATTCTGGCCGAAAAACATTTTCTAAAAGACTTGCTGGTAAAATCCAAAGAAAGGGAAAATGAGACTTTGGTACAAAAGGGGCTGCTACAATCCCAGGTCCACGAATTGGAGCAACAGCTTGATGAAGTAATGAGATCCTGTGAGCGGGAGATAAATAATGAACGACAAAATGCCATCAATGTTGAGAAACGTTTCTAAGAGGCTACGCGTCTTTTAGAAGTTGAACTAGCTCGGCAAGACGAAGTCATTCATTCATGGATGGATCACTTCACCAACCTGGCATACTTAGCCAATGGAGTCCTGGAATATCTTCCATCAATGCTAAAGCAGGCTGAAGGGATGATTAATCCCCTCTCTACCCTAAAAGAGATTTCATCATTTTTGAATTATTGTCAAGAAAGAATTTGTAAAATAAGGGCCATGATTGCCCAGGCCAGGAATGGCTAAAATGTTATAATCACCTTTCTAACGACATTGTATCTTCACGGAAGTATGGAATGATGAACTATTTTGCCTCCACAATTGTCTCATGTTAATTTTCGCTTTACTACTTTACCTAGTACTTTTGAACGTGACGTTTTGAGGAACGGTTAGAGGATACGTGCTGAATTCAGAATTGTATCCTGTGCATATCCTTCTATCTTTGTTTTATCGTTTCCCTTAACTGCTTTTTTATTTTTCTAACAAATCTTTATGTTCCTTTAGACATTACGGGTAAGAAACCCTACGGGACTGGGCTCAGAAAGAAACTCATGGCTGAAATAGAACAAGAGAACGAGAGTTTGAGAGTCGAACTCAGTCATTTGAAGAAACAAATGGCCGAGATGGCTAAGCTTCTAGAGAAGAGGGTCATAGAAGCGGGTTCTTCTGCAGGAGTTAAAGACGCCAGGCAGCAACCGCCTACCCCATAACACCCTCAAGGTCCGTCTGGAGAACCAAATCCTAACCCGACAGCGCCTCCTCTTACTGTTCGCATAAGGAGGCCAAACCCTGCTGACATCCAGCAGCATATCTTTGTGGATACGGAGGGTAATTATAACATCCTGGTTTAGATTTAATTACCGATTAAGGCCAATTACAGGATTACGATTATTGATTGAATAATAATAATAATAATGTCAGGTAAAATTACACATGTACCCTTGGTGGTGAAAAAGGAGTTTCGGTCCTCTCTCTCCCTCATTAATCACACTGATGTGATTAGCATTAAATGAAGATGTGATTTTTGATTGAGAGGGGTGCTGGCACAGAATAGAGTAATGATGAAAGCTTCAGCTTCACGTTCTTCCACCCACTCTCTGCCCATTTCACTTTGGGATATGCTAAAAACACTCTTGGGTTCTCTCCAGAATTTCCCTTGAGACTCATCTTCTTCTTTGCTGTTTTTCTTTTTCTTCATATTCTTCTTCTTCCACTCGAATGTTGAGTAGAACCACGAGTGGGAAGAGGGAAAAGCGTGGTGGAGAGAACAACATGGTGCTGAGTGTCCTGGAGGCTGGGATCCTCCACTGTTCTGCCTAAACGTTGATGGATGCTTGGAAGTCTGGGAGGCCTTCACTCTTGGAAAGGACTGGACTGTTCGAGTGTGGGAACAGCCTTGGAATCCTTCACTGGACCGAGTGAGGACAGCGTGTGCCTTGGAGGCTTGGAACTCTCCACTGGCTGCATGGAGAGCATGGGGTGTCATGGAGGCTGAGCCATTCGAGAGTCAGTGGCTTGGTGTTCCTCCAAAGCAGAGTACGGTACTGAACGACTGGAAGCTCAAAGAGCTACTAGAATCTTCATTCCAGGTAGGGGGACTGATTTACATCTCAAATGTATGGTTTATGGACGGGTTCTGGGTGAAAATTACTTCATTGTGTTGTGTTGTATTTGTAATGTGTTGATTGTTGTTTGCCGAT
The DNA here is from genome assembly GCA_037962975.1 of Clitoria ternatea. Taxonomy (NCBI): domain Eukaryota; kingdom Viridiplantae; phylum Streptophyta; class Magnoliopsida; order Fabales; family Fabaceae; genus Clitoria; species Clitoria ternatea. Next base: position 62,172,743 of record CM075674.1, read on the forward strand.
TAAGTGATAGCCTGGACATGTGTTGATGATGAATCATGTGATGCATATGATGAATGTGTATGGATTGCCGAGTGTATGCAATACTGTGCTGAATTCCTTGTGATTTTATGATGAATATGAGAATATAATAAAAGACCTTGGGTTGGACTCAAGGCAGTACCGAGTGCACTAGCGTTAGACGCTTGATGAATAAACCGTATGCATCTGATTCGCCATTGGAAATGCCGAGTGCATATAGCGTTGGACGCTTAATACAGAATCGGCAATCAGATGAATATGTGTCAAATATAATAAAAGACCTTGGGTTGGACTCGGGGCTGCCCGTAAGACTTCTGTTGTCGCTTGGAGTGACTGTGTTACATGTGAGGGTAAACGGTTTGGTACTAGTAAAACGGCTGGATCAGCTTGGAGCTGAGAAAAGGCTTGGAGCCAATGTTGCAACAATAAAATTAATAATGAATGATCGGATCTGATTGAAATAATGTGTACACACTTATAATTGTTATTGAGCTCAATGTGAATTGTGTGAGTATGTGGATATGTTATTGAGAATAACGGCATTGATATAGGTTGGAATTGATATGAGTAAATCTGAGTGAATGAATACATGTAAATTGATGCTATGCCGAGTGCACACTTAAATCCGAGTGGATGAATGCATGTATACTGATGCTATTGCTGAGTGCACACATATACTGTTGATGAGCTTAGGTGGTTGTATATATATATATGTGTGTGTGTGTAAATGTTGATGTGAATAGCATGATTAATATAGCCATGAATAATTGGAGTGAATTCTGACTGGGTGAATATATGTACATTGGTACTATTGCCGAGTGCAAGGTGATATTATGGCTGTGAATATATGTGATTGTGAATGATGTGAATTACTTAACCCTGGTTGGATTGCATGAATCCCGAGTGGATGATGTTATTAGAGTATTCATATTGAATGGCAGGGTGTATTATTGCTGATTGATTAATGTCATTGTATGGTTGAGAATTAAAGAATAATCTGAGTCAATAACTGTCATTTAATATGTAAAAGCTCACCCCTACTGTGGCTATATTTTTCAGTACGTGCAGGTCGGTGTGGTGAATGACGAGGAGGCCTCAAATCCGAGTGATGGGTATCTAAGCTGTTGTAGTGTATACAGTGTGCTATACCGATTATAAAATAGATATGTTAAAGCCTTGGCCGGCTCTCATGTAACCCGATTGTTTAAACATATTTATATGGGTTGACTATCTACTTATACTGACTGAGATGTGTTGTTGAATGAATAAATGTTAAGACTAGGTATTCAAATGGGGATATCGTTGGGAGAGCCATTTCCGAGTGAGGCTTATACATGTGGCCCTTTTTCCGAGTGATGAAGGCTTAAGACAATTCCAAGTAAGATGTACTCGAGTGGGCTACTTTCGAGGGAAGACTAGTCCATATATTACCGAGTGAAAAGCATGAGTAAACCCCGAGTGGGGAAGGGTTTGAATATTCCCGAGTGGGAAATCCCGAATGAACCACTTCCGAGAGAAGAAGGGTCGTGATGGTTCTGATTGAGGTGTATTTTTTGGAGTCCTCTTCCGGGTGAACGAGGCTATATATATAATCCGAGTGGATACGATTTAAATAAGTCTGAGTGAGACTTAACTTAGTGAATTCCTCCGAGTGATGAGAGGTCAGAGTAATTCTGAATGGAACTTGATTGTGGAGACTCCTTCCGAGGGAAGGTAGGTTTAAGCGATCTCTGAGTGAGAAGGATCAAAATATACCGAGTGAAGAATGGGTAATGTACCTCCAAGTGAATTGAGGTTGAAATATATCGAGTTGTGTTAGACTGGGGAAATACTCCGGGTGAGGAAAGCTTATAGATTACGAGTGGAATAACTAGGGAAATCATTTCCCGAGTGGAGATTAGATGCTTTTGAATGAAATGCGAATGTGAACTTCTTGAAATGAGTTTATTATCTGGCTAAGTATGAATTTACCGAGTGAAGCATGACCCTAGGGGGATAGTTCCCGAGTGAACGTGGTCCCAATTCCGAGTGACGGTATATCCGAGTGAATGGGTCCGCTTCAGCGAATGAGGATTCGCTTCAGCGAGAATAGGGCTCGCTCAAGCGCTGTATTCTGCTGGGCTGTGCGACCAAAGCTGGGTCTTGTCAGCATGTGGCCTCCAGACCCGGTCTTCCCTTTCTCTGGTCGGCTTTAACTTGTCCACTGCCTTGTAATTGGTTTTCTGCCTTCCCTTACCTTCATTCTATTTTACTTACACGACTCCTATTCTAAGCTGATTTGTGGACGTTTGGAACGTTCTAAATTTTGGAAAAATTTTCCCTAGTCTCAGTTTTGCTTAATTAAGTTGGGTTGTTTCATTTTGGTATCAGAGCGGACTTAAAAGGTCCAAGGCCAAGGTATGCTTACTCTGAGTGGGCGGTTTTGTGCAATGTGACCGGTTGTCATCATTGCTTGTGGTATTCTATTTGATTTGATGCATGTTTAACTATGAATTATGTGATTACATGTCTATGTGTTTTGTTGAGGACAGTAGTGAAATGTACTACTGTTGAGATGTTGGTTGGGGGTAGAGAGTTGTTACTACCCTGGTTCGATTATTCATGAAATGCTTAGAGGTTATTCTAAGCCCGGGTGGATTAGAAAGAGATACAGCGAGGGATGTTGAGACCTTCTTACGTATTGGAATCGGATTGGTTGGTTCGGTCTCTAGTATAAGCCATGCTAGTGGCTCATAGCCGAGGAATGTTTGTTGAACGGTGTAGAACTCATATATTTGAGTTAAGTGAATGATAATGAAGGAATTCCCTAGTGTGGTGTGTACGAATTCAACTGATCGGTTGTGCCATGTATAAGGGATGAGTTTTGTATCCCTTGGCACGAGAACCCAGAGTGATATATGATGTAAGTGAATTGTTGTTGTTCTTTAGATTGTGAATTGAGTATGTAGTAAATAAATAAATGTGAAATTAGGTACATGTTAGATTGGGGTAGTGTCTCGGTCCTTGGTATGTAAAAACCGAGTGAATGATTGGTTGATGCTAGGCCACTAGGTGTGGTGACCCCGTTGGTTGGGCATGATCCTGTATGATCGGATGTTGTTGAGATGGATATCTAAGAAATTAGAAAACTGAGTGAATAATTGATTTAATTGTGACCCATAAGGTGTAGTAACCCCGATTGGATTTTGTATGATATATACTGTCAGACTTTGTGGAACTAGGCCCTATGGTGGTCTATCTAGGCTCGGTGATATTTGAACGTTGTGGGAGTGCCCCATGATGGGTATTAGGAAATCCCTGGAATTTTGAGTCTGATGATATGTTAACCCTTATGGATTGTTGAGTCCGAGTGAAGTAATGGTATAATGAATGGTTGAGGCTTGAATCGTCTTAAGGTGAAATGCAAATAATAAAGGTGATACCTGAAGGATAGTGAATGGTAAGATTGAAATCCGAGTACGCTTTGGTATTAAGTATGGTAATGATAGAACTCATGTGATGCTGATTGTACGTCCACTGGTGGATTATGCTTATGATGGGTGAGAAGGTTTACTGATGCAGAAACCTACTGCAAGATTACAAGTTATATTATAATCCAAGTTGTATACCTAAGGGAGTTTAGCGAATCATATAGGCTTAAATTGAGTAATGGTCGAAGATGAATGATGAAATGAGGGATTATTAGATTGTTAATCCATGGTTTTGTGATGGATAAGATCTAAGGAAGAGATATTTACTCGGTGAGGGCTGGAAGTCGACTGTCATTATGCCATTTTATGGTGATAGTAACTACTATTCGATGATTATCATCATGGGATTTGCACTAGGTTGTGTGTAATGACGAGGTATATACCCTGTGAGGGTCAGAAATCTATTGCTAATATACCATTTTACCATAGTGGTAACTAATATTTCATGATTGTTGTTGCGTGATGTACCCTATATGGTGCATAATGATGATGTTAATGTAAATGTGTTGCTTATAGATTTGTGTGAATTACCATTAATTTTCGTGTGAACTAGTATTATTTGAGAGAGTTTAGTCAGTGTAAGCGATAAGTGTGCAGAGTATCCTGTTCCGAGAGAACTCTACATACCATAGGTATTATGGCGGTGTACACTTTTGCAGCGACTCTATGTAATTGTTATGACCCTATAGGAATGAGACGTCATCCTATAAGTTGGATGCAGCAATTCATAAGTCAGGTAGGTGAGACTGTAGCTACTTATGGTGATGGTTTGAGTCTATCAGGCTGCTCTGAATGAAGATGAGAATTATGTTGAGTGGATAGTAAGTGGTAGTGTATCAGAATGAGGATAGAAGGTTTGTTTAACCTTGACGTGCTTACCTCCGAGAGAATCAGAGGTTATTCGGTATAAGTTGGCTGTTAAAGTGATGTGAGTGGTGTTGAAAGAGTAGTGGCAATAGCGTATCAAATGAGGGTAGAAGATTTATTTTAACCCTTGTGAATTTGCCTCCAAAAGGATTAGAGGTCATCTTTGGTGTAAATTGGCTATTGGCCAATAAGGTAATGATTGATTATTGAAATAGGAGTGTGATCCAGTCTGTCACTGAAATTAGAAGTCTTATGGATCTAGCTGAGTAATACTGTGGATTTAGTGAAGGAATCATGGCCTTGAGCTGAGGTAAACGATAAGGCGAGAATTCACTCGGAAAAAATTAGTATAATTCCAAATGTGAGAAAGCGGAGATGATTCCGAGTGAAATCTTTCTGGGGGAAGGAACTACTGAGTGAATTTATGATGTTCCGAGTGAAATATCGTTATGGGAGTCATTATTAAGTTAAGGAACAGTGTCCGAATGACACTTTTGTGACAGCCGAAATCCGGGTGAAATATCCGAGTCGTGTGGCTTTCGGGTGAAGTGTCCGAACGTAGCACTTCTGAGTAAGGGGAAAAATCCGAGCGAAGTGTCTCTGGTGGTGACACTTTTGAGTGGAATTGTACCTAGTGGACGGTTCCAAGTAAAAAGGGCGTTAAGTGATAAATTTCTTAAGTCTGTATGATGTGCCAGCGATTAATCTTTTTCCAGGAGGAAAGTACTTCTGGATGAGAAGTGGAACTTGAGTGAGTAAGTTTTCGAGAGAATGGCTCCCAAAGGGAGTAGATATCCGAGTGGAGAATTTATTTGAATTCGCACTCAGGTGGATGTTTTGAGCTACTGAGTTTGAACTCAGGTTTGATTATGAAGTAAACTGGGATTACGAGTGAATTGTTGTAATGGAAAGATTTCTGGGTGAGAATTGCCCTTAAACCCCGAATGATATTCTTGAGTGAGAAGCTCCGAGTGACATTCTCAAGGAGCGGACATGGAATTAGCTGAAGGTATGGGTAGAAATCTGAGATTTCAGGACCGAGTGTGGTGCCTGTACGAGGTAAATCCAGGCAACTAAGCTAATTGAAGTACATTGGAGCTCTTTTGAGTGTTCGGCTCGGTATTGCCAAGGTATATCATGGTTTGAAGGAGAAATTTTAGTGGTCGGATGTTGAAGAGCCGAGGGCTTAATCCGAAATAAAATGGATTGTAGTGAGTAATGGGAGTATCGGTAATGTTTCTTACCGACTGGATCCTTCCAGATTAGTTAACTAACATCTATAATCTATTACTTATGTCAAAATTCCTAACTTGTATCCCGGGTGATGGCATAATTGTGCTGAGTGACTCCTTTGAATTGGAGGAGCTGACGGTGGAATCGCACCGATCGGCGTTGGGAATATAAAGCCGAACGGCCAAGGAACTATTGAGTGCCATTGGCTATGGAGAACTGACAAGGATGAATGGGGTAACTTGTACGTTGGAAAATGAGCCCTAAATGTATTGAACCCTATGAAGGGTTGGAGCGGTCGGTAAACCGCTTGAGAAGCCAAGCTAAGCCGATTGGAATTATGAAGCGGTCGGTGAATGCTAGAAAAATTAAAGATGAGCAATTGTTTTAGAGGGGCATGACAACGATATTTCGAGCTGTTATTGAGGCAAATATATGTTTGAATTTCGAGGACGAAATTCTTTGAAGGAGGGGAGAATTGTAACATCCTGGTTTAGATTTAATTACCGATTAAGGTTAATTACAAGATTACGATTATTGATTGAATAATAATAATAATAATAATGCCAGGTAAAATTACACATGTGCCCTTAGTGGTGAAAAAGGAGTTTCGGTCCTCTCTCTCCCTCATTAATCATGCTGATGTGATTAGCATTAAATGAAGATGTGATTGTTGATTGAGAGGGGTGCTGGCACAGAATAGAGTAATGATGAAAGCTCCAGCTTCACGTTCTTCCACCCACTCTCTGCCCATTTCACTTTGGGATATGCTAAAAACACTATTGGGTTCTCTCCAGAATTTCCCTTGAGACTCATCTTCTTCTTTGCTGTTTTTCTTTTTCTTCATCTTCTTCTTCTTCCACTCGAATGTTGAGTAGAACCACGAGTGGGAAGAGGGAAAAGCGTGGTGGAGAGAACAGCATGGTGCTGAGTGTCCTGGAGGCTGGGATCCTCCACTGTTCTGCCTAAACGTTGATGGATGCTTGGAAGTCTGGGAGGCCTTCACTCTTGGTAAGGACTGGACTGTTCGAGTGTGGGAACAACCTTGGAATCCTTCACTGGACCGAGTGAGGACAGCGTGTGCCTTGGAGGCTTGGAACTCTCCACTGGCTGCATGGAGAGCATGGGGTGTCATGGAGGCTAAGCCGTTCGAGAGTGAGTGGCTCGGTGTTCCTCCAAAGCAGAGTACAGTACTGAACGATTGGAAGCTCGAAGAGCTGCTGGAATCTTCATTCCAGGTAGGGGGCTGATTTACATCTCAAATGTATGGTTTATGGACGGGTTCCGGGTGAAAATTACTTTACTGTGTTGTGTTGCATTTGTAATATGTTGATTGTTGTTTGCCAATTGAGTGATAGCCCAGACGTGTATTGATGATGAATCATGTGATGCATATGATGAATGTGTGTGGATTGTCGAGTGTATGCAATACTGTGCTGAATTCCTTGTGATTTTATGATGAATATGAGAATATAATAAAAGACCTTGGGTTGGACTCAAGGCAGTGCCGAGTGCACTAGCGTTGGACGCTTGATGAATAAACCGTATGCATCTGATTCGCCATTGGAAATGCCGAGTACATATAGCGTTGGACGCTTAATACAGAATCGGCAATCAGATGAATATGTGTCAAATATAACAAAAGACCTTGGGTTGGACTCGGGGCTGCCCGTAAGACTTCTGTTGTCGCTTGGAGTGACTGTGTTACATGTGAGGGCAAACGGTTTGGTACCAGTAAAACGGCCGGATCAGCTTGGAGCTGAGAAAAGGCTTGGAGCCTATGTTGCAACAATAAAATTAATAATAAATGATCGGATCTGATTGAAATGATGTGTACACACTTATAATTGTTATTGAGCTCAATGTGAATTGTGTGAATATGTGGATATGTTATTGAGAATAACGGCATTGATATAGCTTGGAATTGATATAAGTAAATCCGAGTGAATGAATGCATGTAAATTGATGCTATGCCGAGTGCACACTTAAATCCGAGTGGATAAATGCAAGTATACTGATGCTATTGCTGAGTGCACACATACACTGTTGATGAGCTCAGGTGGTTGTATATATATATATATATATATGTGTGTAAATGCTGATGTGAATAGCATGATTAATATAGCCATGAATAATTGGAGTGAATTCCGACTGGGTGAATATATGTACATTGGTACTATTGCCGAGTGCAAGGTGATATTATGGCTGTGAATATATGTGATTGTGAATGATGTGAATTATTTAACCCTTGTTGGATTGCATGAATCCCGAGTGGATGATGTTATTAGAGTATTCATATTGAATGACAGGGTGTATTATTGCTAATTGATTAATGTCATTGTATGGTTGAGAATTGAAGAATAATCCGAGTCAATAACTGTCATTTAATATGTAAAAGCTCACCCCTACTATGGCTATATTTTTCAGTACGTGCAGGTCGGTGTTGTGAATGACGAGGAGGCCTCAAATCCGAGTGATGGGTATCTAAGCTGTTGTAGTGTATATAGTGTGCTATACAGATTGTAAAATAGATATGTTAAAGCCTTGTCCGGCTCTTATATAACCCGGTTATTTAAACATATTTATATGGGTTGACTATCGGGATGTGAACAAGTATACATTTATATAAATATATATATATATATATATATATTACGTTGATATGATGTTACTTATACCGACTGAGATGTGTTGTTGAATGACTAAATGTTAAGACTAGGTATTCAAATGGGGATATCATTGGGAGAGCCATTTCCGAGTGAGGCTTATGCATGTGGCCCTTTTTCCGAGTGATGAAGGCTTAAGACAATTCCGAGTAAGATGTACTCAAGTGGGCTACTTCTGAGGGAAGACTAGTCCATATGTTACCGAGTGAAAAGCATGAGTAAACCCTGAGTGGGGAAGGGTTTGAATATTCCCGAGTGGGAAATCCCGAATGAACCACTTCCGAGGGAAGAAGGGTCGTGATGGTTCTGATTGAGGTGTATTTTTTGGAGTCCTCTTCCGGGTTAACGAGGCTATATATATAATCCGAGTGGATACGATTTAAATAAGTCTGAGTGAGACTTAACTTAGTGAATTCCTCCGAGTGATAAGAGGTCAGAGTAATTTCGAATGGAACTTGATTGTGGAGACTCCTTCCGAGGGAAGGTAGGTTTAAGCGATCTCCAAGTGAGAAGGATCAAAATATGCCGAGTGAAGAATGGGTAATGTACCTCCGAGTGAATTGAGGTTGAAATATACCGAGTGGTATTGGACTGGGGAAATACTCCGGGTGAGGATAGCTTATGGATTCTGAGTGGAATAACTGGGGAAATTATTTCCCGAGTGGAGATTAGATGCTTCCGAATGAAATACGAATGTGAACTTCCTGAAATGAGTTTAGTATCTAGCTAAGTATGAATTTACCGAGTGAAGCATGACCCTAGGGGGATAGTTCCCGAGTGAACATGGTCCCAATTCCGAGTGACGGAATATCCGAGTGAATGGGTCCGCTTCAGCGAATGAGGATTCGCTCCAGCGAGAATGGGGCTCGCTCAAGCGCTGTATTCCGCTGGGCTATACGACCGAAGCTGGGTCTTGTCAGCATGTGGCCTCCAGACCCGGTCTTCCCTTTCTCTGGTCGGCTTTAACTTGCCGACTGCCTTGTGATTGGTTTTCTGCCTTCCTTTACCTTCATTCTGTTTTACTTACACGACTCCTATTCTAAGCTGATTTGTTGACGTTTGGAACGTTCTAAATTTTGGAAAAATTTTCCCTAGTCTCGGTTTTGCTTAATTAAGTCGGGTTATTTCAGTAATGCTATACCCTTCCCATTATATGGCTTGCCACCAGGGTATTTTCCCCCGCTCCAAGAAGAGCATAACTACCAGGAGTCGATTCCTCATACCGCTCAACCAAACATTCCACCCATCCGGGAATTTCAAATGGCTCAAGTCCAAACGCAAGCTACCCAGACACAGTCTACCCAACCTATCTACATAACCCAAGCTACTACCAGACCTCACACTTCCTTATTAAACGCCGACCCAACACACGTCCATCAGCCATTCGGGTATACAAGTCATCACGTTACCACTGGTCCGAGTGCTACTGCTGCTACCCAAGAAGGAAGGATAGAAATCTTGGAAAGAAGATTGAGAGCAATGGAGGGAGTGGAAGGATTCGGGATGGGAAGTGCTGCAGAACTCTGCTTAATTCCCAATGTCGTTATCCTTCCTAAGTTCAAAATGCCGAAATTCGATAAATACCTGGGGTTAACCTGCCCAAAGAATCATCTTACCATGTATTGCCGGAAGATGGCATCACATGCTTCCAACGACCCTCTGTTGATTCATTGCTTCCAAGACAGCCTGGCTGGAGCGGCCCTCACTTGGTATAACCATCTTGAGCGGTCTCATATACGCTGCTGGAAAGATCTGGCAGATGCTTTCATGCAACAATACAAGTACAATCTGGACATGGCACCAGATAGAGTACAATTGCAAAATATGACAAAGAAAGACAACAAGATGTTTAAAGAGTACGCCCAACGTTGGCGTGAGGTAGCGGCACAAGTTGACCCTCCCTTGTCTGAAAAGGAAGTGGTTTCCATGTTTATCGATACGTGTAACACCCTCTGTTACATCTCAATAATTTCTAAAAATATTCATGAATTTTTTTTTCTAAAAATATTCATGAATTTTTTTTTCTAAAAATATTCATGAATTTTTTTTTCTAAAAATATAATCGCTAAAAGAAACTATCAGAGTAAAATTACATACAATATTTCTGAAATACCTCATGAATTATCATTAAAATTTATAAAGTAATTTTACATTCATCCAAATAAAATAGATATTAAACATCATTAGAAAGAGAGGAAACTCCATGGCCCAAGAGCAATTGCCTAGTGACATTATTTATTCATTGGACCACGGTATTCATACTGAGCTCCCTTTCAAGTATGTGCTATATATACTATCAAGATTCTTCAATCCTTCGCTCTGTATAATCCATCAATTCAAACATATGAAACAAAAAACGGAGAAAGGAGTGAGAAACAGAATATAATATTCCCAAATGGGACATAAGAAATAAAAGGGTTTTCATAAAATAGAATAATAATATCAATCATAATCACATGCACAATCAATTATGAATATATGAATGATATGCCATATCTTTATCATAACTTACCTATATATGTGGGCCCCTTAAATTTTAATTTGCACTGGGCCAACCAGGAGTTTACACTGTTCCATAATTCCAGATAATAATATCATGAACAGCTCAACTGGCATGGAAACACTTAGAGACTAGTCAGATTGAGAAGGTTTTTATTGTGAATGTACCCGACACTAGGGAGCTACCCCAGGTCCCCTGAAGCACCCTTTCACACCCTCTCATCCCAAGGCTCACAATTAAGCCTCCTCTAATGTATCCTCGGTTTCTATAATCCATCCCCAGACAATATCATTTTGTTTCTCTTCGATGATTCATGATGCATGAACTACTCGTGTATTTAGTTGGTTAAGGCTTTTAGAAACTCAATTATATTATAAGGGCCTATGAATCGCGACATAGCCACCCCAGTAAACTGTACTTTTTCAACTTCTCAAATACACACATAGAATTTTAGTACAGTTCCTTTTTAAATCCTAAATCAAATCTCCTTATAATTTGAGTTTCAAAGCCTTAAATATATTTTACAACCTTCTTTAGAAAGTTTATAGTTCAATTCAAAATCAATTTCTAAAAACTCGAATTCGGAATTATCAATCTTTAAAACCTTAGTACTTGAAAATTTTGTATAATATTTTTATACATTTTGAAAATAATATGTATATATATATTAAAATTATTAGTAAAAATTTATTTTTATAAAATAATTTCTCTTTCTTTTTCTTTCTGATAAACTAAAAAAATCTAAATTTTAGTAAAGATATATACATATATATTAAAAGATAAAAAGAGATTTCTAAAAACTTATGTAGTTTTATTGAAATCTAAGAAATTTCTTAAAAGTAATTTAAATAAAGATGAATAAGTAAATAAAGAAGTAGGAGATAAGTAAATTCTTACTGAATTTTAGCTTTCCGTCATGCTTGCTATATGCTCAAACTTCACAGTACAAGATTATCAATCATAATCAAACATTGTCAATCACAATCAAACATCATAAAACATAAATATCATAATCAAATCAAATAATTAAACATCAGTTATAAATATGATAATTTAAAATTCAATGATTATTTAAATTAATAAAGTTTGTTTTAAGTTCTATGGTCAATTCCTCGCACAGGTCTATGTAAATCCAAGATAGTCCAGTCCTTGCATAGGTTTAGTTCAGTCCATATATGTCATAATAGTCAAAGTCCTTGCATAGGTTCAGTCAAGTCCATAATAGTTCAAGTCCTAGCATAGGTTCAATCCAGTCCGCATAGGTCATAATAGTTCAAGTTCTTGAATAAATATTTCAGATATTAAGTTACACAAGATGCTTAATTTATTAATAATAATTATTATAAATTTTAAGTTAAAAGTTATTATTTTAAAATAATAATACTGTTATGTTTAAAAGGAGTAGGAGACTCCTCCCAATATTCTTATGTATTTTTATATTATATCCTTATCTCAACCCCCTTATCTTGATTTGATACCAAAAGTGAATTCGCTCTGCGCCTCCAAGTTCTAACAAAATATTAATACTAATTTATTACAGTATGAGCATAAGATGAAAATTAAGATTGCTATCAGAATGATAAATAGTAAATACGCATAGTAATAGTAAATAGTAACGGTAAATAATAAATCATCAATAGTAACGGTAAATAGTAATTTTTGAATAGTAATAGTAAATAGTAAATCGTGAATAGTAAATTTTGAATAGTAGTGGTAAATGGTAAATTATGAACAATAACAGTAAATAGTAAATTTTGAGTAGTAACTGAAACATCCTAACAAAATTAAATAAAATCCGAAACAAAGGAAAATTTTTCCAAAAATTCCAAACGACAACCAGGGAAAATCAGAACAAGAATCCGACCAAAGAAAGGAAAAATCGAGTCGGAACGCCCCAAGTTGGCAAGACTCCCTTACCGCTCAAACAATGGACAGCAGAAGAAAGCGCCTAAGCGAGTCACGATCGCTGGAGCGAAACCCTTCTCGCTCAAGCGAACAGGGCACTCGGATAATCTCGAACACTCGGGATTTAACTCAAGTCCACTCGGTATCCACGTCACTCGGTATCGGAGCCTAAGTTCACTCGGTAACCTTATGACTCGGAATCCGAACCTGAGTTCACTCGGGAATTATTCCCTCGGCCATTACACTCAGAAACTATAAATTTTTTCCTCGCTCGGAATATTTTCCCCAGTCTCGTATCACTCGGAGTTGTTTCACATATCATTCACTCGGCATATATAATCTTTTTCACTCCAAGAATTTCTTATTAAGCCAGGTCTCGCCTAAGGATTTTAAGACTTCATTCACTCGGAAATACTCTAGTTCCTTTCCACTCAGGGAATTTCTAATAAGTCTTGTAACATCCCGATTTTAAATGAAGTACCGGGTGAAATAAAGCCCTTAAAATAATAATTTCAGAAGTGGGGAATTATTTATTAATTATCATTAACTTAATTAATCAAATGAGTGCTGATTTAGGTAGGATTAGCCATTAGTGGTTGCTGACGGGACTAAGTGACGTGAGCAGACTGCTGCTTCACGTTTCCCCTACCCCACCTTCCATTCCTTGTGCATGCATATATGTGGTGGTCGACGGTCCCTTACCATTCATTTTTCAGAATTCCCTCTTCGATTTCTCTCCTCTCCCTCCTTCTCTTTCTCTTCTTCTTCTTCTTCTTCTTCTTCCCTGAACTAGTGGAAGTATCGAGCGAAGCAGCTAGGAAAAAGGACCAACGCCCAGGCAGAGGAGTCTCTCGGAGTCTCGTAGTTGGTAGGGGGAGTACCTTATATGTTAAATGCATGGGTTATGGACGGGTTCCGGGTGTTGATAATTGTTGTATTGTATTCTGTTGTATGACATACCTACATGTGGAGTGCAAAATGATTGATGAAGATAACCGTGTGGTTTATGTGACCTGTGAGTCGATATAAATAAAAAATGTTGATTGCATGTGATTAAGTGTTGGTGTAGTGGATCTGATGATATTCATACTGATGCATGCGTTGTTTGAATCCTGTTGCTGTTGAATACCAATTGCATGTTATGCTTGTGTTGATTGGAATACTTTATTGAAACTGACATTGCCTAATGCCGATTGCATGAGATGCATGTACTATCTGAGTCCTGATGATATATAATGCCGACTGCATGAGATGCATGTGTTATGGAGTTCTGTTAATACCTAGCACTGATTGCATGAGATGCATGTACTGTTTGAATGTTGATGATGCATGGTGCCGATTGCATGAGATGCATGTATTGTTGTGTATATGAACTCTGTGTTGTGTGATGAATCCGCGTGTGGCGCATGGGATGCGTTTATGCTGGGAGCACGTAGTGTGGGACACTACCATCGGTTATTAAAGCGTGGGACACTGTAAAATCCTTGAGTGGGACTCAAGGTAGCCCTCGAGTGGGACTCGGGCTACCTGTGAACACCTCCGTTGGCGTTGAGAGCGTTGGTGTCACCTGTGGGCAAACGGTTGGGTACCCGTAAAATGGCCAAGCAGCTGGGAGCTGAATTGATAGCTGAGAGCTATGTATAAAAAGGCTGGGAGCCTACGTTGCAACGTCAAAAACCGATTACACACGAATACGGAACCGAGTGAATAATCTGTGTATATGTATTGCTGATGCTGAGTGGAATTGATTATGCATGTGATGATGAATATATATATAACCGAGCGAACTATTCTGTGTGCACATGCTGTTGATGCTGATTGAGATATGTCCTATGAATGCATGTTAATATTATTAAAAGTTGTGTATGTATAACCGAGTGAGAATTATTGAATCCTGACTGGGAAATGTTCAATATGTGCATTCTGATTCGTAGGTATTATTATGTCACTGATTGTTGTATGTTAATGTTGTCAAATTAATACGTGCACAAGGCCGAGTGGTAACTGGTGGATTCCGATCGGTAAGAGTTTGACGTGTGTCCTGGTTGATGGGTATTGCTTGACTTTGATCGTTGTCATGCATGATTGTATATATATACATATATAGCTGTATAATTGTGGACAACCTGAATCAGTATCTATCACCTAATATTTAAGATACTCACCCCCTACTGTGGCAATCTTTCAGTGAACATCTCTCGCAATGGGGAGTGAATGAGGAGCTGAATACCGAATGGAGTGCTGATGCACTATGGGGGCGGATGTTATGAATATTCTGTTTATGTGTTTTGTTAAGCCTTGGCCGGCTCATGTTAAGCCTTAGTTCCTTTTATTAAAACCTGAACCCTTTGGAGTAGAGGACATGATGTGGTGCCTGTAATTAATTATAATTGTTATGATGCATGAAACCCTATATTGTGCATGAGAATTCGAGTAACCTATGTATGCATATTTGTTATGGGTGAGAGGTTAGTGTGACTATAAGTCGAAAAGGAGTTGAGTGATGGCGTGGGAAGGGAGTCGGTGACTCCATCCGAGTGGAAGGAAGACTAGGTAATCCCGAGTGATTGAGGCAGTGTGATGCCAGGCGAGGGCTTACAGACCATAGAATGACACCTGAGACTCTAAGTGGATCCATTATAATAAATTACTAAATAGCTGGGAAAAATCCGAGTGAGTCCCAACTTAGAAGGAAAATCAGAGAAGGAAAGATTCGGGTACCGAGCGAGAATCGATCCTGATACCCTTAGCGTGAAAACTGTTAAGATTTCCCGAGTGAAGAGTGACTAAGTATTCCCGAGTGAGAAGTCTTCATAAATTCCGAGTAAGCGGCTTGGGGAAATCATTTGTGGGTTGCCAATATACATATATGTAACAAATCAATGGGAAATGGGGAGTGTGATGTACTGTCTGGAAGGAACTGGGGTGCATTAGGGTCAATCCGAGCGAATTAAGAGGTGGACCTTCCCGAGTGAACCATATACTGAAATCCGAGCGGGGGAGATACCGAGTGGAACTATAGGATGCCGAGTGTAGTTTCGCTTAGGCGTTTCTTCCCTTCGCTGCGCGAGAGTCCTTTTCCCTTGTTTTCTTCCTCCTTCTTCTCCTCGATGGGTCGGATTTGTTACTCTGATTATGCTATGTACGGTCTATTAACTTTAAAATTTGGAAAATTCTCCCTGTTGATTTTATTTATTTCATTAAAAATTAGGGTGTTACATTTTGGTATCAGAGCAGACCGAAAGGTCTAAGGCCAAGGTATGCTTACCGAGTGTAAGCGGTTGTGTGCATTGTGACCGAGTGGTCATCATTATTGTGGCAATTGTTGAACCTGATTGATATTGTAATATTGATTTACGGATAGGAGGTTGTTTTCCTCCTGGTCCGACTGATTGTATAACATATAGAAATAGCATAATGAGCTAGAGTTACTGAATGTTAGACTGAGCTTCGATTGGAAGAACATAACCTTGTAAACTTATCCTTGAAGGGGTGTGAATTTTAGGATAGGTCATGACGAATCGTCAAAGCATGGAGGCTATAGCCACAGCATTCCAACGCTTTGCGAACGTGTTTGAGAGGCAGGGCCAGCCTCGAGCAGAGGATGGCCAAGTGCTGGATCGCTTCCTGAAGAGGAGGCCGAGTGAATTTTAGGGAGGACGTAACCCCGAGGTAGCTTATAAATGGACTTAGGAATTAGAAAGGATTTTCAGGGGCCTTCATTGCACCGAGGCCCAGAAGGTAGAATGCGTAGTGTATATGCTACGAGACGAGGCAGAGAACTGGTGGAAGATAACTAGAAGCCGATTTCCTGACGATGATACTCAGCTAACCTGGAATGACTTCAAGACATGCTTCTTAGAGAAGTACTTCCCCGACACAGTAAGGAGTCGGAAGGAGTTGGAGTTTATGGAGTTGAAATAGGGTTCCATGACGGTGGAAGAGTATGCGACTAGATTCGAAGAATTGTGTCTATTCTACCCACCTTTCCAATAACCCGGGACCGAGAGCTCCAAATGCCTTAAATTCGACAATGGATTGAGGTCAGATATTAAGAGGGCCTGCAGATATCAAGAGATCAGGAGTTTTCCTGCATTGCTGAATAAGTGTAGAATATTCAAAGAAGACGACAAGGCCCACTCGGGCCAGAGCAGCAGAGCAAACCATTACTTGAGGCCCCAGCAATCCCGCTTCAAGAGGCCAAACAACGCTGGTAGGAATAGACCTTTTCCCAGATTTGGAGATCGGAACCAACCAGAGAGACGACCAGTTGTGGGGAACGGAAAATGTTTCAAGTGTGGAGGAAATCATTATGCTCGAGACTGCAACAATGATGGTGAGATGGTGTGCTTCCATTGTAATAAGAGGGGACACATTCGCCCTGACTGCCCCCAACTCCGTCAAGCAAATACAAATACGCGTCAGGGAGGTTTCCAAGAGAGGAACCGTGGACACGATAGTCAGAGACCAGGGGCCGGAGGCAACAGGGCTAGAGCAAATATGATGGTTGCCCAAAACAACCGGAGAAGGAACACCGACCAACCTACTGCTGGAAGAGTCTACGCCATCAGTGCTGAGGAAGTTGCGCAGGCGAACGACTTAGTGCAAAGTAAGTGTCTACTCGGTAAATATACACTTAGTGTAATTTTTGATTCTGGAGCCACCCACTCCTTCGTGGCTGACGAGTGTGTGAGACAATTGCGATTACCGACTGTAGATATGGATCGGATTTTGGAAGTAGCTAACCCGACTGGCCCTAAGGTGTTGACATCAACGATATGTAAGGACGTAACGTTTGTGTTGGATGATCGGAGTTTTACCTTCGATCTTGTGTGCCTGCCTCTGAAAGGCCTTGATATCGTGCTCGGCATGGATTGGCTTTCAGCCAACAAGGTGTTAGTGGATTGTAGAAATCGAAGGATAATCTTCCCGAGGCAGCACAATGAGGACTACACGACATAAGGTATAGCTCGACTGTTTATGATGCTTTGTTTAACCGAGGGTAAGAGTAAAGCCCGAGTAAACAAAATTCCGACTGTCTGTGAATTCCCAGAGGTGTTTCCCGAGGACGTACCGAGTGTCCCTCCCAATAGAGAAGTCGAATTCTCTATAGACTTGATCCCTGGAGCTGAGCCAGTCTCCAGTGCACCATATAGAATGTCCCCGACGGAATTGGCCGAGTTGAAGAAGCAGGTGGATGAATTACTCGGAACAATTCATTCGGCCGAGTGTGTCACCATGGGGTGCACCTGTACTGCTTGTTAAGAAGAAGGATGGCAGCATGAGACTATGTATAGATTACCGACAGCTAAACAAACTCACAATTAAGAACCGATACCCGTTGCCCAGAATTGACGACTTAATCGACCAACTACGCGGAGCCTTAGTCTTCTAAAAAATCGACCTACGATCGGGATATCACCAAATCCGGGTGAAGGACTTGGATATTCCTAAGACTGCCTTTAGGACTCGGTATGGTCACTACGAGTATGTAGTGATGCCGTTCGGTGTGACAAACACCCCTGCTGTCTTCATGAATTACATGAACAGCATTTTCCATCCATATCTAGACCGATTTGTTGTCGTTTTCATTGATGACATCCTAGTCTATTCCAAGACCCCTGAGGAGCATGGAGAACACCTCCGAGTAGTGCTTCAAGTGCTGAAGGAGAAGCAGTTGTTTGCAAAACTTTCAAAGTGCGATTTTTGGATGGATGAGATCCACTTCCTCGGACATGTGATTTCTGAAGAAGGTGTCTCGGTGGACCCATCGAAAGTGGCAGCTATAATGGCATGGGAGAGACCCAAGTCGGTCTCGGAGATAAGGAGCTTTATGGGCCTGGCTAGTTATTATAGAAGATTCATTGAAGGTTTTTCTAAGTTGGCTTTGCCCCTGACTAAATTAACTCGGAAAAACATTCCCTTCGTATGGAGTTCCGAGTGCGATAACAGTTTCCGAGAGCTAAAGGACAAGTTGACGACTGCTCCAGTGTTGGCATTACCTGACTTGTAAGAGAGCTTCGTGGTTTATTGTGATGCCTCAGGACTCGGATTGGGATGTGTGTTAATGCAGAAGGACCGAGTGATAGCTTACGCCTCTCGGCAATTGAGGCCTCACGAACAGCATTACCCGACCCACGACTTGGAGCTGGCAGCCGTAGTCTTCGCATTGAAGATATGGAGGCATTATTTGTTCGGAGCCAGATTTGAAGTATACAGCGATCACAAGAGCCTCAAATACCTATTTGACCAAAGAGAGCTAAACATGAGGTAGAGGAGATGGATGGAATTTTTAAAGGATTATGATTTTGAGCTAAAGTACCACCCAGGGAAGGCAAACGTTGTTGTCGACGCGTTGAGTTGGAAATCCCTTCATATAGCAGTAATAATGGTAAAGGAAGTGGAGTTATTGGAACAGTTCCGAGACATGAACCTACATGTTTACATCCCCTCCTCTCGAAAAATAACGATCGGTACACTGAGAATCGCCAATGAATTCCTGAAAACCGTGTACGAGCAGCAGCAATCGGACTTCTACCTTGCTGAAATGATGGAGACGCAGGCCAAGGGTAAGGATTTTTCCTTGACTGAGGGACCGGATGGAATTTTCCGAGTGAGAAATAGGATATACGTGCCGGGTGGAGGAGAATTGAGAAGAATGGTGCTTGATGAAGTCCACAAGAGCCTACTCAGTATCCACCCGGGTACCACAAAGATGTACCACAATCTAAGGGCACAATTCTAGTGGCCCGGATTAAAGAGGGATGTGGCAGAATACGTGGCTCGGTGTATCACCTGTCAAAGGTCGAAAGTAGAGCACCAGAAGCCGTATGGTGCATTGCAACCCCTGGAT
This sequence comes from Clitoria ternatea, assembly GCA_037962975.1. Lineage (NCBI taxonomy): Eukaryota > Viridiplantae > Streptophyta > Magnoliopsida > Fabales > Fabaceae > Clitoria > Clitoria ternatea. The sequence continues at coordinate 62,192,252 of CM075674.1, forward strand.
ATTCCCGTGTGGAAATGGGACTCAATTGCTATGGACCTTGTCATGGGATTGCCCAGAAACCGAGCGAGCCATGATGCGATTTGGGTCATTGTGGACCGACTGACAAAGAGTGCACACTTCCTACCTGTGAACATGAAGTACCCGTTGCCTAAGTTGGCTCGGATTTACATTCACAAGATCGTCCGACTGCATGGTATACCGACTTCTATCGTATCGGATAAGGACCCTAGGTTCACGTCCCGGTTTTGGACTAACCTGCACCAGGAATTGGGTACGAAGCTTTGGCTAAGTTCCGCTTACCACCCCTAATCGGATGGACAATCCGAGCGAACGATTCAAAGCCTAGAGGACTTGCTAAGGGCGTATGTGTTGGAGCGCGGTGGGAATTGGGAGCAGTACCTTCCCCTGATCAAGTTTACATACAACAATAGCCACCACAACAGTATCGGTATGGCACCCTACAAAGCACTTTATGGTCGAAGATGCCGAACCCCACTCTGCTGGTCAGAAACGGGTGAGAGTCTGCTATTGGGACCAGAAATTGTAAAGCAAACAACAGAACAAATCCGAGTGATAAGGGAAAGGATGAAGGCGTCCCAGGATAGGCAGAAGAGCTACCATGACAAACGGACCAAACCACTAGAGTTTTTAGTCGGAGATAGAGTGTTTTTGAAGACTTCACCGAGTAAAGGAGTCGGGCAAGCCTTGAAAGGTGGGAAATTGAGCCCCCGATACATTAGGCCTTATGAGGTGTTGGAACGAGTCGGCTCCATGGCATACCGAATAGCGTTACCGACTCACTTATCCCGATTGTATAATGTGTTTCATGTATCCCAACTAAAGAAGTACTTACCCGATTCTACCCACACAATGCCTGATGACGAAGTGGAAATTAGGGAAGACCTAACCACTGTAGCTGTACCGACTAGAATCGTGGACCGATCGGTAAAGCGTTTAAGGAGTAAGGACGTGCAACTGGTTGAAGTCGAGTGGCAACAAAACGGGTATATCTCTTATACCTAGGAACGCGAGGATGCAATGCGGCAGCAGTACCCCGAGTTATTTACCAAGGTGAGTCACCGAATGAATTTCGAGGACGAAATTCTTTTGAGAGGGGGAGAACTGTAACATCCCGATTTTAAATGAAGTACCGGGTGACATAAAGCCCTTAAAATAATAATTTCAGAAGTGGGGAATTATTTATTAATTATCATTAACTTAATTAATCAAATGAGTGCTGATTTAGGTAGGATTAGCCATTAGTGGTTGCTGACGGGACTGAGTGACGTGAGCAGACTGCTGCTTCACATTTCCCCTACCCCACCTTCCATTCCTTGTGCATGCATATATGTGGTGGTTAATGGTCCCTTACCATTCATTTTTCAGAATTCCCTCTTTGATTTCTCTCCTCTCCCTCCTTCTCTTTCTCTTCTTCTTCTTCTTCTTCCCTCAACGAGTGGAAGTATCAAGCAAAGCAGCTAGGAAAAAGGACCAACGCATGAGATGCATATGCTGTTTGAATGCTGATGATGCATGGTGCCGATTGCATGAGATGCATGTATTGCTGTGTATATGAACTCTGTGTTGTGTGATGAATCCGCGTGTGGCGCATGGGATGCGTTTGTGCTGGGAGCACGTAGTGTGGGACACTACCATCGGTTATTAAAGCGTGGGACGCTGTAAAATCCTTGAGTGGGACTCAAGGTAGCCCTCGAGTGGGACTTGGGCTGCCTGTGTACACCTCCGTTGGCCCTGAGAGCGTTGGTGTCACCTGTGGGCAAACGGTTGGGTACCCGTAAAATGGCTAAGCAGCTGGGAGCTGAATTGATAGCTGAGAGCTATGTATAAAAAGGCTGGGAGCCTACGTTGCAACATCAAAAACCGATTACACACGAATACGGAACCGAGTGAATAATCTGTGTATATGTATTGCTGATGCTGAGTGGAATTGATTATGCATGTGATGATGAATATATATATAACCGAGCGAACTATTCTGTGTGCACATGCTGTTGATGCTGATTGAGATATGTCCTATGAATGCATGTTAATATTATTAAAAGTTGTGTATGTATAACCGAGTGAGAATTATTGAATCCTGACTGGGAAATGTTCAATATGTGCATTCTGATTCGTAGGTATTATTATGTCACTGATTGTTGTATGTTAATGTTGTCAAATTGATACGTGCACAAGGCCGAGTGATAACTGGTGGATTCCGATCGGTAAGAGTTTGACGTGTGTCCTGGTTGATGGGTATTGCTTGACTTTGATCGTTGTCATGCATGATTGTATATATATACATATATAGCTGTATAATTGTGGACAACCTGAATCAGTATCTATCACTTAATATTTAAGATACTCACCCCCCTACTGTGGCAATCTTTCAGTGAACATCTCTCGCAATGGGGAGTGAATGAGGAGCTGAATACCGAATGGAGTACTGATGCACTATGGGGGCGGATGTTATGAATATTCTGTTTATGTGTTTTGTTAAGCCTTGGCCGGCTCATGTTAAGCCTTAGTTCCTTTTATTAAAACCTGAACCCTTTGGAGTAGAGGACATGATGTGGTGCCTGTAATTAATTATAATTGTTATGATGCATGAAACCCTATATTGTGCATGAGAATTCGAGTAACCTATGTATGCATATTTGTTATGGGTGAGAGGTTAGTGTGACTATAAGTCGAAAAGGAGTTGAGTGATGGCGTGGGAAGGGAGTCAGTGACTCCATCTGAGTGGAAGGAAGACTAGGTAATCCCGAGTGATTGAGGCAGTGTGATGCCAAGCGAGGGCTTACAGACCATAGAATGACACCTGAGACTCTAAGTGGATCCATTATAATAAATTACTAAATAGCTGGGAAAAATCCGAGTGAGTCCCAACTTAGAAGGAAAATCAGAGAAGGAAAGATTCGGGTACCGAGCGAGAATCGATCCTGATACCCTTAGCGTGAAAACTGTTAAGATTTCCCGAGTGAAGAGTGACTAAGTATTCCCGAGTGAGAAGTCTTTATAAATTCTGAATAAGCGGCTTGGGGAAATCATTTGCGGGTTGCCAATATACATATATGTAACCAATCAATGGGAAATGGGGAGTGTGATGTACTGTCTGGAAGGAACTGGGGTGCATTAGGGTCAATCCGAGCGAATTAAGAGGTGGACCTTCCCGAGTGAACCATATACTGAAATCCGAGCGGGGGAGATACAGAGTGGAACTATAGGATGCCGAGTGTAGTTTCGCTTAGGCGTTTCTTCCCTTCGCTGCGCGAGAGTCCTTTTCCCTTGTTTTCTTCCTCCTTCTTCTCCTCGATGGGTCGGATTTGTTACTCTGATTATGCTATGTACGGTCTATTAACTTTAAAATTTGGAAAATTCTCCCTGTTGATTTTATTTATTTCATTAAAAATTAGGGTGTTACAAGTCTCACTCGGGAAGTTTTTAAGTCAATTCCCACTCGGAATTACATGACCTCACTCACTCGGATATCATGGCCTTATCCAATCGGAATAGGCTTATAAAAGGGATTTCTCACATAACACCCTTCGATTGATCCTTCTAGGGAAATAGTCCCTTAATGAGTATAATTCACTCGAAATTAGCCCAACGCTTCTTCATTCAGAAGAGGGTCTCCTACCTCACCTCACTCGGATTTACCTTAGCTCTCCCTTACTCGGAATCACGTAAGCATTATTCATTTGGTAGAAAATAAATGTATATAACTTAGACATTCACCCACATCATTAAATGAAACACATAGTATCATATATATATATATATATATATATATATATATATATACTGAAATATGTTTAATTTTACTCTCAATACCGAGAGAATTCAAATCCCACGCATTAAAGTAGAAAGTTAGACAAAGAGTCGGCCAAGGCTATACAAAATCATCTATACAATACATATATATAAATATGTACATCTCCACTGTACAACACACTTCCCAGCAATCGGTGCTCTCCCATCATTCCACATTCCGAGCAACATCCACTGAAATATGGCCACAATAGGGGTGAGCTTATACATATAAAATGACAGTAATGACTCGGAAAACCTTAAGAATTCCACTACACAGCATTATCTCTTCAATCAATCTATCACATGCATTATCATTAGATATATCCACACATAGTATCGTTCAATCGGAATTCATTCAAATAACATATAGCCATATTAATCATATTGATATTCCCCATACATGCTAACCACATTTATTTCATCAATAGTATAAGTGTGCACACATTAATTTCCAGTCAAATCCGATCGATTTTATTAAGTTTTATGTTGCAACATAGGCTCCAAGCCTTTTTCTCAGCTCTAAGCTGATCCGGCCATTTTACTGGTACCAAACCGTTTGCCCTCACACGTAACACAATCGCTCCAAGCGACAACGGAAGTGTTACGGGCAGCCCCGAGTCCAACTCGGTAAGTTCGCCTTGAGTCCAACCCAAGGTCTTTAAGCGTCCAATGCTTAGTGCACTCGGCATTGCCTCGAGTCCAACCCGAGGACTTTCACCATGCGTCCAACGCTGGTACACGAGTGTTTCACTCGGTCTTGCCTTGAGTCCAATCCAAGGTCTTTTATTATTTTTCCCATGCATATTCATAAGCACAACAGAGGCATTTCACTCGGTAAAACCACATATCACATGCATCATATATATTCATGCTTTCATATATATAAAAATCCACACAGGAATCAACCAATAGTCCCATAATATACACTCAGCATTAGCAATATCAATACATATACCACATGCTGTTAAGTGTTTAATCACACACGGGACTCGGCATAACAACCTCTTAACGCATGCACTCGGCCAAAACAGATCCAATACATTTTCATGCATTCTCATATTTATTCACACACATCTCATGGACAGAGAAAGGATATAACCTTACTTGACTCAACTAACACACACACCCGGTATTTGAAAGTTATTATCATATTATTCACACAACCAATATATTCACAACCATAAACACAACATACAGTACTTTCACCCGGGATCCGTCCATAACTATGCATTTGAGATGTAAAGCTCCCCCTACCTTCTGCAAGGACGCAAGAAGCTCCTCTGTTTTCAGTGCTAACCCGTGCTCTGTTTTCCTCAACGCTGATTTTCGTTGCCCTTCACTTCCACAATCACTCTCTCCTGCTCATTAACCGTCGAACCCAGTCAAACACCATACACGCAGCTTGGAAGACTGGAAGTTATTCCTCTTCTGAACGATCTCTCCTTGCCAACAGTGGGAAACCTCAAGTCCTCCACAACACCACAGTCGTAAACTGAACTGACGAAGAAGAACGAAGAAGAAGGATAAGAAGAATCGTAGAGGAAGAGGAAAGGTCTCATGGAGATTTTAAGAGAATGAAGAAGTGGTTGTGAATTCTGAGCATGTACCTAAGGTAATGAGGAGAGTGAGTGGGAAACGTGCAATTGGTAGCCACCATCCAATCATGTGTCATGTCTCATTACTCCCATCAGCATCAAGTTTCTTTTATTTTACATTAATTCTTAATTAATAATTAATCCTAATTGCAATTAATCTTAATTTTTAATCTGGTCATTAATTTAATAATTAGGATGTTACAATTCTCCCCCACTCAAAGAATTTCGTCCTCGAAATTCAAACACAAGCTCACCTCAAGAAAATAGCTCGGGATACTGCTGCCTCATGGCATCCTCACGTTCCCAAGTATAAGAAGTACATCCATTCTGCTGCCACGCTACTTCAACTAGTTGCACATTATTGCTCCTCAAGCGTTTTACCGACTGGTCCATAATCCTAGTCGGTACAGCAATGGTCGTCAAATTCTCTCTGATTTCGACTTCATCATCCGGCATCTCGTATGTACAATCAGGCAAACACTTCCTCAGCTCAGATACGTGAAACACACTATGCAAGTTTGATAGATGAGTCGGCAATGCTAATCGGTATGCAACTGGACCGACCCTTTCCAATATTTCATAGGGTCCAATGTAACGAGGGCTTAATTTCCCACTCTTCAAGGCTCGTCCGACCCCTTTGTTCGGTGAAACCTTCAAGAACACTTTATCGCTGACCGAAAATTCAAGCGGCTTGGTCCGTTTATCATGGTAGCTTTTCTGTCGATCCTGCGATGCCTTCATCTTCTCCCAAATTACTTGAATCTGTTCAGAAGTCTGCTTCATAATTTCCAGTCCCAACAATAGGCTTTCATCGGTTTCCGACCAACAGAGTGGGGTTCGACATTTCCGGCCATACAGTGCTTCATAGGGTGCCATGCCAATGCTGCTGTGGTGGCTATTATTATATGTAAATTCAATCAAAGGGAGATATTGATCCCAACTACCACCGTGCTCCAATACACATGACCTCAGCAAGTCCTCCAAACTTTGTATTGTTCGCTCGGATTGCCTATCCGACTGGGGATGGTAGGCGGAACTCAGCCAAAGCTTCGTCCTAATTCCTGGTGCAGGCTTGTCCAAAACCGAGACGTGAATCTGGGATCCCTGTCTGACATGATAGAAGTCGGCACACCATGCAGTCGGACAATTTCACGGATATAGATCTGGGCCAACTTCTGTAAGGAATACCTCATGTTCATGGGTAAGAAATGTGCTGATTTCATTAATCGGTCCACAATCACCCAAATGGCATCATAACCTGCTCGGGTTTTAGGCAATCCCATTACAAAGTCCATGGCAATTGAGTCCCATTTCCACACAGGGATTTCAAGAGATTGCAATCCACCATGCAGTTTCTGGTGTTCAACTTTTGACTTCTGACAAATGACACACCGAGCCACATAATCGACCACGTCTCTTTTCAATCCAGGCCACCAGAAATGCATCCTCAAGTCATGGTACATCTTTGTAGTGCCCGGGTGAATGCTTAATGAATTTTTGTGGGCTTCATCGAGTACCATCCTTCTCAACTCTCTAGCACCCGGCACATAGATCCTACTTTTCACTCAGAAAATTCCATCCAAGCCCTCGGTTAAGGACAGATCCTTGCCCTTAGCCTGAGTCTCTTTCATCTTAGCTAAGTAAGAATCTGACTTCTGCTCCTCATACACTAGCTTCAGGAATTCATTGGCAATCTTCAGCATTCCGAGCGTCACCTTTAGAGACGAAGAGACATCTGTATGTAAATTCATGTCTCGGAATTGCTCAAGTAATTCCATTTCTTTCACCATCATTGCTGCCATATGAATCAACTTCTGACTCAAGGCGTCGGCCACAACGTTCGCCTTACCCGGATGATACTTCAACTTGAAGTCGTAATCTTTTAAGAATTCCGTCCATCTCCTCTGCCTCATGTTCAACTCTTTCTAATCGAATAAGTATTTGAGGCTTTTGTGGTCACTGTAAACCTCGAATTTGGAGCCATACAATTAATGTCTCCATATTTTCAACGTGAATACAACAGCTGCCAACTCCAAGTCATGAGTCGGATAATGCTGCTCGTGTGGCCTCAGTTGACGAGAGGCATACGCTATCACTTGGTTCTTCTGCATTACCACACATCCGAGACCGAGTCCTGACGCATCACAGTAGACCATGAAGCTATCTTGCAGATTTGGCAATGCCAACACTGGAGCTGTTGTCAACTTAGTCTTTAGCTCTCGGAAACTTCTCTCACACTCGGAACTCCACTCGAAAGGAACATTCTTCCGGGTCAACTTAGTCAGGGGCAACGCAAGCTTAGAGAACCCCTCAATAAACCTTCTATAATATCCGGCCAGACCCATGAAGCTTCTAATCTCCGAGACCGACTTAGGCCTCTCCCACACCATTACAGCTTCTACCTTGGAAGGATCTACCGAGACACCTTCCTCAGAAATTACATGTCTAAGAAAATGGATCCTATCCATCCAGAATTCACATTTCGAAAGTTTTGCAAACAATTGCTTCTCCTTCAATACTTGGAGTACCGATCGAAGATGTTCCTCATGCTCCTCAGGGGTCTTAGAATAAACTAAGATATCATCAATAAAAATGACCACGAATCGGTCCAAGTATGGATGGAAAATGCTGTTCATGTAATTCATGAATACAGCAGGGGCATTTGTCACGCTGAATGGCATTACAACATACTCGTAATGACCATACCGAGTCCTAAACGTGGTCTTTGGAATATCTGAGTCCTTCACCCGGATCTGGTGGTATCCCGACCGTAAATCAATTTTTGAGAAGACTGAAGCACCTCTTAACTGATCTATCAGATCATCAATCCTTGATAATGGGTACCGATTCTTTATAGTCAGCTTGTTTAGCTGTCGGTAATCAATACATAGCCTCATGCTGCCATCTTTCTTTTTGACAAGTAACACCGGTACGCCCCATGGTGACACACTCGATCGAATGAACTGTTTACCGAGTAACTCATCAACTTGCTTCTTCAACTTGGCTAATTCAGTCGGAGACATCCTATAAGGAGCACAGGAGACTGGCTCGGCTCCAGGGATTAAGTCAATAGAGAATTCAACTTCTCTATTTGGAGGAACACCCGGCACATCATCTGGAAACACCTCAAGAAAATCACAAACAATCGGAATATCATGCACTCGGGTTTTACTCTCACCCTCGGTCAAACAAAGCATCACAAATAACTGGGCTATACCTTGCACGGTGAAATCATTATCGTTCTACCTCGGAAAAATCACCTTCCGGTTTTAGCAATCCACCAGCACCTTGTTGGCTGAAAGCCAATCCATGCCAAGTACGATATCGAGGTCTTTCAGAGGCACACACACCAAATCGAAGGTAAAACTCTGATCCCCCAACGTAAAGGTTACATCTTTACACATCATTGATGTCAACACTTTAACGCTGATCGAATTAGCTACCTCCAAAGTTTGATTCATATACACAGTCGGCAATCTCAACCGTCTAACATAATCGTTAGCTATAAAGGAGTGGGTAGCTCCAGAATCAAAAACTACATCAAGAGTATGAATACCGAGTGAGCACTTACTTTGCACCAAGTCGTTAGTTTGTGCAGCTTGCTCAGCGTTGATTGCATAAACCCGTCCAGCAGCTGGTTGCTTGACATTTCTCTCTCGGTTATTTGAGGCATACATCATATTACCCCGAGTTCCATTGCCTCTGCCTCCATTCCCATGGCCACCGTTTCCGTGACCCCTTCCTCGGAAACCTCCACGCTGTGCATTAACATTTGCCGGTTGCAGCTGGGGGAAGTCGGGGCGTACGTGCCCTTTTTCATTACAATGGAAGCATACAACATCTCTTCCAACATCACACTCTCAGGCAAAATGGTCTCCACCATATCTAAAGCACTTCCCATTCCCAGGCCGACCACCAAAGCGTCCTCCACGATTTCCCCATCCTCGGTATTTAGAGGAGGGTCCGCCTCTTCCAACATTGCCCGGCTTCTTAAAGCGAGGCTGCTGCGATTTCAAGGACGAGTCGGTCCTGCTGCTCTGTCCTGGGTGGACATTCTCATCTTCCTCAAAAATTCTGCATTTGTTCACCAACACTGGGAAATTCTGAATTTCTTGGTGTCTGAAGGCTCTCTTAATCTTGGGTCTCAATCCACTTTCGAACTTAATACACTTGGAACCCTTGGTTCTGGGTTGCTGAAATGGTGGATAGAACAGGCACAGTGCTTCAAATTTAGCAGCGTATTCCTCAACCGTCATGGAACCCTGCTTTAATTCCATGAATTCCAATTCTTTCCAACTCCTTACAGTGTCAAGAAAGTATTTCTCCAGGAAACTTGCTTTAAAATTCTCCCAGATCAACTGGGTACCTACATCAATCAATCGGGCCCTGGCGATCTTCCACCTACACTCGGCTTCAGCTCGCAGCATATATACAGCATAGTCCACTTTCTGGGCCTCAGTACATTGAAGGCCACCAAAGATTCTTTCTAACTCCTAAATCCATGCATAAGCCGATTTAGGATTGAATCCTTCTTCAAACTCACTCGGCTTCCTCTTCAGGAAGCGGTCCAACCCTTGGTCATCATCAGTTCGAGGCTGGCCTTGCCTCTCAAATATTTCAGCAAAACGTTGGAAAGTCGTGGCTATGGCTTCCATGCTCTGACGATTGGCCATGACTTATCCTGAAATTAACACCCCTTTCAAGGATAAGTTTACAGAATTACTTACTACCGATCAGACTTCAACCCAACATTCAACAATTATAACACATTATTATACAATCCTTAAGCATTATATACTTAATCGGACCAGGGTAGGAATAATTCTTCTACCCTCAAACAACACCTCATAGGCACATGGCCACTCAAATTGTATTTAAACATGGATCAAATCCATCAGATGCTGTAAATAATTACGACACTCGGTCATAATGCACCCAACCACTTACTTTACCTTGGCCTTGGACCTTTTAAGTCCGCTCTGATACCAAAATGAAACATCCTAACAAAATTAAATAAAATCCAAAACAAAGGAAAATTTTTCCAAAAATTCCGAACGATAACCAGGGAAAATTGGAACAAGAATCCAACCAAAGAAAGGAAAAATCGAGTCAGAACGCCCTAAGTTGGCAAGACTCCCTTACTGCTCAAACAATGGACAGCGGAAGAAAGCGCCTAAGCGAGTCACGATCGCTGGAGCGAAACCCTTCTCGCTCAAGCAAACAGGGCACTCGGATAATCTCGAACACTAGGGATTTAACTCAAGTCCACTCGGTATCCACGTCACTCGGTATCAGAGCCTAAGTTCACTCGGTAACCTTATGACTCGGAATCCGAACCTGAGTTCACTCGGGAATTATTCCCTCAGCCATTACACTCAGAAACTATAAATTTTTTCCTCGCTCGGAATATTTTCCCCAGTCTCGTATCACTCAGAAATGTTTCACATATCATTCACTCGGCATATATAATCTTTTTCACTCTGAGAATTTATTATTAAGCCAGGTCTCGCCTAAGGATTTTAAGACTTCATTCACTCAGAAATACTCTAGTTCCTTTCCATTCGGGGAATTTCTAATAAGTCTCACTCGGGAAGTTTTTAAGTCAATTCCCACTCGGAATTACATGACCTCACTCACTCGGATATCATGGCCTTATCCAATCGGAATAGGCTTATAAAAGGGATTTCTCACATAACACCCTTCGATTGATCCTTCTAGGGAAATAGTCCCTTAATGAGTATAATTCACTCGGAATTAGCCCAACCCTTCTTCATTCGGAAGAGGGTCTCCTACCTCACCTCACTCGGATTTACCTTAGCTCTCCCTTACTCGGAATCACGTAAGCATTATTCATTTGGTAGAAAATAAATGTACATAACTTAGACATTCACCCACATCATTAAATGAAACACGTAGTATCATATATATATATATATATATATATATATATATACTGAAATATGTTTAATTTTACTCTCAATACCGAGAGAATTCAAATCCCACGCATTAAAGTAGAAAGTTAGACTAAGAGTCGGCCAAGGCTATACAAAATCATCTATACAATACATATATATAAATATGTACATCTCCACTGTACAACGCACTTCCCAGCAATCAGTGCTCTCCCATCATTCCACATTCCGAGAAACATCCACTGAAGTATGGCCACAATAGGGGTGAGCTTATACATATAAAATGACAGTAATGACTCGGAAAACCTCAAGAATTCCACTACACAGCATTATCTCTTCAATCAATCTATCACATGCATTGTCATTAGATATATCTACACATAGTATCATTCAATCGGAATTCATTCAAATAACACATAGCCATATTAATCATATTGATATTCCCCATACATGCACATATAACCACATTTATTTCATCAACAGTATAAGTGTGCACACATTAATTTCCAATCGGATCCGATCGGTTTTATTAAGTTTTATGTTGCAACATAGGCTCCAAGCCTTTTTGTCAGCTCCAAGCTGATCCGGCCGTTTTACTGGTACCAAACTGTTTGCCCTCACATGTAACACAATCGCTCCAAGCGACAACAGAAGTGTTACGGGCAGCCCCGAGTCCAACTCGGTAAGCTTGCCTTGAGTCCAACCCAAGGTCTTTAAGCGTCCAATGCTTAGTGCACTCGGCATAACAACCTCTTAAACTCGGCCAAAACAGATCCAGTACATTTTCATGCATTCTCATATTTATTCACACACATCTCATGGACGGAGAAAGGATATAACCTTACTTGACTCAACAAACACATACACCCGGTATTTGAAAGTTATTATCATATTATTCACACAACCAATATATTCACAACCATAAACACAATACTTTCACCTGGGATCCGTCCATAACTATGCATTTGAGATGTAAAGCTCCCCCTACCTTCTACAAGGACGCAAGAAGCTCCTCTGTTTTCAGTGCTAACCCATGCTCTATTTTCCTCAACGCTGATTTTTGTTGCTCTTCGCTTCCACAATCACTCTCTCCTGCTCATTAACCGTCGAACCCAGTCAAACACCACACACGCAGCTTGGAAGACTGGAAGTTGTTCCTCTTCTGAACGATCTCTCCTTGCCAACAGTGGGAAACCTCAAGTCCTCCACAACACCACAGTCGTAAACTGAACTGACGAAGAAGAACGAAGAAGAACGAAGAAGAAGGAAAAGAAGAATCGTAGAGGAAGAGGAAAGGTCTCGTGGAGATTTTGAGAGAATGAAGAAGTGGTTGTGAACTCTGAGCATGTACCTAAGGTAATGAGGAGAGTGAGTGGGAAACGTGCAATTGGCAGTTACCATCCAATCATGTGTCATGTCTCATTACTCCCATCAGCATCAAGTTTCTTTTATTTTATATTAATTCTCAATTAACAATTAATCCTAATTGCAATTAATCTTAATTTTTAATCTGGTTATTAATTTAATAATTAGGATGTTACAGTAACGGTAAATAGTAAATTTTAAATAGTAACGGTAAATAGTAAATTTTGAATAGTAACAGCAACTAATAAATTTTGAATAATAACGGTAAATGATAAATTTGAATAATAACAGTAAATGGTAAATTGTGAATAGTGATAATAAATAGTAAATTTTGAATGGTAACGGTAAGTAGTAAAAATAAAACAGTGGTAATTTATTTTTACCATAGTAACTTATTCATAATAATAATAGTATATTAATAGTTTAAGAGTGCTAAAAAGAATAAACTAAATAATCATAAAAAGAATTTAGAAGAAAAATATTATTACCTTACACCTCCGGCAGAATCTCTTTTTACCAGAAGAACTTACTTCCCTCTAATTCCTTAAGTACTATCTCTCTAGATTCTCTCTCTAATTTTGGTGTGGAAATCTTGTAAATGAGCCATCTATTTATAGGAAGAAAATTTTACTATTTAAGATTACTTAATTATTTATTTTACTATTCATGATGTAAGTATTTACCCACCGGTCACTATTCATGATATAAGCATTCACCCACCGATCACTATTCATGATGTAAGTATTTACCCACCGATGATGTAAGCAATGATGTCGGTAGTGGCATTTTGGTTATTAGATGAAAGGTTAAGGGTATTTTTGTCATTCTTAAAAAATGAAAAAATATAAAAATTCCAAAAAATTATAAATTATATAACAATCAAAAAGTTCTAAAGAACTACAATCAAATTCCTTTGAAATTTTATTTTAAATAAGAAATAACGAAATTAGGGGTGTTACAACTCTACTCCCCTAAAAAAGTTTCGTCCTCAAAATTTACACTTTTTAGTAAAACAATTGGGGATCAGACTCTTTCATCTCATTTTCTAGTTCCCATGTAGATTTTCCCCTCTCGTTTCACTCCAAATGACCTTCACGAGTTGAATTTCCTTGTCCCTTAGCTTTTTTATTCTTCTGTCAGCTATTCTAACAGGTGGTGCATCATATGTAAGATTATCTTTAACTTGTATGACATTAGGTTCAATAACGTGTGTAGGGTCAGATATATACTTTCATAAATTTGACACATGAAAAACATTATGGATATTAGAAAGAAAAGGTGGTAATGCTATTTGGTAAGCAAGAGGACTAACTTTCTGAACTATTTGATATGGACCAATAAATCTAGGAGTTAGTTTTCGAAATTTCATTGCCCGACCGACCCCAGTCGTAGGTGTGACTTTCAAGAATACATGATCACCTTCTTGAAATTCGAGCGGCTTTCTTCTTTTGTTATAGTAACTTTTCTGCCTGCTTTGTGCTGCCTTCATCTTTTCCTAAACCATTTTGATTTTATTCGTGGTTTGTTGTACCAACTCTGGTCCTAGCATCAAGTTTTCACCAATCTCAAACCAACATAGCGGAGTCCTACATTTTCTTCCATATAATGCTTCAAAAGGTGCCATGTTAATGCTAGCATGGAAACTGTTGTTGTAGGTGAACTCCACACATGGTAAGAATTGATTCCAACTTCCTTTATGCTCTAACACACAAGCTCGTAACAAGTCCTCTAGAGATTGGATTGTTCTTTCTGATTGTCCATCTGTTTGAGGATGATATGCTGAACTTAGACGTAGTCTTGTTCCCAAAGCCTTGTGTAAGCTCTTCCAGAATTGAGATGTAAAACGAGGGTCCCGATCAGAAATGATACTGGAAGGAATGTAATCTCACAATCTCCTCAATGTATAATTTTGCCAGCTTATCCATAGGGTAACGAATATTAATAGGAATAAAGTGGGCAGACTTGGTTAATCTATCAACTATTACCCATATTGAATCATGTCTTAATGGAGTTTTAGGTAAAGAAGTCACAAAATCCATGGTAATGCTATCCCATTTCCATTCTGGTATTTCCATTAATTGTAGCATTCCAGGGGGTTTTTGATGTTCTACTTTAACCTTCTGGCAAATTAGACATGCAGCCACATACTCTGCCACCGCTTTCTTCATTCCAGGCCACCAAAATAACTTCTTCAAATCTTGATACATTTTAGTAGCTCCAGGATAAATGTTCATATAACTTTTGTGGCCTTCTTCCAGAATTGCTTTCCTTAACTCCTCTTGGTCAGGGATATACAATTGATCCTTATACCTCAGCAATTGGTTGTTTCCCATGTTGAACTCAACTTTTTTTCCTTGTTTTAAGAGTTCTTTCTTCTCTTGTAGGAATTCGTCCTCTCGTTGAGCCTCTAAAACTTGCTTCAGGAATTCACTTGTCACTTGCAACGCTCCTAATCTATAGCTGTTAGTATTAACCTTTACTGCTAGGTTAAGATCTCTGAAGTTCTCTATCAATTCCAGCTCTTTAATCATCATTGTGGACGCATGCAGAGATTTTCAACTTAAAGCATTAGCTACTACGTTCGCTTTTCCAGGATAGTATTGCAACTCAAAGTCGTAGTCCTTTAAGAACTCCATCCATCTTCGTTGCCTCATGTTTAACTCCTTTTGGTCAAATAAATACTTGAGACTCTTATGATCGCTAAACACATCGAATGTTGCACCGTATAGATAATGCCTCCAAATCTTTAAGGCAAAAACTACAGCAGCTAATTCTAAGTCATGGGTAGGATAGTTAATCTCATATTGCCTTAATTGACGCGACGCATAGGCTACAACCTTCTTATCTTGCATGAGTACACTTCCTAGTCCTTGTTTAGACGCATCATAGTAAACTTCAAAACTTCGATGTGGATCAGGGAGTACTAACACCGGCGAAGAAGTAAGTCAATCTTTCAGCTCTTGGAAACTATTTTCACATTGTGTCATCCACATAAAAGGTTGTCCTTTCCGTGTTAGCTTGGTCAATGGGTATGCTAACTTTGAAAATCCTTCGATGAATCTCCTATAGTATCCAGCCAAGCCCAAGAAACTTCTGATCTCAGTGATTTTGGTTGGTCTCTCCCATTTCAAAACTACTTCCACTTTAGAAGGGTCTACAACTATTCCTCCTTGACTAATTACGTCCTAAAAAGTTCACCTCTTCCAACCAGAATTCACACTTTGATAGCTTTGCATACAATTGTTTCTTTTTCAGAATTTCCAACACAACCTTCAAGTGTTCAACATTTTCTTCTCTACTTTTAGAGTACACTAGTATATCATCAATGAAAACCACTACAAATTTATCTAGATATGGATGAAAAATCCAATTCATGTAATCCATGAATACAGCTGGTGCATTAGTTACACCAAAAGGCATTACTAGATATTCGTAATGGCCATAGCGTGTTCTAAAAGCAGTTTTCGGTACATCTTCTTTCTTCACCCTTATTTGATGGTATCCAGACCTCAAATCAATCTTGGAGAACACCGTGGCACCACACAATTGATCCATCAGGTCGTCAATCCTTGGCAGAGGATATCTATTCTTGATGGTCACCTTGTTCAGTTACCGATAATCTACACACAACCTCATGCTACCATTTTTTTTCTTAACCAATAACACTGGTGCACCCCAGGGGATACACTGGGTCGTATGAACTACTTCTCTATCATCTCTTCAAGTTGTTTCTTTAACTCTGCTAATTCTAGAGGTGACATTTGGTATGGTGCAATTGAAATTGGTCCAACTCCAGGTACTAGATCAATGGCAAATTCCATATCTCTTTCTGCGAGTAAACCAGGGATATCTTTTGGAAAAAGTCAGGAAATTCGCACATGACCGATAAATTTTTGATTTTTGGTTCTTGCTCTCCTTTCATTGAAAGCAATAGCATGAATCCTTGAGCCCCTCCTTTTAAAGAGGCACTCACTTGGTTAGCGGTTAGAAATCTCGAATCCTCTGGATTCAAATTTACAGGTTCTTTAAACATTATGGTTTTGTTATGACATTCTATTAGAACATGATTGTCAGACAACCAATCTAGCCCAATAATAACTTCTAAGCCAGAAAGGGGTAAGCAAAAGAGATTAGCCTTAAAAATAGGGCATTCCCAACAGGCTTTAGAAGTAACAATGGGATTATTCCCAGGAGTATGAACAGATAAATCAAATGGCAATTCTATCACGGGTAATTTTAGTTTTTCTACACAGTCATTGGAAATAAAGGAATGTGATGCACCTAAGTCATACATAACAGTTAAAGGAATCTTATTAATGATACACTTACCTTCCATCATGGAGTCAGAATGGGATGCTTCTTCCCCAGTAATTGCAAAAACCTTTCCTTTCGCCTTTGGCCTTCCGACTGCACTGTGTATGCCACCTTGAGTATTTATGGATGTACTTGCACCTTCAGGGTTCTCTCTCTTTATCTCTGGGCAATCCTTGATGTGATGACCTAGTTTGGTACACTTAAAGCAAATATAAGTGTTTTTGGGACAATCCCTTTTTAAATGGGGTCCTCTATAGATAAAGCATTTAAATTCTAGTGCAGGTGTTGGATAATAGCTTCTAGATGAAGCTTGGGGTTTGTTAGGAATAGGTGTTGTTCCAAACCGATGAAATGGCGCTTGGTAAGGCCTTTTTCTCTTAAAGCCTCTTCTTTGGTGATGGTGAGGTCCTCCACTTCTCATTTTTCCCGCCTTGTGAATGGATTCACAGCTTTTGGTCATTCTGTCCTTGTGATCCTCTTCGAAGATCCTACAGCGATTTACCAATACAGAAAATTCACGGATTTCCTGCATTCATATAGCTTCTTTGATTTTTGGCCGTAATCCGTTTACAAACTTTGCACACCGATCACCTTCATTAGTAGCATCATTATAATGAGAATGAAAGCAAGATAGCTCTTCAAACCTGGATGCATACTCTCCAACTGTCATATTTCCTTAGGTCAGTGACAGGAATTCAAATTGTCTTTTCTCTTTAATATCAGCTGGAAAGTATTTCTCTAGAAACATGTCCTTGAAATAATTCCAAGTGATCTCCACTTGGTTAACTTCGAACTGCCTACGCATACTATCCCACCAATGTTCAGCATCCTCAGATAAGGCATAAGTAGCGAAGACTACTTTATCACCTTCAGTACATTGCAGTGCTCGAAAGATCTTCTCTATCTCTCGAATCCATATTTGTGCTCCATCAGGGTTGTATCCTCCCTTGAAACGAGGTGGATTACGTTTTTCGAACAGGTCTAACCTTCTTAAGGCATCATTACCTTGACCTTCGCGTGCTCTCATTGCATTGATTAAGCGTTCTACAACTCTAGCAAGATCATTTTCGACCATTCTTTTCCTGTTTCACAGTAACTGAGACTTGTCATATCAATCACAGTTACTACCAAGTCAGATATTCTATTTTCTATCACCTACACAGAGTTTACAGACAAAGCAAGATAGACCTTTCCCCAGGCCTACGGGATTAACCAGGCTCTGATACCATTTTGTAACACCCTCTGTTACATCTCAATAACTTTTTAAAATATTCATGAAATTTTTTTTCTAAAAATATAATCGTTAAAAGAAATTATCAGAGTAAAATTACATACAATATTTCTGAAATACCTCATGAATTATCATTAAAATTTATAAAATAATTTTACATTCATCCAAATAAAATAGATATTAAACATTATTAGAAATAGAGGAAACTCCATGGCCCAAGAGCAGTTGCCTAGTGACATTATTTATTCATTGGACCAAGGTATTCATACCGAGCTCCCTTTCTAGTACGTGCTATATATACTTGATCCGGTCCCAACACCGGCCCCCAAGAGCATGGTTTTAATGCCTTGCCAGATTAGCATTTCAAACAGGAGAAATACGTTTCAAATCCTCTATGATTACTCTTATACTGAGTACATACCGCCAAGGCATGTGACTCCGCCAAGGCATGTGACTCCGCCAATGCTTGTTACTCCGCCAAGGCCTATTACTCCGCCAAGGTGGAAAGTATTAAAAAGATTGTACACATACATAAAGCATTTCCAATGCACACTACTCCGCCAAGCCATAGGCTCAATACAGGCGGAATACCAAAATTCCCATACTGCGAAGCGAGCCCATATTTATAACCCTGACACAAGATTGACTCTGTCTTGAGAGGTTGAAAATGGGAATCACGCTGTCACGCATAAGAGGGAACAACAAATAAAATAATGAAGCATTAACGCTTTCCAAGTGAGTGGAAATACCCACTATAGTGATGGTGCTTGTGAACGGCGCAGGGACCCACTACCTTTCTTGCATTATGCCTGAAAATAAGGAACGGGTCCTACCAATAATAGAGCACCAGTAACAAGTATATAAACCTCAGTAAAAAGGTATAGAGGGAGACCCCCTAATTCTGAACCTTACACTCATACTTGCATAATTCTCTCAGATTTGCTTTCTAAGTCTAACAGTACTTCAAAATACTGACTTGAGCGTCAGAGAATAATTGCAGGTACAACCACCAATTGTGTCAAGGCAAAGGAGGCTATTCCAGGCGGACTGCTACACCGCCGCAGAGTGCATTGTACTACGCCCCAGTATACAAGAGTACTCCATATTTGTATCTGTATAAGGCCCTCCTCACATTAGATTTTACCTTACATGTACATTTTGAATTGTTTGACAATCATACCTTTACACCCCCTGTAAAGAACAGTTCATTGGCACGCCCGGTGGGACCTGTAAAATTGGTAATCCCATAATCCTTGAACAATTCCCATTACATTCATCATCAATGGAAAGACCAGGACCAAAAATGCAGATTGAGGATTCTCCTCCACGCAATCCTAGACGTCTAAGCTTTGACAACGATACTCACAAAAGGGCAACACATGTTGGCTCTCTAGATCCGAGAGATGACATGATCAGAATGTTGAGGGAAGAAATCGCAGAGCTTCGACGTGAAAAGGTGAATCCCATACACGAGAAAGCGGGCCCTGCAAAACAGCCGCACCATGAATCGCATGTACAGGAGGAATCGAGTACCCCAAATTACTCTCGTATCCCTACTTACATGGAAGAGCAACGAAGCCTTCCACTGGCAAATGCCCACCATCATGAAGGAAGGGGAGTCGTTTGAAATACATCCCCCTCGGGATACAAGATGAGTATCCCATTTTCCAAAAGACTGATGAATGCGCATGTCCCCAGACATTTGCAAACTATGCAACCCATTTCCATAGGAAAATACACCGGGGAGATAGATCCTTCTAAGCATTTAGATGCTTACATCTATGAAGCTATGTTCTTAGGTGCGGAAGAAGATGTCATGTGCAGAATGTTTCCCAGGACCCTCACAGGTGAAGCTCTTAGCTGGTTCAAGAGTTTACCTTCAGGTTCCATTGATTCATGGGAGGACTTGGCCACAGCTTTTGGCAGTCACTTTGTAATCTCTAGGGATGCGCCTAGAACCTCCCATACCTTGGCTCAGATCAAGCAAGGTGACAAAGAGTCTCTAAAGGATTTCCTGAAGAGATTTTATAAAGAGGCGGCCATGGTCCTTGACTTGACAGAAGCGATCCAGTTGCATATCCTCATCGAGGCCATGCAGCCGAAATCGCCCTTTGCTTTGTCGTTGGCAAAAGGACCTCCATCCACCATGGAGGAGTTTCGCAGGAAAGCATCCAAGTACGTAGGTATTGAGATGCACTTGGAAGCCACTGCATCTCATAATAAACCACCCATTTCAGCTCCACACCATGATAAAGATAAAGAAAAATCATCCAGGAATAATAAGTTCCCTCAGAAAGATAAGGCGGGGAACCAACCCTTCAAACAGCAAGATAGACGTGTATTCAATTTTGCTCATTATGCACCCCTGAACACGACATATGAGCAAATCTTGCGCGAAATAGGATGGACTACCCTCAACGTTTACAGGATTCAACGTCCACCTCCACTCAGACGCAGTGGGAATCCAAAGAAATATTGTGAGTTCCACGAGTCAGTTGGCCATACCACGGAGGAGTGCAAGCAACTCAAAAACACCATCGAGGTGCTTATTCGTGAAGGCAAACTGAAACATTATTTGTTTAAGGGTAAATCTCATGATGAGCCAGAGAGGTTCAAAAAACAACCTCGTGATCATTCTCCGGATCCTGATAACACTCAGGAGCCAAAACGCACAGCGGCAACAGAAAAACAAAAGAGTATTGTTCTGGAGTCCGCCCAAAGAGAACCAAGCCCTGAACCCAGATCGCGGGGCAAAAGGCAGGTGGTAGATATGATTGCTGGGGGCGGACCCTCAATCACCGCGAGGAAAAACCACCATCGTATGATCTTGTCTGTGCAAGGCAAGAGCAAAGAATATCGCCCATTCAGGAACGGGGTTCAGACACCGCCTATAACCTTCACAGACGACGATTTTGGCCCTACTATTCCTGAAGGAGATGACGCAGTAGTGATTATTGCAGTAATCGCTAATATGGATGTAAAATGCATCCTAGTTGATCAGGGAAGTTCCTGCGATGTTATCTTTTATGACTGTTTTAAACGCATGGGATTAACTGATGCAGATTTACAACCATATACGCAGGACCTTACAGCCTTCAATGGCGCCAAACAGCCCACCAAAGGCTACTTGGACACGAGAATTACTTTTGATGGCGAACCTGGAGCAAGGACTGTAAAATCCAGGATTCTTGTCATTGATGTGAAATCTCCATACAATGGCATCATTGGGCGGCCTACCCTGAATGCCATGGAAGCCATCGTTTCAACCCCCCACTTGTTAATCAAGTTCATTAACAAAGATAATCAAGTCTCATCTGTAAGGGGTGACCAAGAAATGGCTCGCTATTGCTACAATTTGAGTCTTAACATGGTGAAGCTTGAAGCCATGTCTAAGAAAAGAAAGTTGAATGAAGGGAGCAGTGCGGCGGCGTCCGTCAATTTGGTGGATCTTGACCCCAGGGCGGAGTCTTCTGTAGACCCACTGAACCCTTTGAAACCAACTCCTGATGGTGGTTCCAAGTCTATTATTTTGGGTAGCACCCCGGAACAGATTACAAACATCAATGACAAGCTTGAGGCTAACATGGAGGCAAAACTAATTGCACTTCTCCATGAGTATAAAGAAATTTTCGCTTGGACCGCTGCAGACATGCCTGGCATGGATCCCAACTTTTGTCGTCACCGCCTGCCGGTGTACCCTGAAACTAAGCCTGTAGCACAAAAGAAACGGCGTATGGGTCCAGCTAAACAAAAAGCTGCCTGTGAGCAAACAGAGGAACTCCTCAAGGCGGGGTTCATCAGGGAACTCCGTTACTCCTCCTGGTTGTCTAACGTGGTCATGGTATAGAAAGCCAATGGCAAGTGGCGTATGTGTATAGACTATGTTAATTTGAATAAATGTTGTCCCAAGGATCCATACCCTCTCCCCAACATTGATAGATTGGTTGACGATTCTTCAGGATACAAGTATCTATCTTTTATGGATGCTTACTCCGGTTACAACCAAATTCCAATGTGTGAGGATGATCAAGAGAAGACAGTGTTTGTTAATGATAAAGGAGTCTTCTGCTACAACGTCATACCATTTGGGTTAAAAAACGCCGGGGCAACCTACCAGCGTATGATCAATAAAGTTTTTGAGGGTATGCACACAAAGCTGGTAGAAGTTTATATTGATGATATTATTACCAAGACCCCGGAAGGAGGAGACCATGTTGAAGATCTACACCTCATTTTTCAACGCCTACAACAATATGATATGAGGCTCAACCCTTTGAAATGCACATTCGTTGTCCCTGGTGGCAGATTTTTGGGCTTCATGTTGACACAAAGAGGTATAGAAGCTAATCCTGATAAATGCCGCGTTATCCAGGTGTTGCAGAGCCCCAAAACACTAAAAGAGGTACAATCCCTCAACGACAAAATCGCTGCTCTAGCACGATTCATGCCAAAAATGGCTCATCGCTCTCTTCCCTTGTACAAAATGCTGAAAAAAGACAAGAAATTCAGTTGGGGCCCAGAGCAAGAGGCGGCTTTCCAAAGCTTGAAAAATGTCTTGGCCAGCCCTCCAATCCTGGTAAGACCAAGCCCAGGTGAGCAACTCATCGTTTATTTATATGTTTCAGATGAGGCTTTAGCAGTAGCTCTGGTCAAGGAAACAGTTGAAGGCCAACGACCGGTGTACTTCACCAGTAAAACATTGCATGGTGCAGAATGCCGTTATCAGAAGATTGAAAAGGCAGCGCTTGCAGTTGTTTGGGCTTCACGACGCCTAAGACCATACTTTCATGCCCATCTTATCTTGATTCGCACAGACTTGCCACTTCGTACTATACTGTTCAAACCAGACCTGGCTGGAAGAATGATCAAATGGGCCGTAGAACTCTCTGAATTCGACATATCCTACGAACCAAGAACTGCTATCAAGGCACAAGTCCTAGCAGACTTCGTAGTTGAATTAACAGGCTCTAGCCCAGATGCAGATCATTCACATTGGACAATATACGTTGATGGATCTTCAAATAGCAAAGGATGTGGGGCAGGAATTGTTGTGGAAAGTGATGACGGGGTACATCTCGAAATTTCATTGCACTTCACCTTCACTACGTCTGACAATCAGGCAGAGTATGAAGCCTGCTTAGCCGGACTCAGAGCAGCACAAGATATTGGGGCCAAAACTGTAACCTTATGCAGTGATTCTCAATTAGTCATCTCGCAAATTCTTGGTGAATATCAGGCTAAAGAACCTTTGCTGCAACAATATCTAAACTGCGTTAATGAGTTAAAGCAACGCTTTGACGAAGTCACTTTCAAACATGTACCCCGGGAAGAAAATACACGTGCTGATATCCTCTCCAGGTTGGCTAGCACAAAGAAGGCAGGATACACAACTACAGTTGTACAAAGTACCTTGGCAGAGCCAAGTATTTCCTTTCCTTCCTCAATGTGTATGATTAGAAGCCGCTCCTTTAATGACAATTCTTGGGTAGCACCGATAGTTCGTTACCTTGTTAATGGACAATTACCCACGGATGATCTTGAGCGACGGAAACTAAAGAAAGAAGCACCTTATTATACGCTCTTAGACGGACAGTTATACCGTCGAGGAATTTCTGTTCCTTACTTAATATGCATAAACGAAAATGAGGTGCAAGCCATTTTAGAAGAAGTCCATGAAGGGCAGTGTGGACACCATCCGGGGGCACATAGTCTAATGAGAAAAATACTCAGAGCTGGGTATTGGTGGCCTACCCTGAAGCATGACTCCGCCTCGTATGTTCAGAAGTGCGATCAATGTCAACGATTTGCAAACCTTCATCACACTCCGGCAGAAGAAATGTCATCATCAATAACGCCTTGGCCTTTCTATCAATGGGGCATGGATATCTTAGGTCCATTCCCAACTACGCCTGGCGGTATCAAGTACTTGATAGTTGGCGTTGATTACTTCACCAAATGGATTGAAGCAGAGGCAGTGGTGCATATTACATCAGCCAGGGCTCGTAGATTCGTATACAAAAATATCATTGCACGTTTCGGAGTCCCTGGACGTATAGTCACTGATAATGACACCCAATTCACAGATCGTAAGTTCACTGAACTCCTAGAAAATCTCAGCATTACGTAGATTTTCTCTTCTGTGGAACATCCTCAAACCAATGGCCAAGCTGAAGTTGCGAACAGAGAAATCTTGAAAGGCCTTAAGAAACGCCTTGGTGAAGCAAAGGGAGATTGGGCAAATCAATTATGCCACGTTTTGTGGGCATATCGAACAACCCCTCACTCCACCACAAATGAATCCCTATATCGGCTGACATATGGAGTCGAGGCTGTTATTCCCGTTGAATTGGCAGCCCCTTCAGCTCGAATCCTCCACTTCAATGAAGAAGCCAATCAACAGAACCTCGCCCATGAACTCGAGGTCCTGGCAGAATTGAGAGAGGAAGCCTTTGTGCGGGATCAAGTTGTTAAAGCAAAAGCCGCCAAACGGTATAACACTCGTGTTTCTGAACGCCGTTTCAAAGAAGGAGATTTGGTTTTGAGAAGGGCCAATATCGGCAACAAATTTGCACACCAAGGCAAATTGGCGCCAACCTGGGAAGGTCCATACCGAGTCATCGAAGCTCTGGGCAAAGGCACATACCGCCTAGAAAACTTAGATGGCACTCCGGTCAGGAATAAATGGAACATTTTAAATTTACGCATATATTACAGCTAGTTGGGTAATACGAACTTGTTCCCATGCAGATAAGACATCGGCTCCAATAATTGAAGCATAAAAGCATAACTCTTTATTCCATAAAGATCATCTAACATGCAACAAAGCTTCACAAACGGAGTCAAAAAACTCCTTGGGGGGAAAGGATTGGTGTCACAGCTTATGCTGCACCATACCGACCCCAAGGTACAAAAAACTCCTTGGGGGAAAGGATTGGTGTCACAGCTTATGCTGCACCATACCGACCCCAAGGTACAAAAAACTCCTTGGGGGGAAAGGATTGGTGTCACAGCTTATGCTGCACCATACCGACCCCAAGGTACAAAAAACTCCTTGGGGGGAAAGGATTGGTGTCACAGCCTATGCTGCACCATACCGACCCCAAGGTACAAAAAACTCCTTGGGGGGAAAGGATTGGTGTCACAGCCTATGCTGCACCACACCGACCCCAAGGTCCAGCAGACTTCCTGTGGAAAGAATTGGTGTCATAGCCTATGTTGCACCATACCGACCCCAAGGTCCAGTAAAATTTCGGCGGAAAGGATTGGTGTCACAGCTTATGCTGCACCATACCAACCTTGGATTCAACAATTTTCACTTGATCAGGAGATACACTCCAATTCAAATTCAAAGGGATGAACGCTCCATCCAAACCCTTACTCTGCCCAACTGCTAATGTTTCGCGGAGTACATAATCGACAAACTCAAGCACTATCAACAAATCCAAGTAAGTATAATACTTGTAAAAATTGTGCTTCATTGAAATTCTTAAGAGGCTACTCTGCCTCATTACGGAATTCTACTTCATTGAAATTCTTAAAAGGCTACTCCACCTCATTACAGAATCTACTTCATTGAAATTCTTAAGAGGCTACTCCGCCTCATTACAGAATTTACTTCATTGAAATTCTTAAGAGGCTACTCCGCCTCATTTCTGAATTTTACTTCATTGAAATTCTTAAGAGGCTACTCCGCCTCATTTCTGAATTTTACTTCATTAAAATTCTTAAGAGGCTACTCCGCCTCATTACAGGATTTTATTTCATTAAAATTCATAAAAAGGTTATTCCGCCTCGTTATACTTAGTCATATTTCATCAGTCCTCAAACGATTACTCTGCCTTATTAATAGCATTTTACAAGGCACAACTCCTACGGACTCAAACACCGTTTATATGAATAAGTATAAATTTACAGAAATTATACTTTATTAAATATTGTCAAGAATTGATAAGGGGTCCAGAGCCTATCCTGGAACAAGGCAATATTATTAAAGTGCAAAAAATAAAATTTGCAAAGAAACCCCGGAGCTAATCTTTAAGACTCGGGTGGCACTCCTTCTTGGTGGGCGGAGCTAGGCTGAAACTCACTAGGTTTGGACAAACTCTGTGAGGGGGGCAAGTCCGCCAGAACATACTCTTCATTAGGCGCAGGAACATGACCCCCCTGAGCAGGCACCATTAATTCACCGTTGATAAACTCATAATAAGGGTGAATGCCTGCAATGTTAAGAGCAACGCCTGGGTTGCGATGACGGACCTGGCGAATGGCCATACTGAAAGCATCATCAATTGTTGCCTCAGTTGCATCCAAAGCCGATTGCAACTCCTGATCAAGCCGTTTATTGCTGGCATCGGAAATGGCTTTCTCAGCTTTCAGCTCTTCGACCTGTTTTTCAAGGTCACTATATGCAGTGGCTGCTTGATCCAACTCCGCAGCCCAGGCGTCTTCAGCGAGAGCCTTACTGGTCTCAAAAGAAACCAGTCTCTGCTGAACTTCACTCACATCCTCACCCAGTTTTTGGTTCTGCTGTTTCAAATCTAAAATTTGTTGTCCCAGCAGAACATTTTCAGCCTGTACATGGGTCAGCTCGCCCACATCCTCGCCCAGCTTTGAATTCTGTTGTTTCAAATCTGAAACTTGTTTGTCCAGCAGAACCTTCTCAGCTTTGACCCGGGCCAGCTCCTCTTCCAGCTTCTTCTTATCAGAGTCGACGGTGTCAAGGTGTTTATCTTTAGCCTTGATCACCTCCGACAACTGTTCATTGTCATGCTCCAAGCTTCGAATTTTTTCAACAGAATCATGAAATGATTCTTGAAACATGGCAGCCTCCGCAGCCACCTCAGCAATACGGGGCACTGAAGCAAGGTAACCATCAATTTCAGTGAGATGCCACCTTGCAGCAGCAGTGGCATCCGTAATTTCTTCGAAGTCAATATCCAGACGGAGAATAAAGTCAGGATCACGCCTCTCTGATTGGCGGGATCCCACATTTGTGAAATACAAGTAAGGGTTCAAACGAGACCCCACCAGAGGAAGAGAGACAGACCGCCTAGATGGCTCCCCTGGAACGTTGACAAGAAAAACTGCTGTTCCTCGAGCAGTCAAGTCCAGGGCAGGACTCTCAGTTTGGTGAGGTGGAGAACCTTGAACCCCCTCCATCTCCTCTTCCACAACATCTTCTTCAGGGGCGTCCTCCTGACCGCCCAATTCAGTAGTGATAGCCACAGCTTATGGCTCCGGAATTTCTTCAACTTCTATCACAGCATCAGATGATGCTCCTTCACCCACCTTCCCTTTCCCCTTGCTCTTCCTCTTCTGCAAAGGTTGGGGGTCCTCTTCCTCCACCTTGATAGTTTCTGGTTCTTGGCTTTTTTAGATCGCCTTTCTGCATCAACTATCGAGGGTCCCGCACCACCCTCCAACATCACTACCTTGGTGGATGCAGGCAAAGGGAGAGTCCTCGTCAGAGCTGCAGCAAGATTCCTCCGGGGTTGCACATTGTTCTCCGCATCAATTTCCTGGCGACTCATATGGATTTGCTTGATACACTCCATCCCAGGAAATTCAGCGATCTCTCCTGCAAACATAATATACACGAATACAATTAGAAGTTGCAGGAAAGAACAGAAATAATATTCAAGCAACAAGTCTCAAAACATTACTTAAATATCCTTCAGCATCACGCCCAAGCAGCCTTCGGCACAGAAACTGCTTGTGGGCGGAGTTATACTCCTTCAGTGTCCGGAGTACTTCCACGGAGGTAGGTGACAGGACACTCTTCTCAACTTTATAAGCTTGTTTAGTCAGGAGGAAGTGCTCATGAGTCCACGCCACCGGGAATTTATCAATCCCCTCCGCACTCCGCCAAAAGACAGACTTGTTCTTCCTAATAGAAATTTTTACAAAGCTCATTCTGAAATGAAGTCCGTCTTCTTTGGCAGAGTTAGCAAATGCCTTAAAATTTACAATCTTCGGCTCCGCCCGAAGAGTAACAAAACCCATGCCGCCGGTTTTTGCATTCACCCGCCTCATTATGCGGCAAAAAGCAAAGAACAACGCCACAGTAGGCGTAAACTCCAAATGTTTAGCCAGCACTTCAAAGCTGCAGACTATTCCCCATCCATTAGGGTGCAGCTGAGAGGGGGCGCAATCCAGAAACCTGAGTACACCCATCTAGAATTTGTTCAACGAAAATCGCACCCCCAACTGAGTAAACAGGATATCGTACATATACAAAGTACGCTCATCCTGAGGACGATGGCAAATGCGTTCAAACGTCTTTGGCGAACGAATGATAAACCTCCTTTCAAATCTCTTATCCTTCCAGACAGGCACTGACAACTCCATTACCCTACCACTTGTCATTGCATGACATGAAGAAGCTTCTTTGACGTCTTCCTCGACCCAACAATAGGGATCAGTCTCAAGCATCTTTTTCCAATCTAACCCGTGCAGCACAACATTCTGACATTCTGCCATTGTTATCACTTGTATCTGAGGGGTACCTCCTGCTACAAACGAATGTATAGCATTACTAAAACACTCCACACTGCTGTAAAATGTTGAATCCCTCCCAGTATAGAAGCCCTCATCTTCACTCTCAATATCCGAAAACATAGGGTGAACAGATACCCTAGGGCACGACTCTGATTCTTTTCCTCTCATCCTCGTTTCAACAAACACACATATAAAGAAAACAGAACCAACCCAATAACAACGAAGACAGAAAATAAAGGAAGAAGAAAGTTACCTTAAATCTCTGAAGAAACGATGAACTGGCAACAAGAAACGAATCGCGAGGAAGCAGCGTTCAGAAGGCAGTTTAAACACTAAAACACAAAGTGGAAGATGAAGCAAAACGTTTTCTCTCCTAAGAGTTTACCTATTTATAGGCATGGCTTGGGGGGAAATAAGCGAAACCTCAAAAATCTCAGAAATGCACCTATGGCCGTTCGATGAATCATAATGACGTTCCGTTAATTCTGAGACCGTTAGATGAATCTCAAGGCAGGCATTTCCTGGGCCGTATTTTCAAAATCCAAGGCCCATGGTAATAACCTCGAAAACGTATTCCAACTGCCATCCCACGCATTTATGTCCCATCATTGGAATGGCAATCGTTACGAGGGCATACGTGGCAATGAGAGATTGAAGCGGCAAAACGCAGTTTCGAGGCGCTTTGATGACAGGCGTGGCAAGTAATGACAAAAACAATAAATGCATGAAAACACTTGTCCATAAATTCGGAACTAGCAAACACCGCCTAAACCTATGCCTATAAAAGCTAAACACAACAAAGTGCTATAGCTTATTAAAGCGACCCCGCTAGTCACTATAACAAGCTAGGGGGCAGATGATCTGGTCCCAACACCGGCCCCCAAGAGCATGGTTTTAATGCCTTGCCAGATCAGCATTTCAAACAGGAGAAATACGTTTCAAATCCTCTATGATTACTCTTATACGGAGTACATACCGCCAAGGCATGTGACTCCGCCAATGCTTGTTACTCCGCCAAGGCCTATTACTCCGCCAAGGTGGAAAGTATTAAAAAGATTGTACACATACATAAAGCATTTCCAATGCACACTACTCCGCCAAGCCATAGGCTCAATACAGGCGGAATACCAAAATTCCCATACTACGAAGCGAGCCCATATTTATAACCCTAGCACGAGATTGACTCTGTCTTGAGAGGTTGAAAATGGGAATCACGCTGTCACGCATAAGAGGGAACAACAAATAAAATAATAAAGCATTAACGCTTTCCAAGTGAGTGGAAATACCCACTACAGTGATGGTGCTTGTGAACGGCGCAGGGACCCACTACCTTTCTTGCATTATGCCTGAAAATAAGGAACGGGTCCTACCAATAATAGAGCACCAGTAACAAGTATATAAACCTCAGCAAAAAGGTATAGAGGGAGACCCCCTAATTCTGAACCTTACACTCATACTTGCATAATTCTCTCAGATTTGCTTTCTAAGTCTAACAGTACTTCAAAATACTGACTTGAGCGTCGGAGAATAATTGCAGGTACAACCACCAATTGTGTCAAGGCAAAGGAGGCTATTCCAGGCGGACTGCTACACCGCCGCAGAGTGCATTGTACTACACCCCAGTATACAAGAGTACTCCATATTTGTATCTGTATAAGGCCCTCCTCACATCAGATTTTACCTTACATGTACATTTTGAATTGTTTGACAATCATACCTTTACACCCCCTGTAAAGAACAGTTCAATACTATTGAGATTCTTCGATCCTTCCCTCTGTACAATCCATCAATTCAAACATATGAAACAAAACACAGAGAAAGGAGTGAGAAACAGAATATAATATTCCCAAATAGGATATAAGAAATAAAGGGTTTTCATAAACTAGAATAATAATATGAATCACAATCACATGCACAATCAATTATGAATGTATGAATGATATGCCATATCTTTACCATAACTTACCTATATATGTGGGCCCCTTAAATTTTAATTTGCACTGGGCCAACCAGGAGTTTACAATGTTCCATAATTTCAAATAATAATATCATGAACAGCTCAACTGGCATGGAAACACTTAGAGACTAGTCAGATTGAGAAGGTTTTTATTGTGAAAGTACCCGACACTAGGGAGCTACCCCAGGTCCCCTGAAGCACCCTTTCACATCCTCTCATCCCAAGGCTCACAATTAAGCCTCCTCTAATGTATCCTCGGTTTCTATAATCCGTCCCCAGACAATATCATTTTGTTTCTCTTCGATGATTCATGATGCATGAACTGCTCGTGTATTTAGTTGGTTAAGGCTTTTAGAAACTCAATTATATTATCAGGGCCTACGAATCGCGACATAGCCACCCCAGTAAACTGTACTTTTTCAACTTCTCAAATACACACATAGAATTTTAGTACAGTTCCTTTTCAAATCCCAAATCAAATCTCCTTATAATATGAGTTTCAAAGCCTTAAATATATTTCACAACCTTCTTTAGAAAGTTTATAGTTCAATTCAAAATTAATTTCTAAAAACTTGAATTCGGAATTATCAATCTTTAAAACCTTAGTACTTGAAAATTTTGTATAATATTTTTATACATTTTGAAAATAATATATATATATATATATTAAAATTATTAGTAAAAATTTATTTTTATAAAATAATTTCTCTTTCTTTTTCTTTCTGATAAACTAAAAAAATCTAAATTTTAGTAAAGATATATACATATATATTAAAAGATAAAAAGAGATTTCTAAAAACTTATGTAGTTTTATTGAAATCTAAGAAATTTCTTAAAAGTATTAAATAAATATGAATAAGTAAATAAAGAAGTAGGAGATAAGTAAATTCTTACTGAATTTTAGCTTTTTGTCATGCTTACTATATGCTCAAACTCCACAGTACAATATTATCAATCATAATCAAACATTGTCAATCACAATCAAACATCATAAAACATAAATATCATAATCAAATCAAATAATTAAACATCAGTTATAAATATGATAATTTAAAATTAAATGATTATTTAAATTAATAAAGTTTGTTTTAAGTTCTATGGTCAATTCCTCGCACAGGTCTATGTAAATCCAAGATAGTCCAGTCCTTGCATAGGTTTAGTTCAGTCCATATATGTCATAATAGTCAAAGTCCTTGCATAGGTTCAGTCAAGTCCATAATAGTTCAAGTCCTAGCATAGGTTCAATCCAGTCCGCATAGGTCATAATAGTTCAAGTTCTTGAATAAATATTTCAGATATTAAGTTACACAAGATGCTTAATTTATTAATAATAATTATTATAAATTTTAAGTTAAAAGTTATTATTTTAAAATAATAATACTGTTATGTTTAAAAGGAGTAGGAGACTCCTCCCAATATTCTTATGTATTTTTATATTATATCCTTATCTCACCCCCACCCCTTACCTTGATTTGCTACCAAAAGTGAATTCGCTCTGCGCCTCCAAGTTCTAACAAAATATTAATACTAATTTATTTCAGTATGAGCATAAGATGAAAATTAAGATTGCTATCAGAATGATAAATAGTAAATACGCATAGTAATAGTAAATAGTAACGATAAATAGTAAATCATCAATAGTAATGGTAAATAGTAATTTTTGAATAGTAATAGTAAATAGTAAATTTTGAATAGTAGTGGTAAATGGTAAATTATGAACAATAACAGTAAATAGCAAATTTTAAATAGTAACAGTAAATAGTAAATTTTAAATAGTAATGGTAAATAGTAAATTTTGAATAGTAACAGTAACTAATAAATTTTGAATAATAACGGTAAATGATAAATTTGAATAATAACAGTAAATGGTAAATTGTGAATAGTGATAATAAATAGTAAATTTTGAATAGTAACGGTAAGTAGTAAAAATAACACAGTGGTAATTTATTTTTACCATAGTAACTTATTCATAATAATAATAGTATATTAATAGTTTAAGAGTGCTAAAAAGAATAAACTAAATAATCATAAAAAGAATTTAGAAAAAAAATATTATTACCTTACACCTCCGGCAGAATCTCTTTTTACCAGA
This sequence comes from Clitoria ternatea, assembly GCA_037962975.1. Taxonomy (NCBI): domain Eukaryota; kingdom Viridiplantae; phylum Streptophyta; class Magnoliopsida; order Fabales; family Fabaceae; genus Clitoria; species Clitoria ternatea. The sequence goes on from CM075674.1 coordinate 62,225,028, forward strand.
AGAACTTACTTCCCTCTAATTCCTTAAGTACTATCTCTCTAGATTCTCTCTCTAATTTTGGTGTGGAAATCTTATAAATGAGCCATCTATTTATAGGAAGAAAATTTACTATTTAAGATTACTTAATTATTTATTTTACTATTCATGATGTAAGTATTTACCCACCGGTCACTATTCATGATATAAGCATTCACCCACCGGTCACTATTCATGATGTAAGTATCTACCCACCGATGATGTAAGCAATGATGTCGGCAGTGGCATTTTGGTTATTGGATGAAAGGTTAAGGGTATTTTTGTTATTCTTAAAAAATGAAAAAATATAAAAATTCCAAAAAATTATAAATTATATAACAATCAAAAAGTTCTAAAGAACTACAATCAAATTCCTTTGAAATTTTATTTTAAATAAGAAATAACAAAATTAGGGGTGTTACAATACGCTCGAGTCGCCTTTCTATGATAGGATGATTGGGAGCGTTTCATCCCATTTTTTGGATATCATCACTATCGGAGAAAGAATAGAAAATGGGATAAGAACTAAAAATTATCCGAGGTCCGTCTACGATAGGCACAACAAAGAGGCCAACGGCAGGGGAAGGCAGAAGAAGAGATAGTGAAACCAATGCCGTCTCTTACGACCAAAGAAGAAACCGCATGAGGCCGTTTACCCGTATCATATTTCCACCGGACAACCCTCACACGTTATATCCATGCATAGCTACAGTTCAAAATCCAAATCCACCTCATTTCTGACCACCTGTTGTATGACCACCCACACCACCACAAGCACCATACCAACCGCCACAAGTAAACCAGCCACCAAATCTAAATTCAAGAAGACCAAACAATGACCGTACTCAGTTACAGTTCGATCCTATCCCCATGACATATATCGAGCTCTTACCCCATCTCATCAAAAACACTTTGGTAGTACCCTATCCTCTGAGACCACTTCAGCCACCCTACCCTAGAGGATATGATCCGAATACGCGGTATGATTACCATGCCGGTGCATCGGGGCATTCCACAGAGAATTGTATGGCTTTAAAGTTTAAAGTAAGGGATCTGATCAGGACTAACTGGATAAGTTTTCATGAGGGAAGCCCAAATGTGACAACCAACCCTTTGCCCAACCACGGGAGGCCAGGGGTCAATGCTGTTGAGGAAGATGAAGAATGTATTTCAAAGGTTGATGACATAAAAATGCCTTTGGAAATAATTCACTCCCACCTGCTTGAGAGGGGGTTCATAGAAGGCTTATAGGACGAAGAGTACAATGATGACCAGTCTATGAAGCGACGAGGCTTCTAAAAAACCCTTCAAGAACTTATGGACAGTCATACTGTAGAGGTTTACAGGCACCGTGAGGAAAGAATAAACATGATACAAGAACAGACCAGGGTACGAGCCCCAAAGCCCCTGGTCATATTCTACAACAAGAATACGTCGGCAGCTCCAGCTCCTGCCAAAGCTGTCATTACAGTGCAAGCACCAACCCTGTTTCCTTTCAAGGATTCTCGAGCTGTGCCGTGGAAGTATGGTACTGACGTAATTGTTACCAGCTCTGAGGTGGTTGGTTCTACATCATCGTCCTCTGTCACAAATATTGCTAGGATTGGAGGCATCACTCGGAGCGGAAGGGTATATGCTCCCCCAGAATTGAAACTTGACAAGACTGCTGGAGAAGTCAAATCCGGAAAGGGAGGAGCCACTGGCGAGACAAAAAGGGCTGTAACTGAGGAAGAAGCCTAAGAGTTTTTGAAATTCATCCACCACAGTGATTACCAGGTATTGGATCAACTAAACCATACCCTGGCCAAAATTTCTTTATTGTCCTTGTTGATGAGTTCCGAACCGCACCGGAACACATTAATAAAAGTATTAAGTGAGGCACATGTGAAGCATGACTTGCCTATTGATAAATTCGAAGGCATAGTGGGACATATAGTAGCTAATAATTATTTGATCTTTACGGATGATGAGGTACTTGTGGAAGGAAGAGGGCACAACAAAGCCCTTCATATCTCCGTGAAATGCCAAGATCATATTCTAGAAAAGGTGGTTGTCAACAATGGGCCATCCCTAAATGTGATGCCGAAATCTACATTAGTAAAATTGCCTTTTGATGGGACGCATATGAGGCCAAGTTCCATGGTGGTTCGGGCTTTTGACGGGACTCGCCAGGAGGTCATGGGGGAGATTGAACTGCCAATACAGGTTGGACCATACACCTTTCAAGTTCTCTTTCAAGTCATGGATATCACACTCGCCTACAGTTGTTTGTTAGGACGGCCGTGGATCTATTCGGCTGGGGTTGTCCCTTCCATGCTGCATCAAAAACTGAAATTTGTCATTGATAACAAATTGGTAATTATTTCTGGCGAAGAAGACCTTTTGGTCAGCAAGCCTATCGCTACCCCATACATTGAAGTAGCCGAGGAAGCTCTCGAGACCTCGTTCCAGGCTTTGGAGATAGCCAATGCAACGCATGTAAGGAAAAGCATCGCCAAGACATCTTTCCCAAATGTGCCTCTAGCGATGGTAAAAACAATGTTATGGGAAGGATACAAGCCAGGAAAAGGACTGGGGTGAGAATTGGAAGGAACGGTCCAACCTGTGTGCCTCCCAAAAAACAAGGACAGATATGGCCTGGGATATCGACCCACGATCGCTGGCAAAAAGAGGGTATGGGAAGAAAGAAGAAGAAGAAGGATTGCTCGCCTTACTAGTCAAGAACTCAACACCACGGGAATCCCCATCTGTGACCTTTACCAGAGCTTCTGGAGCGTAGGGATAATGTCTCCTGAGCAAGTGGCCATGATCGAAGATGATCTCAGCAACAATGCCGGATTTGTGTATGCTTGCCCGCCGAATCAAGAGTTGGGTAACTAGGAGGTCATAGAGTTCCCCACGATTCTAAACGTTTTGTCAAAGTAATAATATTTTATGGCTTGTTGGTCCCTTTTGCTATGCCTAAGGCTTTAAGACCTCTTTTTGTAATAAAGGCAAAAACTTGTTTGTTTATTTGGTTAATGAACATTGTCGGATTCCAGTATCTTATTTTGCTTGATATCCTTTTTTCACTTGCTTGTTTTCTTTTTCATTCGCTATAATACAATAAAATACAGATCCGAAAGTGATTCCTCTGAGAGTAATGAGAACTCGGTTTTGTTTAACGATTTTGATTATCCAAATGATTACATCGACGAAGAAAGTAAGGAAGACTTTGAACCCTCGCCCGAGTTGACAAGGTTACTGGAGCAGGAGGATAAGGAAATTCAACCCCATCAGGAAAAGGTTGAAACCATTAACCTGGGGGACAAAAGAGAGGTTAAAGAGGTCAAGATTGGCACTTTCCTAAGCAAAGAACGGTGAGAAGAACTGATTAAGCTGCTCAGGAAGTTTTGAGATATTTTTACGTGGTCATACCAAGATGTGCCAGGGTTGGATAACAGCATTGTGGAACACAAGTTGCCTTTAAAGCCAGAATGTCCACTGATCAAACAGAAGCTGCGAAGAATGAAACCAGATTTGCTCCTTAAGTTTAAAGATGAAGTTAAGAAGCAATTTGATGCTGGTTTCCTAACCGTGGCTAAATATCCTCAATGGGTGGCAAACATAGTTCCCGTTCTAAAGAAAGATGGGAAAGTGAGGATGTATGTGGACTATCGAGACTTGAATCGGGCCAGCCCTAAAGATGACTTCCCCTACCACAAATTGATGTATTAGTCGACAATACGGCTCAACACTCTATCTTCTCATTCATGGATGGATTTTCGGGGTATAATCAGATCAAGATGGCACCTGAAGATATGGAGAAGACCATATTCATCACTCTATGGGGCACCTTTTGCTACAAAGTAATGTCCTTCAGGTTGAAATTTTCTGGAGCCACCTATCAAAGGGCAATGGTGACTCTCTTCCATGATATGATGCATAAAGAGATAGAAGTCTACATGGACGATATCATTGCTAAGTCCAGGTCTGAGGAAGGACACATTACTGATCTGAAGAAGCTCTTCGAACGGCTAAGGAAATTCAAGCTCAGATTGAACCCGGCCAAATGCACCTTTGGCATATAATCTGTTAAATTGTTAGGGTTCATCGTAAATGAAAGAGGGATAGAGGTTGATCCTGACAAAGTCAAAGCAATCCTTGAAATGCCTCCTCCCCATACGGAGAAGGAAGTCTGAGGGTTCCTAGGAAGGTTAAACTATATCGCCCGATTCATTTCCCAAACGACAGCAACCTGTGAGCCGATTTTCAAGTTGCTTCGTAAAAATCAACCCGGGCAATGGAATGAGGATTGTCAAATAGCGTTCGAGAAGATAAAATGGTACTTGCTAGAACTGCCCATTCTGGTGCCACCAATTCCTGGGAGACCATTGATTCTGTATTTGACCGTACGGAACAAATCCATGGGATGCATATTAGGTCAACATGATGAAACTGGGAAGAAGGAGCGTGCCATTTATTACTTGAACAAGAAATTCACCAAATGCGAGATGAGATATTCCTCCCTTGAAAGAACATATTGTGCATTAGCTTGGGCTGCCCAACGACTACGACAATATCTACTCTGTCATACTACATGGTTAGTGTCCAAAATGGACCCCATCAAATACATCTTTTAAAAGCCTGCTCTGACCGGAAGGATCGATCGTTGGCAAGTGCTACTAACTGAATATGACATAACATATGTCACCCAAAAGGCCATAAAAGGAAGTGCGCTAGCTGATTACTTGGAACATCAACCCGTTAGCAGCTACCAACCGATGCTGCATGACTTCCCGGACGAAGATATTTTAGCCCTTTTCGAAGAAAAAGATGGCCATGAAAGCAAGTGGACTATGAGATTTGACGGAGCTTCTAACGCACTAGGGCATGGAATTAGGGTCATCTTAATCTCACCTGACAAGGAGTTCATTCCTATTTGCGCTCGGCTATGTTTTGATTGTATCAATAATATTGCAGAGTATGAGGCATGCTCTTTGAGGATACAAGCGGCTTTGAATGCAAGAATAAAATCCCTGGAAGTTTATGGAGACTCTGCTTTGGTTATCCATCAATTAAGAGATGAGTGGGAAACTAGAGATAATAAACTAGTTCCCTATCACGCTCACATTAAAGAGATGATCAAAGAATTTGATGAAATAACCTTCCATCATATTCTCTGGGATGACAACCAAATGACTGATGCTTTGGCCACTCTAGCTTCAATGTTCAGAGTCAGCAGTGACTACGAGGTACCTCTCATTGAAGTAAGGAAACGGCAGGAACCTGTGTATTACCAAGTCATAGAAGAAGAGCCAGATGGTAAACCTTGGTATCATTACATCAAAAAGTACCTCCAATACCAAGAATATCCTGAGGATGTCACAGATAATGACAAACGAACCTTGAGAAGGCTGGCTATGGGTTATCTCTTGAGTGGCAACGTATTGTACAAGCGAAACTATGATTCTGTCCTCCTCCGGTGTATTGACACCGTTGAGGCAAATCAAATCATGAGAGATATCCATGAAGGATATTTTAGAACTCACACAAATGGGCATGCCATGTCAAGAAAGATCTTAAGGGCCGGATATTATTAGATGACCATGGAAGCAAACTATTTTGCTTATGTACGGAGGTGTCATAAATGTCAGGTATATGCTGATCACATTCATGCACCACCTTCATCCCTAAACGTGTTGTCAGCACCATGGCCCTTTTTAATATGGGGCATGGATGTTATTGGGCCCATTGAGCCAAAAGCCTCAAACGGTCATCGTTTCATCTTGGTCGTCATCGATTATTTTACCAAATGGGTAGAAGTAGCTTCATATGCTAATGTGACCAGGAACGTTGTGGTCAAGTTCATCAAGCGGGAACTGATATGCCGATACGGCCTACCAAGCCAAATCATTACTGACAATGGTATGAATTTGAATAATAAGATGATGAAGGAACTCTACGGAAGCTTCAAAATCTCTCACCATAATTCCTCCCCGTATCGATTGAAAATGAATGAAGCAGTCGAAGCGGCTAATAAGAACATCAAGAAGATAGTGCAAAAGATGGTGGTGACTTATAAAGATTGGAGTAAAATGCTTCCTTTTGCTTTGCAAGGATACCGGACCTTAGTTCGAACCTCGACTGGGGCAACCCCGTTCTCTTTGGTCTACAGAATGGAAGTAGTACTACCTTTTGAAGTGGAGATCCCATCCCTTCGGGTGATAATGTAGGCGAAACTGGAAGAAGCCGAATGTGTCCAAGCCAAATACGATCAATTGAACTTAATTGATGGAAAGAGGTTAGCCGCTCTCTGTCGTGGGCAGCTGTACCAAAAGCGCATGAAGTGGGCGTACAAAAAGAAAGTGCGACCCCGACAGTTCCAGGAAGGAGACCTGGTCCTCAAGAAGATTTTGTCAATCCAAATAGACGAACGGGGTAAGTGGACACCTAATTATGAAGGACCCTATGTTGTGAAAAAGGCCTACTCCAGAGGAGCTTTAACCCTCACCAACATGGATAGAGAGGATCTGCTAATGCCTATAAACGCAGACGCGGTGAAGAAATACTTTGCATAAAAAACATTAAAAAAAAGAGGGGGCTCGCTAGGCTGAAAACCTGAAAAGGCGGCCTAGGCAAAAGTCAGAGCTACTTGGTGAGTCGAAAACCCAAAAGGGAAGATCAGACAAAAATCATAGTCTAAAATCCTGGCACAATAACTTAGCAGAAAATGCAGGACCCAACTGGGGTATATGGGTCATCGTTGAATTACATTCTCAAAGGCAAAGTCAGAAGGTGAACATGAAATTGTGAGAGGGAATCAAGATTCTCATCGCTCTCAGGAAATCGCTAGAGGATCCATGAGCCTCCTCTTTTCCCCTTACCTTTTAATTCTTCATACCTTGTTACACCTGTTTGTTTTACATTGCTTTCATTACCGCTGTACATGCTTGATATCCATGAATAAAATTTACCCTTCTTTCTGTATGTGTTCATGACTAAGTTTTATAAACATACAAGTTTTCTTAAAATTTTTTGAAAAATGGAAACAGTAAACATAGAGTCGTGGGGAACAAAATGCTCCCAATACTTGACTTGCTTCAGGCCAGCATGACCAGCTCAGCTAGGCATAATTATCAAAGTCAGGAATTGCTTCTATCTCATCCATGAGTTATCTTTAGACCTGTTTCTGAGGAAATTTACCTGAAATTGTCAATTTGTTTATCTCTGCATTACTCACCTTTCTTTCCTGAAGGTTGGTTAAGACGCCCAGTCCAGAAGTAAATGTTCATCGAGTGGTTCCCCCAGCGGGATTAAAGTCCATCATAAAAGTGCACCAATCAAGTCTTTTCCCCAATGAAGTCACCATAATTAGTGATTGTGCTCACCCAGGTTCCTTCTCAGTCGCCACACTAGACACCATCCGTTCTTGAACGCCATAATAGACGTCTTTCCCGCCATGTTGTCATATTCAAACTTTCCCAAATTGGGGCATCACCCCAGGTCTTTCTCTTTCAGTCAAGGGGTAATACCCTAAATTCCTTCAATCTTTCCCAAACTGGGGCATCACCCTGGGTCTTTCCTTATCTTTCAGTCAAGGGGCAGCACCCTAAATTCCTTCAAACTTTCCCAAAAACTGAGGCATCACCCCAGGTCTTTCTCTTTCAGTCAAGGGGCAGTACCCCAAATTCTTTTAATCTTTCCCAAACTGGGGCATCAGCCCAGATCTCTCCTTAGCTTTCAGTCAAGGGGCAGCACCCCAAATTCCTTCAAATTTTTCCAAAACTGGGGAATCACCCTAGGTCTTTCTCTTTCAGTCGAGGGGCAGTACCCTAAATTCTTTCAATCTTTCCCAAACTAGGGCATCACCCCGGGTCTCTCCTTATCTTTTAGTCAAGGGGCAGCACCCCAAATTCCTTTAAATTTTTCCAAAACTGGGCATCACCCCAGGTCTTTATCTTTCAGTCGAGGGGCAGTACCCCAAATTCTTTCAATCTTTCCCAAATTGGGGTATCATCCCAGATTTCTCCTTATCTTTTGTCAACTGAGAATCAACACCCTCAACCTTTACTTTCCTGTCAACCAAGAGATAACACCCTTAACCTTTACTTTCTTGTCAACCGAAAGAAAACATCCTCAACCTTTACTTTCCTGTCAATCAAGAAGCAACACCCTCAACCTTTACTTTCCATTTAACCGAGAGGCAACACCCTCAACCTTTACTTTCCTGTCAACCGAGAGGCAACACCTTCAACCTTTATTTCCATTCAAATAAGAGGCAACACCCTCAACCTTTATTTCTAGTCAATCGAGGGTCAACCCCAAACCTTTTACTTCCAGTCAATCGAGGGTCAACCCTAAACCTTTTACTTCCAATCAACCAAGAAGCAACACCCTCAACCTTTATTTCCAGTCAATCGAGGGTCAACCCCAAACCTTTTACTTCCAGTCAACCAAGAGGCAACACCCTCAACCTTTATTTCTAGTCAATCGAGGGTCAACCCCAAACCTTTTACTTATAGTCAACCGAGGGTCAACCCCAAACTTTTTATTTCCAGTCAACCGAGGGTCAACCCTAATTCTTTTATTTCTAGCAGCTGAGGGTCAACCCTAATCTTTTCATTTCCAGTCAACCGAGGGGCAACACCCCTAATCATTTCATTTCCTGTTAACCGAGAGTCAACCCCCAATCCTTTCATTCCCAGTCAACCAAGGGTCAACCCCAAATCCTTTCATTTCCTGTCAAACCAGAGGTATCGCCCCCAAGTCTTTAAACTAGGGGCACCACCCCCAAGTCTTTCATTTTCTTCAGAGTAAGGGGCAGCACTCCCAACCTTTGATTTTTCAAAATTGAACCAGGAGCATCACCCCCAATTCATTCATTTTTCTCCAAAGCTTCAGATACCCATTCCTAGGCTACTCAAAATGCCAGGGTAATCCTTTGTGTCAGTTGTTTTCCTAAAAAAATAAAAATAAATAAATAAATAAAAGCTTTAGGTATCAATTCCTAGGCTTCCTCCCTCATCTGATCACCAAAGTTAGCACTTCTGTTTGTATTCCTCAAGATTCTCACCATTGTTTCACTTAAATCGCTGAAGCTGACACTCTTGTTGTATTTCCCAAGTCATCGAAGTTGACACCTTGCTTCATTCTTCAAGTCACAGAAATTGGCACTACTGTTGGTTTTCTTCAATGGAACAATACTTGCTCTCCTGGTTACTGAAACTGGAATGATCTTGACAAAAGTGTTCACGTCTTTACTTCATTTCCACTTCAAAAACATGAAGAGACTTCATGTTTTTCTTGCAAAAAAGAAGTAAAGAGGGGCATCTGTGAACACCTTTTTTTGTCTGGCCAATTGGTACAGTTCCATCATTTGGGTACTCTATTCTGCGCATGGTCCGCTTAAAAATTCATAACTCCTTCATACAACCTTTGATTTGTGCAAACCCAGTCTTAAAATTTCCGTAACAAAATTGTCTACGACTTTTATGAAGACCTCTAAAGCTATATCCTTACCAATTGGTACAGTTTTAATAATCTTCCTAGACCTATTCCAGTTTCATGACTGCTCTGTACATCTTTAGAAAAAATTCATATCTCCCTCATATGATGCTGAAATGACTCCGTTCTTTTTTTTGTGGCTCCACATCAAAGAGATCTACAAACTTCATGAAGGGCACAAAAGCTAATTCTATACCCATTTTGCCTAGTGAATTTATATTGCTTGCAAATGTATTTTCGTCACACTCTGGATCAGTTTTCATAGATGAGCCATATCTCCCTCGTTTCTTGATGAAAATTTTTGTGCCATATATCAAATTAAAGCTAAGAGAAAGACCTATAATTTTCATGTTTGACTCATTTTCAAATTTGGCACGCATCAGTCTTAAAATATGCAAGCAAGTTTCATGATGAAGAGAATGGAACCCCTCACCAAAATTACTATGGTTTCTGTAATCTCCTAAAATTTAGAATTTTAAAAAAATAATTCATTAAGGATCAGTGGAGAAATTCCGAGTGAATTATGTCTGAGACAAGACCTTCCGAGTGAAGTAAGGTTAACATGTTTCCGAGTGAAGCATGATTGAGAGAATCACTTCTGAGTTAAGAAAAACTCTGTGTCCGAATGAGACACTTTTGAGTGAGGCAAATCCGAGTGAAACGTCTCTGAGTGAAACGTTTCCGAATAGATCATTTCCGAGAGGAGTACTTATGAGCAAAGAAAAGCTTTGATTTTGAATAAATACCTCTCGGGCTGAGATATTTCTGAAATAGTGAATTCCCGAGTGGGGAATTTCTGAGTTAAGTGTAACTTTTCCCGAGTGGGGTGTCTCCAAGTGCGATACTTCCGAGTGGGATGGCACCGATTGGGACATACCGAGTGAGTCTTTTCCAGGGAGAGTACTTCTGAATAGAGAAAGACTTTAACTTCGAACGAGTACATTTTTGAGTAAATAGTTCCTGAGGGAAGTAAATATCCGAGTGGTGAACCCCTTTCATTCAATTCATGCCCAGGTGTTTTAAAGTTGCCGAGAGCTTGTGCTCGAGTTCGTATTCGAGATTATCCTTGACCCCGAATGATCTTTTTGGGTGGAAAGATTTCTAAGAGATGACTGAACTTCGATTCCGAGTGATCTTTCGAATGTAAGACTTCCGAGTGACGCAAGTGAAGGCTTTGACTCGGGTAGAGATATATCTGAGTGAGATATGTCTGAATGAGGTATTTCCAGGTGAGAGATTCCTGAGTGGATCATTTCTGAGAAAGGAAAGCTATGATTGAGTGTTTCATGTAGAAACCTTTCTGAGCGAATTTCCTCTGAGTGAAGTAATTCTGAACGGAAAGAGGCTCTGATGAATCTTTCTCGGAAAGAGGGATATGCCCAAGATACCAAAACTGAGTCAGAATTGATAATTACTTCAATCATTGAGGCTCTTCCACGTCACTCTATTCTTCTAAATTCTAGCAGATTCTCTTTTTGTCTTTTCTAAGCATGGGACCCTCTCTATTTTGTCCTATCCTCTTTTCTTTTAAATATCTTGTTTCTTCCTTATCATTTAAGATACGTGTATCAGACTTCTTCATTTCGTTCACGTCTTTTTTGCATGAACGATTTATATATCAACTTCTACTGTTGGATCAGCTTGAATTTTGGAAAGTGTAAAACATCACCTCTAATCTTTTTCTTTTCCAATCTTTACTGGAAATTATCGATTAAAGAAGGAAATCAATCTTCACTTCTTCTCTTTCACGAAGAAGCTTTGGACTGTTCAGAGCTGGAAATTCCAGTCGGAATTTGTGAGCTATGATTAGATATAGGCTGAAGAGCTGCTGGAAGTCTTTATTCCAGGTAGGGGGAGCGTTTACATTTTAAATGTATATTTTATGAACGGATTTAGGATAGTATTATATATTTGATGAGAAATCCCAAATATATGTTATATATTTGTGTTATAGTATTTTCTGTTCATATGTGAGTGGTATTGATTTTTGAATCTATATGAGATGTGAATTGTATATGTGATATATGTATTTATGATAAATCCTATGCATGAGATGCAATAGGAAATATGATGTTGATATGTGATTGATGATGATAACATGAATGATATTCATGAAGTTTTCATGATATATAAATGCATGGGATGCATTTGATAAGCATGGGATGCTTGTGTGATGAATAAATATGAAATATGATATGGTTTCAAGGATTCTACAAAAAGACCTTGGGTGGGACTCAAGGAAAACCTCTTGAGCAGGGCTCGGGGTTTAGCCCGTGACACTACCGTTGTCACTAGGAGTGATTGTGTCACATGAGAGGGCAAACGGTTTGGTACCAGTAAAACGGCCGGATCAGCTGAGAGCCAGTGTTGCAACACAAATTAAAAGACTTAATAATGGATCCATTTGATTGAGCATGTGAATGCATTGATTTATTTTATTGAGAATAACATGATGATATTATCATTTGATGATATGAGAATGAATGATATATGATGAGATTGTGTGATATGGTTATGGTTTATATGTAGTTATGAATTGGACACTTAATCCGATTCAATAAGTATCATTTGACATGTTTATGCTCACCCCTATTTGTTGTTATTTTTATAGTGGATATAGGACGCAGCGATGATATATGAAGTCACTCAGCCTGCTCAGAGCATTATGTATATATATGTATAGTACATGATGCACATAGTTGTTTTGTAGTAGCCTTGGTCGGCTCCTGTGTATACTAGTTTTATTATGTATATGTAAACATGAATGAGCCGGTTGATGTAATGCCGACTGCGTTATTATATTAATCCAAAAAAAAATTCTGTTTTAAAATTTGAAATTTATTTACGAAAAATTTATTTGGATTTTAGAAAAATTTAATTTTAATTATAAGGATGTTTCATTTTGGTATTAGAGCGGACTTGAAAAGGTCCAAGGCCAAGGTTAAGCTACTGAATGCTATGAATTAAGTGAAATCATATCATGGTTGTTAAGTATTATAGTTGAGGAAATCAACTATAAATAAATTGCTTTCATATCCATGAGAGGTACTAAAGTATGGTGATTATTTCAGGATAAGAAAATGGTTGACCCTCATGGTATGGATGCAATGGTTGCTGCCTTCTAGTGTGTTACTGATATTTTAAAAAGGCAGAACCAACCCCAACCAACTGACAATCATACTATTGATTGTTTCCTAAAGCGAAAACCGACTGAATTCCATGGAGGTTTTCATCCCGACCAAGCTTATGCATGGATCCAGAATCTGGAGAGGATCTTTGACAGTCTGCAGTGCACGAAAGCACAAAAAGTTGAGTATGCTATGTTCATGCTTCAGAAAGAAGCTGAAAATTAGTGGAGAATGACCAAAGCCCGACTGATAGCTATGGGAACTGAGCTGATTTGGGAGAATTTCAAGGGATGTTTCCTTGAAACATACTTCCCAGATACTGTCAGAAGCCGAAAGGAATTAGAATTCATGGAGCTCAGACAAGGCAATCTGAGTGTAGAAGAGTATGCGGAAAAATTTGAGGAACTTTGCTTGTTTTATCCTCCTTTTCAGTTGCCGGGTACTGAAGGTTCGAAGTGTATTAAGTTTGAGAGTGGTCTGAGACCAAAAATTAAAAAGGCTTTCCGACATCAAGAAATTAGGAACTTTCCTATTCTTGTTAACAAATGCCGAATATATGAAGAAGATGACAAAGCTTCTACTGGATCAAGTAGTAGGTCGGATAGTTCTTCGAAGTTACCATCTATTAGTTTTAAAAAGCAAGGGAAGTTTGTTAGAGGTGGATCATCCTATAAATCCCGAGGCCGAGTAAACTCTTGTGGCCGATCGGTGAGTCGTCCGAGAGACATTAAATGTTTTAGGTGTGGCGGTGATCATTATGCTAGAAACTGTGATAAAGAAGAAGAGGTTATTTGTTATCACTGTAATGAGAAAGGACACGTTCGTCCTAACTGTCCTCTTTTGCAACTGGCTGAGTCTAATGCTAGTGTAAACCGAGGAGGTTTCCGAGGACGAGGCCGTGGAAACGGTAACAGAGGAGGCAGAGGAAATGGTGGACGTGGTAATAATTCCATGATACCGAGAAATGATTGGGCTGGGACTTCTAGTTCACCAGCTGCAGGTCGAGTGTATGCCATCACTGCTGAGGAGGCTGCTCAAGCCAATGACCTTGTTCAGAGTAAGTGTTCACTCGGAAATACTACTCTTAATGTGGTGTTTGACTCGGGTGCAACTTATAACACCCCTGATTTTCTGTACTCGAATCCCAATGTGATCGTCATAATTAATAAAATTACAAAGAAATTTTTCGCGTTTGAAAACATTTCCAATACACCATCATGACCACATCAAGACCCAAATCACAGAACACCAAAGAGTGAGATTTAGTAATCTATAACTGGATCGATAAATGGTTTACCCATAAAGGTATACAAAATAATAGAGTATATAGCAGAAGAATGTGTATATCGGGCACACGCCTAGTCCCATATATAACGATATGAGAAAAGGCTAGGCTAGCATGCAATGGCATATTATAAGCCTATTAGACAACCATCATCATTCTATGTAATTACATGAGCATGCAAAGCCTGAGATATAACTATATATATATATATATATATACATGTACACACGGGAATCTTCTCCCAGCCTTTGCTATCATCAATATACATCCATTAATTTTAATCCTCCCAATCCACTGTAAATCATCTCTTACATTCTACATATATATTCACCATCCGCAAATTCAAGAATTATCTTATACATATTCAAAACCTCTAAATCATCTACATTCTCATAATCAATTCATTCATTACACAAGGACTCATAAATGATGCCGACCAAGGCACTTCCTCTACCACTATTTACCTTCACCCAAGCTTTAATTAAAATCCGAACTCATCCCATGGCAACCTGCATCACAAGGCTAAAAAGGAGACCACATGGGAGAGTGAGTTATACATTCAAAATGACAAATAATATATATTGTGACCATGTGTATATGCATACAAACATCATGTGTGCTTTGCTAACAAAACATCAAATTATCATTCATTCATTATCTCATTATCACAATAGGCATACAGACCTCATGAATTGTAATTCATATCATAAATAAGCACAAGCACATACATAATCATATACACAATCACCTGCCACTTATCAACAAGGGCATTCATAATCTTTTTCGTCATTATTCCATTAAGGTTCCACTCAAATACCTCCTCGCAAGGGGTTTCTCAACACTCGTGGTCATCCCATTTCAAATTCCATGGTCTTAAAGCTAATGCATATGTCAACTGTTTAATGCATATGTAACGGATCCAATTTCCAAATTCAACAATAATCACAATTACTTAATTTATCATCATCACTCAGAGATACACTCTTCGTGGCACCCCGCAAGGTGATTTATTCAACAACAATAGGACAACATCCTCTTCACTCCGGGATATACCCTTCGTGGCACCCCGCAAGGTGATTCTCTTCACAATAATTATCACAATACCATCATCACTCGGGGATACACCCCTCGTGGCACCCCGCAAGGTGATATATTCAACATTATGATCAACATCATCTTCACTCCAGGATTTACCCATCGTGGCACCCCGCAAGGTGATATTTTCCATATTATTCAACAACAATAGGACAACGTCCTCTTCACTCAGGGATTTACCCTTCGTGGCACCCCGCAAGGTGATATATTCAACATTATTCAACAACAATAGGACAACGTCCTCTTCACTCAGGGATTTACCCTTCGTGGTACCCCGCAAGGTGATTCATTCAATAATAATGCATATTAATGCCATGCTATGCCATAAATGCAACAATGCAATAATGCATGTGCTCAACAACCTCGTAAGGATATCTCACCCTCTAACTTAGGGATATATTTCAATTTTGGCTGTTATTCAAGTAGCCTCAATACTCAAGAGGGGGGGTGAATTGAGTTTTTAAAACTTTTAGTTGGAATACCTTTGAACTTGATTCTTATATGCAAATTTACAAGATTATGCAAGTGAAATCAAGTTTAGTGAAATATGCAATGCAAAACAAAGGTAAATATAGCTGAGACAATTAAACAAACACTTGGTGTGCAGTATTCAAGATTTACCAATTTAAGCAAGTTCAAGTATGTAAGCCACAATCAATCAATACAAGCCAATTAAGTGTAGTATATGAAAGTAAAAGAGTAAGGGAGAAGAGCTTGCAAACCAATTTAACGAGTTCCACCAATCTGGTGTACGTCTCGCCTCTAAGCAACCCACTTAGAGGATTTCCACTATTGTAGACTAGAGATACAACTTTGAGCAATTGCGGCTTCCTAGTGTCCCACACTCAAGAACCCAATCTTCACAAGTATAAGGGCACCCCACCCAATCTCTCAATCTCACAATATCCCAAAGGTTGAACCCCAACCTTTGTAACCACTCAACCTAGAGTGAACAACCACTCAATCTAGAGTGAACTTTGGTGTTTGGTGTAGTGTTTACAAGCAAGTAACTCTCTTAATAGAGTGGATAAGCAAATGATAGCTCACACAAATTCTAACTCTCAACAAGAGAGGATATACAAATTCTAGCTCAAGAATGAATATACAAGGAATATGAGACTTATAAGCACAAAGGTAAGTAAAGATTGATTGCCTCTTGTTGTGTCTTGTGTGCTTGAGTTCCTCTTGCATTTATAGACCCATTTCAGAGCTTGGTGAAGTCCCTAGCCGTTGCAAGTAAGTGGGCATCTGAGAAGTGATGGAAATATGAGCTGGTTTCCCACTAAATCGTGTTTTCCCACTATAGTAATCGATTACGCCTCGAGCTGTAATCGATTACACTTTGAATTTTTTGTCAGATCGTGCTGTAATAGATTAGCCCTTTATGTGTAATCGATTAGCTTTAAGACAGAATGATCGTAATCGATTAGATCTTGGCATGTAATCGATTAGCTATAACCCCTGATGCATTTAATTCAGTTCTTGATCTTGGTAATCGATTAGCTATACATGTGTAATCGATTATTGTCATTCCAGTAGCTTGGTAATCGATTGTGTCTTGCATGTAATCGATTAGTACTCTTCCAGTATCTTTGTAATCAATTGCTTCAAGTCTTGTAATCGATTAGCATTTGTTCTTGATACCTTTAATTCAAAACAGAAGCTATCTAATCGATTAGCTTTGTGTCCCTAATCGATTAGCCACGTTGTTTTTGCAAGTCT
Source organism: Clitoria ternatea (assembly GCA_037962975.1). Taxonomy (NCBI): domain Eukaryota; kingdom Viridiplantae; phylum Streptophyta; class Magnoliopsida; order Fabales; family Fabaceae; genus Clitoria; species Clitoria ternatea. The sequence goes on from CM075674.1 coordinate 62,241,759, forward strand.
AATTCTGAATTTTGTTTTTGCAAGATGTTCTTCTTGATTCCTTTGTCATTATCAAAATCCTTTGAACCTGTAATCATATTCAAACACATTCTCCCCCTTTTTGATGATGACAACCATGTTCATCTCTTGAGGGTTGTTAGTTTAAACAGCAAGATTATCTCTAATTTTATCTCTGCAAAAACATTTGACTTCTGCATGATTTCTTATCTCTTAACCAGATTTTCAGAATGTGTATGTTATCTCTAAAATGTTATCATATATTCATTTAAACATTATCTCCTTTTATCTCTTTAAACAAATAAATCTCCTCTATCTTTAGGAATCTATTAACCACTTAAGAGATGTAACCGCTTAGAGATAATTAATCATTTAACATAGTCGAAATAGATGAACAATTATATGAACAAATATTTCTTCTCCCCCTTTGTAATCATCAAAAATAATAAGGCGAATAAGGCATATAATGAAAGATGAATTTTATTCAAGTAAACGAAGGGAGGTAACAAGATGTACTCATGGGTGTAGCAGTGAGATGTGATTCTTTAGGACATGCTTGATATCCTTCTCATCTTTGTCTAAGTAAGAAGATGTACTCATGGGTGTAGCTATTTCGTTTGCTTTGTCCATTTCAAACCTTTTGAGTAGTTCTTTACAATATTTTGTTTGACTAATGAACGTTCCCTCGTTAGTTTGTTTGATTTGTAATCCAAGGAAGAAGGTGAGTTCTCCCATCATGGACATTTCGAATTCATCTTGCATAATCTTGGCAAACTCTTGACAAAGAATTTCATTAGTAGCACCAAATATTATGTCATCAACATAAACTTGTACCAAAAGAATGTCATTATTTTTATGTTTTATAAATAGTGTAGTATCAACCTTACCTTTTTCAAAATTATTTTCTAAAAGAAATTTGCTAAGTCTTTCATACCAAGCTCTTGGAGCTTGTTTCAAACCATATAAAGATTTTCTCAATTTAAAAACATGGTTTGGAAATTTATGATTTTCAAAACCGGGAGGTTGATCTACATAGACTTCTTCTTGAATATAGCCATTTAGAAAAGTGCTTTTGATATCCATTTGATAAAGCTTAAAATCCATACAACAAGCAAAAGCTAACAGTAATCTTATGGCTTCTAATCTAGCTACGGGAGCATATGTTTCTTCATAGTCTATCCCTTCTTCTTGATTATATCCTTTAGCAACTAATCTAGCTTTGTTTCTTGTTATTATGCCATTCTCATCTAGCTTATTTATAAAAACCCATTTTGTTCCTATTATTTGGTGATCATTGGGTCTTGGCACTAATTCCCAAACTTCATTTCTTTCAAATTGATTTAACTCTTCTTGTATGGCCAACATCCAATGTTCATCAATAAGAGCTTTATCAATGTTTTTGGGTTCTATTTGTGATACAAACGCTAGGTGATTACAAGTATTTCTAATAGCATTTCGAGTACTTACACCTTGAGTCATCTCTCCTATGACTTTGTCTAATGGGTGATCCTTCAATGTGATCCATTGATGTGGTTCTTCATTTTGTGTTGTTTCTTCTTTCTTGTTAATTTCCTCCTCTTCATTCAAGCGCATTTCTTGAAGTGCACCTGCAAGATCATCAACATCTTCCTTTCTCGGAGGGTTATGGCTATTTTCATCAAATTTAACATGAATAGATTCTTCAATGGTATTGGTGCGTGTGTTGAAAATTCGATAAGATTTACTGGACTGTGAGTATCCTAGGAAGATTGCTTCATCAGCTTTAGCATCAAACTTTCCTAGATTATCTTTTCCATTATTGAGCACAAAACATTTACATCCAAATATATAAAAGTATGAAATGTTGGGTTTTCTACCCTTGTAAAGTTCATAGGGGGTTTTCTTTAGAATTGGCTTTATTAGGCATCTATTCATAACATGACAAGCGGTATTTGCCGTATCGGCCCAAAAATGTTTTGCAATATTGTTTTCATTTAACATGGTTCTAGCAAGCTCCACCAATGATCTATTTTTCCTTTCTACTACTCCATTTTGTTGGGGAGTTCTAGGAGCTGAAAAGTTGTGATTAATTCCATGTTTTTCGCAAAACTTTTCAAAAGATTGATTTTTGAATTCTCCCCATGATCAGTTCTAATGGATGTAATTTTTGAGTTTTGCTCATTTTGGATAATCTTAGCAAGTTTCTTAAATGCATGATATGCTTCATTCTTATGAGCAAGAAACAAGGTCCATGTGTATCTAGAGTAGTCATCTACAATTACTAGACCATAGTAATTACCACCAAAGCTTTTGATTTTGGAAGGTCCAAAAAGATCCATGTGCAAAAGTTGTAAAGGCTTTTGGGTGGAAACAATGTTTTTAGATTGAAAGGATGCCTTTACTTGTTTTCCCTTTTGACATGCATCACAAAATTTGTTTTCAAATTTAAGCTTTAGTAAACCAATTACTAATTCTTTAGAAACAAGTTTATTCAAGTGGTCTACATGTATATAAGCTATTCTTCTACGCCATAGCCAAGTTTCATCCTCTCTAGTCATGAAGCATTGTACATCATTTGAAGATAAACTATCCATATCAATCATGTAAATATTATCAATTCTTTGGCCTACAAACTTAACTTCCTTATTAATCTTATGCTCAATTATGCAACAATTTGATTTAAACAAAACTCTATATCCTTTGTCACATAATTGACTAATGCTAAGTAAGTTGTGTTTAAGACCTTCAACATACAACACATTACTAATAGAGGTAGAAGAATTCTTACCAATGTTTCCAATGCCTAGAATCCTTCCTTTGGTGTTGTCTCCATAGGTGACACTTCCTTTTCTTTTGGGAGTAAATGATGTAAATTTGCTTATATCTCCCATCATGTGTTTTGAGCACCCACTATCCAAATACCAATAGGTGTTGCTTGCCTTGAAGCATACCTACAAAACAAAATCAGTTTAGAGAACTAGGTACCCATTTTATGTTAGGTCCTTTAAGGTTAGCTTGTGGTAATGTCCCTTTAGGAACCCACACCTTTCTTATAACCTTTGGCCCTAATTTTCTAACATTGCAATTTGAAGAGTTATGACCTTTGAATCCATAATGGTTGCATCTCATAAAGGGCGAAGATGATCTCATATGAGGTATAAAGAAGTTTTTGTAATGCTTTTCTTTTTTAACAGAATTGTACCCTAAACCAGTTTTGTCAAACATGCATCTTTAGTTTCCAAGTAGTACATTTAGGTTATCTCTACCATTTGTAAACCTTTCTAAGGTTTTGTTTAGATCTAGGACTTTATTTTCTAGATCAACACATTTCTTAGCAAAATCACACGGTTTACTCTTGGAGCATGTTTGAGCATTTTCCAATTCTTCCTTTAAGCATTCATTTTCTTTGCAAACTTCCATGAGATGTATTTCTAGAGTATCACTTGTTTTTCTAGACAACTTAAGCCTATTAGAGACTCTTGTAAATTTATCATACAATTCCTCTAGAGCATCAAGTAATTCATCCTTATCTAAGTCATGGAAGTTTACCTCATCATCTTCTTCTTGGTGGTTGGCCATGAGGCAAAGGTTTACTTCTTCATTTTCTGAGTCATCCGAGCTACTTATCTCATTTTCATCCCATGCTATATATGCTCTCCTTCTTCCTCTTTTCTCTTTGCCCTTTTTCTTAAGATTTGGGCAATCCGCTTTGAAGTGCCCTTCCTTGCCACATTCAAAACAATTGGGTGAGGAAGAATTTTCTTTAGTGATAGGTTTCTTACTTGGGTTTTTAAAGCTTCTTTGGAAGCGTTTGCCTTTCATGAATTTCCCGAAGCATTTCACAAATAGTCAAAACTCTTCTTCTTCATCAATTTCACTTCTGGATTCTTCTTTATTTATGGAAGTGGCCTTGAGAGCGAGACCCTTTTTCTTGGAAGATTTTTCTTCCTCTTCCGCCATCTTTAATTCTTTCAGCTCTTGTTCCTGTTCCTGCAACTTACAAAATAGTATGGCAAGAGACATTTCGTTTATGCTAGGAGATTGTTTGATGGCGGTAACTAGCGGTTGCCATTCTCTGTTAAGACTTTTCAACACTTTATGAATGAGCTCTTTGTTAGTGTAAGTCTTTTAAAGTGTAATAAGTTGATTAATGATGAGAGTGAACCTTTTTTGCATATCAACAATTAATTCATGAGAGTTTAATCTAAAGCACTCATATTGACTAGTTAGTGTACTAATCTTAAAGTCTTTAACATCATTTGTACCTTCATGGGTTACTTGAAGAGTATCCCACATTTCCTTGGCAGATTTACAAGTGATTACTCGGAAAAATTCATCTGGTCCTAGTGCAAGAGTAATTAGATTTTTAGCCTTGTAATTATATTGTACTTTCTTCTCTTCCTCACTAGTCCAATTATCCATAGGTTTTTCAACTACTTTATCATCAACAGTATGCATAGGTATAAAAGGACCATTTTCAATGGCATTCCAAACTCTTAAGTCAACTGATTGAATGAAGATTTTCATTCTCTCTTTCCAAAAGGTATAATCTTCCCCATTGAAAGCGGGAGGTCTATTTGTGGCACCACCCTCAGGAAAAAGGTTTAGAGAACTTGAGGCCATCTTTATCTCTTGAAGCTATTAAGCTTGATCTACCAAGAGTCAAGCTCTGATACCACTTGTTATTCAAGTGGCCTCAATACTCAAGAGGGGGGGTGAATTGAGTTTTTAAAACTTTTAGTTGGAATACCTTTGAACTTGATTCTTATATGCAAATTTACAAGATTATGCAAGTGAAATCAAGTTTAGTGAAATATGCAATGCAAAACAAAATTAAATATAGCTAAGACAATTAAACAAACACTTGGTGTGCAGTATTCAAGATTTACCAATTTAAGCAAGTTCAAGTATGCAAGCCACAATCAATCAATACAAGCCAATTAAGTGCAGTATATGAAAGTAAAAGAGTAAGGGAGAAGAGCTTGCAAACCAATTTAACGAGTTCCACCAATCTGGTGTACGTCTCGCCTCTAAGCAACCCACTTAGAGGATTTCCACTATTGTAGACTAGAGATACAACTTTGAGCAATTGCGGCTTCCTAGTGTCCCACACTCAAGAACCCAATCCTCACAAGTATAAGGGCACCCCACCCAATCTCTCAATCTCACAATATCCCAAAGGTTGAACCCCAACTTTGTAACCACTCAACCTAGAGTGAACAACCACTCAATCTAGAGTGAACTTTGGTGTTTGGTGTAGTGTTTACAAGCAAGTAACTCTCTTAATAGAGTGGATAAGCAAATGATAGCTCACACAAATTCTAACTCTCAACAAGAGAGGATATACAAATTCTAGCTCAAGAATGAATATACAAGGAATATGAGACTTATAAGCACAAAGGTAAGTAAAGATTGATTGCCTCTTGTTGTGTCTTGTGTGCTTGAGTTCCTCTTGCATTTATAGACCCATTTCAGAGCTTGGTGAAGTCCCTAGCCATTGCAAGTAAGTGGGCATCTGAGAAGTGATGGAAATGTGAGCTGGTTTCCCACTAAATCGTGTTTTCCCACTATAGTAATCAATTACGCCTCGAGCTGTAATCGATTACACTTTGAATTTTTATGTCAGATCGTGTTGTAATCGATTAGCCCTTTATGTATAATCGATTAGCTTCAAGACAGAATGATCATAATTGATTAGATCTTGGCATGTAATCGATTAGCTATAACCCCTAATGCATTTAATTCAGTTCTTGATCTTGGTAATCGATTAGCTATACATGTGTAATCGATTATTGTCGTTCCAGTAGCTTGGTAATCGATTGTGTCTTGCATGTAATCGATTAGTACTCTTCCAGTATCTTTGTAATCGATTGCTTCAAGTCTTGTAATCGATTAGCATTTGTTCTTGATATCTTTAATTCAAAACAGAAGCTATCTAATCGATTAGCTTTGTGTCCCTAATCGATTAGCCACGTTGTTTTTGCAGGTCTGATTCTGAATTTTGTTTTTGCAAGATGTTCTTCTTGATTCCTTTGTCATTATCAAAATCCTTTGAACCTGTAATCATATTCAAACACATTGGCATCTTAATAATTATTCATAATCATTTACAAAGCCCCTCAAGGCACATCTTTCATATAAATGGGCATCTCAATGGCCACAACATCATTTCATAACAATCCACACATGGATGTCAAAGCATAGCAACCAATCATAGTATTTATCCATACATAAAATTATTCGAAGCATATCCATCATTCCACATAAGGCAATCACATTTATGCCCAACACAATCATGTTCTTAGACATGCATTTCATAATTCATCATTAAGCCCTTAACATTGCTTTCGCATGATCATCCTTGGTGGTTAAGATTTTATGTTTCTCATTAAGTGTATTATGGGCATAATCAAGTCATCTCAATATTTTAATCATTATCCAACACCACCATATCATTGTCTTAAATATATATCCCTTTACATCTCCTCAAGCATTATACAATATGAGGAAAGAAGGCCCCAAGCCATCAGAATCGAGAAAAGAAGGGCCAATACAGTCAGAACCGAGAGAAAAGAAGGGAAAAATACCATCAGGGGTGTCACTCGCTCAAGCGAGACCCACATTCGCTTGAGCCAGACAGCCCATTTTGCTTGAGCGTCTCAGTTCGCTCGGGCGGAAATGTTCCAGTAAGCATTCCCAAATGCATTCGCTCGAGCGAGGCTCCCTTCAACAAGCCACTCGCTCGGGCGAGAATTGTCCAGCAAGGAATTCCACATTCACTCGCTTGAGCGAGGTATCCACTCGCTTAAGCGGAATCCGACCAGAGGTCGTCCTTCCCAACACTTGGTTTACTCAGTGGACCTGTTCTAGGGCCGACTCCTTCCATTGGGTCCTTCGCCTAGCTAAATCATTCCAGGACCAACTTCACAATGCCAAGCATATACCCACTCGTTCAACTAGGCTCCCCAACACTTGGGTTTTCAATCAGCAAAGTCCCACCAAAACTGACTCCCGTCACTCAGATTTTAACTTGACGGAATCCCTCAAAACCGACCCATTATTCATTCAACCAAATCGTTCCAGGGCCGACTCACACTCACATAGTCCATCACTCGGCTAATTACTCTGAATCTGACTCATCATTTGATTGACCATTCACTCGGTAATTCATCTCAACACCGACTCATCTTACTTGGTTTTCTACTCGGCAAAATCAATCAAAGCCGACTCGTCTCTCACTTGACCTTTCACTCGGCAATTTATTCCAAACCCGAGTCATCTCAATCAGTTTTTCACTCGGCAACTTCATTCCAAATCCGAGTCATCACAATCAATCTTACACTCGGTAGCATTATTCCAAATCCGAGTCATCACAATCAGTCTTACACTCAGTAATTTCTCTAAAACCGACTCATCACTCGATCGGTCCTCACTCAACAATTCATACCAAAACCGACTCATCACCCTCGGGTTCCCACTCGGAAAAATACTCCAGACCGAGTCTTTTCTCAATCGGTTTTCCACTCGGTAACTCATTCCAAAACCAACTTCTTTTCATTCTCACACAAGTAAAGTTATTCCAGAATACTTCTGGAAAATACACCATGTGTTCCCACTCGGTGGCATCGCTACTCGGAATTACACACACAGAGGGGCTCCACTCGGAACGAGTTACATGGAACTCGAGAATTTCCACTCGAAACTCCACTGCTCGGAATATCACACAGGGAGACCTCTCACTCGGAATTTTATCCACTCCCTCACTCGGAGGGTCCTGGCTTGGCATAGCCCACTCAGAAATTCACCACAAATCATGTATTATTTTCTAAGGTTTCCACTCAAGGGGAATGTCGTTCAGAATCCCACTTACTCACCATACACTCATCATACTCGGACTAAACACAACCATACCAGTCACTCACTTGAGTGAGTACTGTCCAAGCATCAAACTTCACACTCTCGCTCAAGCGACTCACCTACGCTTGAGCGAAAAGTGTCCAGTGTCAATTTCCTCTCTAGCTCACTCAAGCGTGGCCATTCCCGCTTGAGCGAGATTCGCCCAGCAACTCCCCCTGATTGCATAATATACATCTCGCTTAAGCGAAATCCTAACTCGCCTGGGCGAGATTGGTCCAGAGACCATTATACCAATACAGGGGATTCTTGCCTGAGCGAGATCCCTTCTCGCTTGAGTGAGAATATCAGCACAAAGTCAAAAATGAAAATTCACACAGGCCATCATATGAAACTTCATCATAAGCCAATTTAATCATATCCAAGCTATCATGTACATCATATAAGGCATATCCATCTTACTCAAATATTCATACTTATAACATTCTCATTCCAACATATTAATCATGTTGAATTCAACTCATCATCATCTTATACATATACATTCATACCTTGCCACAACAAATCCACATATTCTCACACGTCATCCTCAACAATCATCAACCTGCCATTTCAATTAATTCAATACACACACACGGCAAGGCAAGCATGAGTATTCATCACATACAACAATAACTATCGAATTTACTCATGCAATTTGAATGTTAACTCCTCTCCTACCTTGAGGGAAGAGCCGAACCATCCTAATTCTCCAAAAGCTCCATCGCATCACCCGGAATACGATCTACATAATATACATATGCATTCATACAATTAATAAGCCATCACAAGGCATTCCTCATAATTTTTAAATATTTTCTAGCTTATCATCAAGTCCTAGACTTGTTAGACTCCAATTTATGCAATTGTATTAGGCTTTGGGAATTCCTTTCCCAAAGCCAAGATCCTCTAGATCTTAAGACTAACTAAACTCAACATCATCATCATCTCATCCATTCCATAAGGCAATCCCATATCACATCAATCCTTCAAACATCATCATTGTCACTTAGAGCTTAACATAATTTATCCTTGCCTCTTTAAAGCCATCCATTATTAGCAAATCTAATGACACAATTCATGGCCTATCAATTTACCAACCAATATACATATCCCATTTATTCTACCATTGAGGGTTATCTCCAATGTTCATCATTGTTCTTCATTATAATTAACAACTTATCATTAAATATCACCTATTGACATTCCATTTACCTTTTCAAACCATATTATATCCATTTCCCCCAAATTCTTAGGGCTAGGGTTTCCATCAAAACCCAACAACATTCTCCAATGTTCATTAATCACCATTAATGGTCACATTCATCATTAATATCATTCTCTATCATCATTAAACATACATTCTATTCATATTTCACATTTTCCCCAATTTATTAGAGTTAGGGTATCACCAAAACCCAACAATACCATAAATGCTCATTCATTACACCATTTGCATTAAACCTTCACCCAACAACCAAAACCCCAAACCTAGGGCATAATGTGACGTCCTTAATAATTTTTCGAATAAATTTTTCGCGTTTAAAGAATCATTTTGAAACTCTTAATTTAAATCTTGAAGTCACGTAAAAGTTGATAAATGCAGAATATTATCATGTATACTAGTCGGGAATAATTAAAACATAAAACATTTATATAGCGGAAACGATATAGAAAATAATTACAACCCATTAAATTAAAAATGAAACCAAAGTCCAAGCAATAATTCTTAAAAGCTTCATTCATGGCATCACTCGTCATTCTGTGTAGCATGCACTGTAAAAATTAATGTAAGAGTGAGACAAGATATAGAATAAATATAAAATAAATAAAATTGCACAAACACAACCCACAAGACATAATGATATGATGAATATGCCAAACAAGTTCATTCATAATTAATAAATCTTTAATTAGTCAAATGATGTCATGCTGGATCCATTTGGTTTGGTGGGAATACTGCAGTAAAAAGTCTCATAGAGACACGAGTAGGACTTAGCATAATGCCATGAATCCCTACACTCCATGGCACTCAAGTACCGAAGTACACAAGTAGGACTTAGCATAAACCATGAATCCCTACACTCCATGGCGCTCAAGTACCGAAGTACACAAGTAGGACTTAGCATAACCATGAATCCCTACACTCCATGGCTCATAGCGAAAGTAGGGCTTAACTCATCATAGAGTAACCCCCTACCAGGGTAGGCAATCATGGAACCCCTAAATTCCATGGTGCGTCCAAATGCTTATGATGCATGAATGCCTTTAATTCTCTTTATCATTTAACATACCATGATATCAATATTTCCAAAACCACTTGGAAAACCACAAGTCCTCAAAGGACACAACACATATAATAATTTTCAGAATCATGGATTTACTGTTTCAACAACATTTCTCAATAAACCACAAGGCATTCATGTATACAATAATTTAGTCATTCATAATCATTCATAACAAAGATAGACATACTGTATGTCATGTATAGGACACTCAATAACATCCATAATAATTCATAGTTTCTCAATAATTCAATAATAAATCATTATTTATATGAAAAATATCATTTTCATCCATAATAACCATTATAGGTAAGTTTCAGTATTTTCCAACAGCAACATGTGTTAGTAAAATAGCCATAACATGAGCAAATCAAATCCTTTTTAAGTGATTACACTTTTTGTAGTTCAATAATAAAGTTATCTATAACTTTCATGAAGAACATAATTTCATATTTCAAACAGAAACACCTCTTATTCACAGAATACAGAACTACCTCAAAGAGAGTTTTCAAAACGTACATATGTTACTATTTTCAACGTTTCTGGAGCTACAAAAATAATTTTGGCATGGGACCAGTTTTAAATTACTCCTAACACAAATATCTATAACTTTCATGAAGACACTGAACACTAATTCTCATCACAAAATTCCCAGTTTTAAAAATAAAATTTGTATTTCATTGTTAACAGATTTTCAGTTTGAGCATACTTTAGTATTTTAGGCATAACTAGAGTTACAAACATCCTTTTAACTTGAAACCACTTTCTATAGACCTACAACATAAATATCTACAACTTTTGTGAAGACATCGAAGGCTGATTATGCATGTATAATTCCCAGAATATTAATATATATACAAAACATAGGATAAATATTTCACACGGACATGCTGTAGTATTTTGGCTATAACTTTTGCTATACATATTCAAATCAATCGGTTCAGGTCTCAAAATTCACATAACAAAAAGTTATACAACTTTAATGAAGAAGTCAGAATCAAATTCATACGTTTTCAGCTTCAAAATTGAGCAACAAAATACGAAAATAATACTGGAAAGTACTGGACAGCATACAATTCTACCCATTTCATAATTATTCACAACCTTATCCCCTCTTACTTGAATTGAAGATTTGACTGGTTGAAAATGTCCTCCTTACTGTCCTAGCTTCAGATCGAAGGTGCCTTGATGGAGAAGAGGGAATGAGAGGAAGAAAATTCACTAACTTACTAGTTTTAAGGAGTTTCGGTCTTAACTAGAGGCTGTGTTAATAATGCAAAGACAAGTGAGGGACAACTTTCTCGTGAGTGGATTTTAGTGGGCTGTTAGTGCGTTGATTGTGGAATTAATGGTGGTTTAGATAGAAAGTGAGTTATATTGTTGTCCACTTCTGGCCGCCTACATACTAGAGTGTGAATGATTGAATTAGATATATTAAAATATGCAATAGATGACAAAATTGGTGTTAAAACATTAATTCTGTCATGTATGCCGACTGAAATGCCACTCGGTCAGCATCTAAACCTACTGGAAACTACCAGTAGTGTGAAAAAAAAAAGAAATCCGAGTCCCTCTCGCTTAACCGAAATCCTCACTCGCTTGAGCGAGTGTCATACACTACACTGTCAGGGGGAGTTTCGCTCAAGCGAATACCGACTCGCTTGAGCGAGACACATAAGCCTCGCTTGGTAGTTGCCTTCACTCGGAGTCCAGCATTGTTTAATCTGTCAGAACGGAAAAGACTGGCAGTAGTGATTGAACCTTCATCCCATCACTCGGTTTTCGATCCAAGACCGACCCATCATCCATTCGGTTTCCACTCAGCAGAATTAATCCAAACCGATTCCTCTTATTCGGTTTTCACGCAGCACAATTTATTCCAAACCGAGTCATGCTTTACTCAGTTTTTCACTCGGCAATATATTCCAAAACCGAGTCAACTCTCAATCAACCTACTCGGCAACAACACTCAAGTCTGAGTCATCTCAATCAGTTTTTCACTCGGTTAAATCATTCCATACCGATTCAAAACTCTCAAGTTCCCACTCGGCAGAATCTCCTGAAACCGATTCAGCTCTTAATTAGTCTTTCACTTGGTAATTTCAAACTAAATTCGAGTCATCTCAATCAGTCTTCCACTCAGTAATTTCAATTCAATCTGATTCCTAACACTCAGGTTTCTACTCGGTAGAATTCCTCTGAACCCGACTCAAAACACTCAAGTTTGCCACTCAGCAAGATAGTCTTTACTGACTCATCATTCATTCCGTTCTCCTCTCGGCAGAATAGTCCAAACCGAGTTCTCTTACACTCAGCCTTCAACACTCGGTTCCTCATTCGTAAACTCATTTCGAATCCGTGTCTTCACTCACACGGGTCTCACTCGGTAACATTCCAGTGTCCGACTCACTAACTAATTGGTCATTCACTTGGCAACTTCATTCCAAGTCTGAGTTATCTCTGATCGGTCCTCATTTGGTTAAATCATTCCAGAACCGACTTATCACTTGATAGGTCTTTCTCTCGGCGAATTATTTCAAAACCGACTTCACACTCAACCGGGTTTCCACTCGGAAAATAATCTAGACCGAGTCTTTCTCACTCAGTTTTTCACTCGGTAATTACTCTAAAACGACTCTTTTCTTATTTACTCGTATAAGGTTATTCCAAAGTACATTTGGTCAGACTTACACTGTATATTCCCATCGGTGTTATCCTACTCGGAATTATACACACAGAGGCACTCCACTCTCAAGTTCCACTCGAAATTACTCTGACCTTTTATCACTCAGAGGAATTCACTAAGCTGTCTCACTCGGACTTATTTAAATCTTATCCACTCGGAATATATAATTTTATTCACTCAGAAGAGGACTCCCAGAACACCTCAATCAGAACCATTACAATCGTTCTCCCCTCGGGAGAGGTTCATTTGGGATTTTTCCACTCGGGAATAATTAGACCTATCATTACTCGGGGAATTCTCACAATGACTCGGAATTCTCTTCAAACACATTTCTCTCGGAATCCTTTTAAGCCTTCATCACTCGGAAAAAGGCCCAATGGCTATGGTCTCACTCGGAATGGTTCACAACAATATTCCACTCGGGAGGTCCCGTCTCAAACATAGCTCGCTCGGGATTTCACTCAGAAATTCACCACCTCATGGAGTTATTAAGACTCCAGCTCGGACAGAATTCATCCAGTACCCCACTCACTCGTCTCGCTTGAGCGGAAGGCTAGCTCGCTTGGGCAAGATTTCGTCCAGTAGCTAAATCCCTGATCTACTAACATTCTCGCTTGAGCGAACTGGCTATTCACTTAAGCGAAATCAGACCAGTGGCTAATTCCTTCGCCCTCGCTCGGGCGAAGCTCAATTCGCCTGGGCGAATTTCCTCCAGAAACTAATTCTCTGGAGCAGGGGGCTCTCGCTTGAGCGAAATCCCGTCTAGCTTGATGATAGGCCCGCAAGTGCACGAGGTATCGCGTAATAAAAAGTTATCGTCCCACAGAGATTGTGCCCAAGTACAAGTTTTCACAGTGGTTCAATTATCTAGAAAATTGTGAATTTAGGCTTGTAATGTAGAAGATTAAGAAAAGAAAAATTTAAGAAGAAATGCTATCTGAAAGAACTAAATGAATTCTGAGATTGAAATAGAATAAATGATGGTGAAGCTCTTGGGATTTGGTATATGATTATGCTATGTATTTAATTTTCCTAAGACCTTCCTATTTATTAATTCACGCTCTAAGGTTGGATTTCCGAATTTCATTAAGCCCTCTTCTCAGAGTAACATTACTGTGCCCAAATAATAAAGAACCGCGTTCGATTTATTATGTGAACTTGTTAAGAACGGTGAAATCCTATTAAACCTCGAATTGTCATACCCACTTTCGTGACCTATGATTCTAAGTTCAATTTCATGCGTTCAAACAACTAATTAACCTTTCGATTCTCTTAGAGTTTAATTTCAATTGATCCTATCTCTAGGTATTCAAAAGCATTACGCGTTCATGGAAATTGAATAGAAGCAATGAATTAATAAGCAGAAAAATCCAAGAGAGGTTCAATACATAAGCATTGTCACACCCTAATCCCAAGATATGATTTAGCTACACATGCTCAATTCACTACAGCCCATTGATGGAATCAAATTCAGAAATTTCAAAGAAAGAGAAAACCTAAGAAGAAAGCAAAGAACACAAAGCAAAAGCTCTCACTGGTGCTTGTGAATCCTTCTGAAATCTGCCCAAGGAAGTTCTTCAACGCCTATGGTCTTGATTTCTTCAATAATCCCCAAGTAAAACTCTTTCTTTTTCTCTCCAAAAACGTCCCCAAATGTCTGTGTCTTTTGTTCTTTTCAAAAACTGTCCTCAAAACCCCAGAAACTGCTCCCTAAAATCAAGGAACTACTATGCATGCAAAAACCCACTGGCAGTGGGAAAAACCCACGGCCAGTGGATCGTACTGGAGGTCCAACAATTACAATTTCGAACATTCAAACAGAGGAACCCACGGCCAGTGGGAAAAACCCACAGCCAGTGGGTTTTCCTGGACCCCAAGATATGCATTTTTGGTTACATGGCAGCAAGATCCACTGGCTGTGGGAAAAACCCACGGCCAGTGGGTTTCTCTGGACCCCAATTTGTGCAAGTTTTTGTCATAGGGCAGCAGGATCCACTGGCAGTGGGAAAAACCCACTGCCAGTGGGTTTCTCTGGACTTTACTTTGCTGCTTTTTCATAGCTTGAAACCCTTCCATTAATCCAATGCTTCTTCGAATGCTTCGCGTTTGGAATGTATGTACCTGTAAACAAGCTATTCCTGCAAAAACTTGAAACACCCGAGTAACAAATGCGGAAGGAATGAAAAATACTTGGAATTAGGGACAAGATAACACAAATGACCTAGAAAAACTAAATAAAAAGCCACTAAAATCATGCAAACAAAACACCTATCAAAACACCCCAAACTAGAATATTGCTTGTCCCCAAGCAATCATCATTGCCACAAATATGATCAATAGAGATTTATGAATTCAGAATATCTTGAGGAACCCAATTGGAAAAATTATCAACATATGATTGCAAGATTATCACCAGAGGAAACCACATAATTATTCATGCCATGTTCACAAAACTAGGCTATAGACACACATCCTTTCATTTCTCTCTAAGTATTTTAAGCTTGTGTATGATTATCACTCAAATCATAGCATTTTAAGACACTACCATAGGCTTGGCAAACGACCTTACTCTCCACAGTTATTTAGAAAACAAATTATAGTCAAAAGGTCTTTCATTTGGTTGTAATGGGGCCATGGGTTTGGGGAATGGATATCAAGGAAGAGGAAATTCAAAGGGCTATCACTCAATGGAACACCGAGAGTAGTTAACTTTTGAAAAAAAAATCTCAAAGGAGTCCTTGTTATTTTCTATTTTAAACTTGACTCCTTTCTTACTTTGCTTTTCATCCTTTTCTTTGTTTTTCCAACAATTTTTCTTTAGTTGGAAACACAGATTCATCTTGCTTATTTTTGTTTCCCAACTAAAACCCAGTTGTTTTCTCTTAGCCATTTTCATTCTAGTTGCCATCCTTGAATTTATGTCATTTTCTCAGTATTTTATCAACCCAATACCAGGGGGTTCCAACAATAAACAAACAGTCTAAGCTCAATAAGGGGCAACTAATTGTATGTTATAACTTTCAAAATTCAGAGGCTAGAGAACAAAACCTACTGCCTTTTTCATTCCATAACAAGTAATCATTAACCATTTTGAGTCGGTCGCAAGCCAAGTTCTAGAGCGCTTTAAATGTATGACACACTCAAATAGAAGAAAACAGGGGTTTTCTAAATATTTATGTTTAAAAACTACCCCATTTTGGCTCAAAAACTCTCATAATACATGGCAGGTGAAATAGACCCAGTCAAAGAAAACACAGCATCATAAAGCATAGTACCTCCAGACAATCAGTGCCATCATCAACATCAATCAAAAGTTTTTAATTTTTATTTTTTTATTTGGATTCCTCAACAGTCAATTTCCTTAATCAAAACTGATACAATTAATGGCAACAATAATCACAAGTAAACAAACATTCCTAGATGGGGGTACAGACAGGCACAGTCATGCAAAGCAAATGAAAAACAAACTACAACCTAGCATGTTCAAATAAAATCAAAAGAAAAAATGCAAAGAAATGTCAAGGTGCAAAGGCTCGGAATAAGTTTCCTTGTACCTACTACCCCAAACTTAAAGTGAGCAGTGTCCTCACTGGTCAGTAGAGAGGATTCCAAGTACAATGAAACTTATTTTTAGGAACAAACCCGTCATGGGGAGGGAGGAGGAAAATGGCCTTCCTGGAGGTGCCAAGAGTACATGGC
Organism: Clitoria ternatea; assembly: GCA_037962975.1. Taxonomy (NCBI): domain Eukaryota; kingdom Viridiplantae; phylum Streptophyta; class Magnoliopsida; order Fabales; family Fabaceae; genus Clitoria; species Clitoria ternatea. Next base: position 62,258,298 of record CM075674.1, read on the forward strand.
ATCCACGCGCTGGGCTATGTTATCGATCCTGCTTCCTTGCCGGAGTTGCTCAATAGATAAAGACTCTAAATGGGTGTTCATTCCTTGCATCAAGGAATACATCCGTTCCATAGAAAATCCGAAATCGGGAGAGGATCTAGACGGGCCAGCTGAGTGGTCATGAGGAAGAGGCATCTCTGTGTCCAAGGGGGTATCTTCTTCTGTACCTGAAAACAAAAAAGAAGTTTTGCCCTCCAGGCTAGTGAAGCTAGGGTCAGGCAAGGGGTGAGGCACAGAAAATCTGGGAATAACCAAACAGTAAATTCCACGTTCCAATACAAGCATACCCATGTGAACCATCTCCTTAATATCAACCCGCTTGGGTTGGCAAAGTAAGGTATCCTCTTGCAGATCTATCCCCACATACCTCGCAATAGGATTTATATAACCTGCAATGACAATCCTTCCAGTAGTAGCCCTTCCTACCCTAGCGAATTGGCTAAAAAGCCATTTCGTAGAGTGGACCGGGATGTTATTAATCATGGCATGCAGAAAATAAAGCTCAGGAGCCCTAATAGTACCAGGACTATCATATCGACCAAAAATGGATCGGGCCATAAACCTCTGAAGGTATCTAAAGACAGGGTGATGCATGAGTGAAGCTTTGGTAGAAGATGGGTCATAAGTCTCCCTAGATTTAGAGAGTCTAGACCAAAAATACTTGGCCCTAAAATCCCTAGGGATGCGGGCGGCATTTAATTTAGCAGAGGCATCTCCAGGGACAGATGGAAAATCGTAGATGGCATCCACATCAGCTAAGTCCATCCTATAATCAGTGTTATTTAGCCTAAAAGTGATTTCCCAGGTCGACTCATTATCGCAAGGCTTAATATCAATGGAACTTAGAAACTCTAATGTGGTGCATTCATAACAGGGCTCATATAATTCAATAAAATCTTCCCACCCCATATTCTTGCACAATTTAAAGGTGTCATCATATAACCCAAGCTTCAATAAAGATTCCTTACAAAAGAACCTAGAGGGGATAATTTCCCTAGAGGTCAAAGAAGATAAGCGCATCTTTTGTTTATCAGAGGTACATTCAATACCATCTATACTAGAATAGTTAGATGACGTACCTTTGTTTTTCCTCTTTTTGGAGACACTCTTGGTTCGTCCCGAAGACATGGTTTTGGGCACCTAAAATTCCAAATCAAATGTCAGCACAATAGATATCAATATAATCAACAACATGATATTGGCAGGATGGGTAAGCATAGGGAAAACCCAAAAGGATCAAAATGTATATCAGGAAGAACAAAAGATTGGTTTGGGCAATTTGTCAAACACATGGTGGGCAAAAAGCTTGACACCAAGAAAGTCACCACAAACACATTAATATGCAACCAAGTAGCAAAAATTCTGGTTTAGACATTTATGTAAACACTTGGTGGGCATAAAACATGAACTAAGTAATCCAAGAACTATACATCACAAGTCTCCCAATTTCATCTTTCACACCTTTCTCATGAATTGTAATGCCATAAATGTTCAATATGCATCATGGATTCTCAAACAAGAGGCAAATTCACAAGTTGGGTTTCTATAAATAAAGATGAATCATGATGAACACAAGAAACCCAATCAAAAGTTTAATAGACAACCACATGAGAATTGCTATCAAATAATAACATAGAACATATATAACACTCTTTCTTAATCAAGTACACCAAAAACCAACCAAGAAAGCAAAGGAAAAAGAAACCCCAAACTAGCAAGAAGGAACCCCAAAATGATGAATGGAGGAGGAACTTACGTTGATGAAGAGTGGGTGAACAAGGGCTGTAGTAGAAAACAAGTACCTTCTTGAAGAATTTGAGTGTGAGGTGTGAAGAAAATGCAAAACAATGCGAGGGATGTAATGCCTATGTTTGTGCGTGAAACAATATATAGGAGCAAGGAAGTGGGGGCAAATCCACGGCCAGTGGGAAATATCCACGGCCCGTGGTTGTTGCTGCCCAGGGGATTTAAATTCACACTTTTGGGCCTGGGAAAACCCACGGCCAGTGGGAAAAACCCACGGCCCGTGGAGTTTTCTGCCAGGCCCCCCCCCAAAAATTTCACGCAAAGCTCATGGATACAAGCAGAAGAACCCACGGCCAGTGGGAAAAACCCACGGCCAGTGGAGTTCTCTGCTTTGGCACTTCAGAAAAAATTAATTGCTCTCCTTTTTAATGTCAGAATAGTCCACTGGCTGTGGGAAAAACCCACTGCCAGTGGATTTCCCTTTTTTTTTGAAATACAACCACCTTGAATATGTACAATGATTCTCCTTTATTTGATTCCTCTTACTCATGGAAACACATGTATGCATTCAATCATAATAAATATGTACAAAACAAAACAATCATGCAATGCAAAATTTACAAACTAGAAAATAAACATGCAACTATTTACATCGGACTCCCTTTGATTTTTTATATATATATATATATGACAAGAAAAGTACTTAAAGAATGAGAAATGGGGTTACCTCCCCACAAGTGCTAAGTTTAACGTCTTCAGCCGGACGCTTGGCATTCTTTGGAATTAAGAATCTAATCCATCAAGCAAGTCCAAAGCACTTGCTTGTTGGATTGGTTCTCCTGTCAAGTAGTGCTTAAGCCTTTGTCCATTCACTTTAAATGAACCAGACTTATCGCTCCATAACTCAACAGCTCCAAAAGGATATACCTTAGTTACCTGAAATGGTCCCGACCACCGGGACCTCAAATTGCCAGGGAATAGCTTTAATCGGGAGTTGAAAAGTAACACCATATCACCAGGGTTAAAGGATCTCCTGAGGATGTGACGATCATGCCATTTTTTAGTTTTCTCCTTGTAAATCTTGGCATTTTCATAAGCATCCAACCGGAGCTCCTCAAGCTCGTTCAACTCCAGTAACCTGTGTTCACCTGTAAGCTTAATATCAAAGTTAAGCATTTTTATAGCCCAAAAAGACTTATATTCCAATTCAACAGGTAAATGACACGGTTTCCCATAAACCAGTTTAAAAGGTGTAGTTCCAATAGGAGTTTTGTAAGCGGTTCGATACGCCTATAAGGAATCGTCTAATTTAATAGACCAATCCTTACGGGAAGTATTAACCACCTTCTGAAGAATGTTTTTAATCTCCCTATTAGAAACCTTAACTTGGCCACTATTTTGAGGGTGATAAGGTGTAGCAACCTTATGCCTCACTCCATATTTTTTCAAGAGGGTCTGAAAAGTTTTTTCAATAAAGTGAGACCCTCCATCACTAATTATGCATTTAGGGACCCCAAACCTTGGAAAAATTATCTTTCTAAAAAGTTTAATGACAGTCTTAGCATCCGAATGAGGCGAAGCAATGGCTTCTACCCATTTGGATACATAGTCAACTGCAACCAGAATAAATTGATTTCCAAACGACGGGGGAAAGGGTCCCATGAAATCAACACCCCATACATCAAATAATTCAACCTCAAGAATACTATTAAGTGGCATTTCATGCCTCTTACCAATATTACCGGCCCTTTGACATGCATCACAAGTGAGGACATACTTACGCACGTCCTTGAAAATATGTGGCCAATAGAAGCCCGCTTGCAACACCTTTGAGGCTGTTTTAGAAGTGCTCATATGGCCTCCACAGGAAAGGGAATGGCAGTGATCCAGGATGGCTCGAACTTCAGGCTTAGGAACACATCTCCTAATCAGACCATCTGCACACTGCTTGAATAAAAGGGGCTCATCCCAATAATAGTGCCTTACATCTGCAAAAAACTTCTTTTTCTGCTGAAAACCAAGGTTAGGGGGTACTATGCCACATGCAAGAAAATTGACAAAATCAGCGTACCAAGGCACTTGTTGGACACTTAAGCTAAGTAATTGTTCATCCGGAAAAGACTCATTGATGGGAACAACATCACCCATCTCATCTTTTTCAGACGACAACCTAGATAAGTGGTCTGCAACAAGGTTCTCAGTACCTTTTTTATCTTTGATTTCTAAGTCAAATTCTTGTAAAATCAAAATCCACCTAATGAGCCTAGGTTTTGCTTCTTTCTTATTTAAAAGGTACTTGATGGCAGAATGGTCAGTATATACAGTAACATGTGAGCCTACCAAGTACGATCTAAATTTGTCAAAAGCAAAAACTATAGCTAACAATTCTTTTTCGGTGGTAGCATAGTTTACCTGCGCGTCATCAAGTGTACGGCTGGCATAGTGGATCACATGCAGCTTCTTATCCTTTCGCTGCCCAAGTACAGCCCCCACTGCATGATCACTAGTATCACACATGAGTTCGAATGGGAGTTCCCAATCGGGGGGTTGCACTATAGGTGCGGAAATTAACTCCTGCTTTATCCTGTAAAAAGCCTCAAGACATGAAGAATCAAAAACAAATGATACATCCTTACTCAAAAGATTAGTCAGAGGCTTTGTGATCTTGCTGAAGTCTTTAATGAACCTCTGGTAAAACCTGGCATGTCCAAGAAAGCTCCGAATACCTTTCACATTAGTTGGTGGGGGTAATTTCTCAATCACCTCCACCTTGGCTTTATCGACTTCAATTCCTCTTTCAGACACCAGGTGCCCAAGGACTATGCCCTCCCTTACCATGAAGTGGCATTTTTCCCAATTTAAGACCAAGTTGGTCTCTTCACAGCGCTACAAAACTTGGCACAAATTGGTCAAACAATTATCAAAATTTAAGCCATGCACAGAAAAGTCATCCATGAAAACTTCCATCACATTTTCAATTAAATCAGAGAATATGGCCTGCATACACCTTTGAAAAGTCGCGGGTGCATTACACAGGCCAAATGGCATACGCCTATAAGCATAAGTCCCATATGGGCAAGTGAAGGTTGTTTTCTCTTGATCAGATGGATGGATGGGGATTTGATGAAAACCAGAATACTCATCCAGATAGCAAAAATAGGAGTGCTTAGCAAGCCTCTCAAGCATCTGATCAATGAAAGGGAGAGGGAAATGGTCTTTCTTAGTAGCGCTATTTAGTTTTCTGTAATCTATACACATGCGCCACCCAAAAACTACCCTAGTAGAAATCATTTCCTGTTTATCATTTTGCACAACAGTCATCCCTCCCTTTTTTGGAACCACATGAACTGGGCTAACCCACTTGCTACTAGCAATGGGATAAATGACGCCCGCATCCAACAACTTCAAAATCTCTTTTTTAACCACTTCTTGCATTTTAGGATTTAGTCTCCTAAGTGGTTCTACAGTTGGCCTACTCTCATCCTCCACAGTAATCCTATGCATGCAGAATGAAGGGCTAATCCCCTTAATGTCATCCATGGTATAACCAATAACTTTCCTATACAACCTAAGATGTTTCAGGAGTTTTTCGGTTTCCACAGCAGTCAGTTCAGCATTCACAATCACAGGATAGGTAGAGTTTGGGCCAAGGAATTCATACCTCAATGAAGCCGGTAAAGGCTTCAATTCTAATTTGTTACCCACCACTTCATCTTGCATGACCTCAGTATCATGCTTTGGTTGGGCTTCTCCTTCGGAGCTACTTGATGTACCTGCAGGCTCAATCAAAAATACATATTCAAGTGGTTCATCAGGAAGGGTTTCTTCCTTCACCACTTGGTTAATACAATCCATAACACAGCATACATCATCATTAAAAGGTTTTTTTAAAACATTCTGCAAGTTAAAATCAACCTTTTGGTCTCCCACAGTCAGAGACAACCTCCCATTCTTGACATCTATAACCGCGCCCGCAGTTACCAAAAATGGCCTGCCTAAGATAATGGGGATCATCGAATCCTCATCCATTTCAAGAACCACAAAATCGGCAGGTATAAAAAATTTTCCTACTTTGATTGGAACATCTTCTAAAATGCCAACAGGGTACTTAACAGACCTATCAGCAAGTTGCAAAGACATCCTAGTAGGTTTTAGCTCTCCTAGTCCCAATTTCTCAGAAATAGATAATGGCATAAGACTAACACTAGCCCCTAGGTCACATAGTGCTCTATCAATAGCCACATTACCAATCACACAAGGAATAGAAAAACTACCTGGATCCTGAAGCTTGGGTGGTAGCTTCTTCTGGATCAGTGCACTGCACTCTTCAGTAAGTGCAATAGTACCATCGTCCTCCAGTTTCCGCTTATTTGACAAAATATCCTTCAAGAACTTCGCATAGGTCGGCATTTGCTGCAAAGCATCTGTGAAGGGGACATTTATATACAGTTTTTTAAGGACCTCAAGGAACTTACCAAATTGTCTATCTAACTTGGCCTTGGCCAAGCGTTGAGGAAACGGCACTGGAGGTTGGTAAGGCTTCACCTCCTCCTTCTTTTCAGTTTGTTTCTCTCCCTCCACCATAGGATGAGAGTGAGGTTCATCCGCTTTCTTTTCTTGGTTAGCCTTCTCCTCTTCCTTGTTCACCGGACCTTCATATTTTGTACCACTCCTAAGAGTGATAGCCATTGTGTGGTTCGATGGTCCTGCTTCGGGCTTTCCAGGAAATGTTCCTGGCGCTCTTTGAGAGGATGATGCCTGTTGAGCAATCTGGGTCTCCAGTATCTTGTTGTGGGTGGCCAAGTTGTCCACCTTCGAGGCTAAGTTTTTGATGGCGTCCGAGAAATCATCATTCTGCTTTAATTGGGTAGCTACAAATGTTTCCATCAAGGATTCCAATTTGGATTTCTGTGGAGTGTAAGGTCCTTGTGGTCTGTAGCTACCTTGCTGATTTTGAAACTGGGGTGGCCTGCTTTGGAAACCCGGTGGTCCAAGTGGTCTGAAATTGTTTCCATAGTTCCCACCATAGTTTCCAATTGCATCCACCTGATGCATTTCTGGCTCGGCATGCTGATTCACTCCAAGCTGGCATCCTGAAATATTATGCCCTGAAACACCACATAACTCACAAACAGCTTTAGTAGCACCTGCTCCTACTTTATCAAACTTATCAATCTTAACGGATAAAGCTTCTACCTTAGCAGTTAATAAAGAAAGAGCATCAACAGTGTACTTACCTGGAGTTTTCGTTGGCATATTCCGTTCTGATGACCACTGATAGGTATTTTGGGCAACCTTCTCAATGAGGTTATAACCTTCCTCCATGTTTTTACCCATAAAGGCACCGCCAGCTGCGGCGTCCAAGGTCACCTTCTGGTTCGGAGACAACCCATTGTAAAAAATGTGAACGGTCAACCAACGTTCAATGCCATGATGTGGGCATTCCTGGAGCATTTCCTTGTACCTTTCCCAGGCTTCGTACAAGGTCTCATCTTCCTTCTGGTTGAAGGTGATAATCAACTTCCTCAACTGGTCAGTTTTGCTCCTGGGGTAATATTTGTTGAGGAAGGCGAGGGACAGCTCCTCCCAAGTGGTGATTGATGCTTCTGGAAGAGCGTACAACCAAGCTCTAGCCTTATCCCTTAATGAGAATGGGAAAAGCCTAAGCCTGATTGCGTCGCTTGAGACCCCATTCACCTTGAGCGTGTCACAATACTCAAGGAATATCTGCAAGTGTAAGTTGGGATCCTCAGATGGTAATCCACCAAATTGATTCTGTTGAACCATCGAGAGCAAGGATGGCTTCAACTCAAAATTATTTGCCTCAATGTTGGGTCTTGTGATGCTAGACCTCCTACCCATTGCATTGGGCGCTGCAAAATCACGAAGTGCTCTGTTGTCCTGGTTTGCCATATGTGTGTCGGTAGCTGAACTTGAAGCTTGGTGCTTTTCCTGTTCAAGATGCTTCCGAAGTGCTTTGATCTTACGGAGGGTCCTTTCAATCTCTGGATCGAAAATATGCTCAAGGCTATGACTCCTTCGCATATATAAACCTGCAAAACCCTCTAACAACAAATACCAAAACGTAATTCTGCAGAAAAAATAAGAACTAAAGAAAAATAGAAATAAAATAAAATAAAATAAAAATCTAGTCTAATCAAAACACCGTTTAACCAATATTGGGGGACAATCCCCGGCAACGGCGCCAAAAACTTGATAGGCCCGCAAGTGCACGAGGTATCGCGTAATAAAAAGTTATCGTCCCACAGAGATTGTGCCCAAGTACAAGTTTTCACAGTGGTTCAATTATCTAGAAAATTGTGAATTTAGGCTTGTAATGTAGAAGATTAAGAAAAGAAAAATTTAAGAAGAAATGCTATCTGAAAGAACTAAATGAATTCTGAGATTGAAATAGAACAAATGATGGTGAAGCTCTTGGGATTTGGTATATGATTATGCTATGTATTTAATTTTCCTAAGACCTTCCTATTTATTAATTCACGCTCTAAGGTTGGATTTCCGAATTTAATTAAGCCCTCTTCTCAGAGTAACATTAATGTGCCCAAATAATAAAGAACCGCGTTCGATTTATTATGTGAACTTGTTAAGAACGGTGAAATCCTATTAAACCTCGAATTGTCATACCCACTTTCGTGACCTATGATTCTAAGTTCAATTTCATGCGTTCAAACAACTAATTAACCTTTCGATTCTCTTAGAGTTTAATTTCAATTGATCCTATCTCTAGGTATTCAAAAGCATTACGCGTTCATGGAAATTAAATAGAAGCAATGAATTAATAAGCAGAAAAATCCAAGAGAGGTTCAATACATAAGCATTGTCACACCCTAATCCCAAGATATGATTTAGCTACACATGCTCAATTCACTACAGCCCATTGATAGAATCAAATTCAGAAATTTCAAAGAAAGAGAAAACCTAAGAAGAAAGCAAAGAACACAAAGCAAAAGCTCCCACTGGTGCTTGTGAATCCTTCTAAAATCTGCCCAAGGAAGTTCTTCAACGCCTATGGTCTTGATTTCTTCAATAATCCCCAAGTAAAACTCTCTCTTTTTCTCTCCAAAAACGTCCCCAAATGTCTGTGTCTTTTGTTCTTTTCAAAAACTGTCCTCAAAACCCCAGAAACTGCTCCCTAAAATCAAGGAACTGTTGTGCGTGCAAAAACCCACTGGCAGTGGGAAAAACCCACGGCCAGTGGATCGTACTGGAGGTCCAACAATTACAATTTCGAACATTCAAACAGAGGAACCCACGGCCAGTGGGTTTTCCTGGACCCCAAGATATGCATTTTTGGTTACATGGCAGCAAGATCCACTGGCAGTGGGAAAAACCCACGGCCAGTGGGTTTCTCTGGACCCCAATTTGTGCAAGTTTTTGTCATAGGGCAGCAGGATCCACTGGCAGTGGGAAAAACCCACTGCCAGTGGGTTTCTCTGGACTTCACTTTGCTGCTTTTTCATAGCTTGAAACCCTTCCATTAATCCAATGCTTCCTCGAATGCTTCGCGTTTGGAATGTATGTACCTGTAAACAAGCTATTCCTGCAAAAACTTGAAACACCCGAGTAACAAATGCGGAAGGAATGAAAAATACTTAGAATTAGGGACAAGATAACACAAATGACCTAGAAAAACTAAATAAAAAGCCACTAAAATCATGCAAACAAAACACCTATCACTTGAGCGAGACCACTCGGACATAAGCAGAATCAGCAATTCTTTACAACTTAACACCTGAAATCTCACTCTAGGCCAACTGATTCCCCACTAATACATCATACTTCTCACATGAGGCATATAAAACTTGCTCTAAGCATTCTCACTCAGAATTCACAACCTTCACTCGGAAACAGGTCTTTTATTCACTCAGAAAGTCTTATTCCTGACCTTTTTCACTCAGAATTTGGATAATATTAATAATGACCAAGATTAAAAATAATTACACATGAGATTGAAATTTTTGGGATGTTACACATAAAGCTCATAAAAAAATGATGAGGAACTTACCTCACCCAAAGAAACAACATGAGCTTCCAATAGAGAGAGATCTACATAAAAATAGAGTGGGAGAAGAAGGAGGAGTTCCAGCACAAACTTCTCCTTCAAGCTTCCATAAAAACGAAAATGGTGAAGGAGAAGAATGCCACCATGCGTTTTGGGTTTTGAAGAGAAGAAGAAGATGAGTGGAAGAGGAAATGATAAGAATATGAAGAAGAAGGAGAAGAAGAAGTGACGTGAAAAGAGAAGAGAAAGTGAGAGTTTATATTTTTATCATTTTGCTTCACATTAAAATCTCACTATTTTACAACAAACAGGCTCACAGTTCGGGCTCAATACTAATTCCAAAAATTATTCCGAATATAGATTCGGATCCCCAATAATATTCTTAACAGCCCTGACCAACGGCATCTCAATCGGAGATACTTGGTCCGACACCCATATTCTAACCGGGTATAATTTCATCTCCTTAAATCTCAATAAATTATAATTATCCATAATAAATCCCAATTCAATCATTCCAATACTTTTGGGATACAAATCAACTCACATACAATTATTTATTATTCATTTCCATCAATTATTCATTTTTATAAAATTTGGGGTGTTACACAACTCATTCTTTTATTTCTAATGATTGTGTGATGCGTATGAGATTACATGTTATTGCTATGAATCGGGCATTGAATGTATCTAACCCGACTGGTGCTAAACTATAGACTGCTATGATGTGTGAAAATGTATCCTTCACTTTGGGTGATAGGAGTTTTATGGCTGATTTGATATGTCTACCTTTGAGAGGTCCTGACATTGTCCTCGGTATGGATTGGCTATCAGCCAATAGAGTCCTAGTTGATTGTCAGAACCGGCGGGTGATCTTTCCTAATCAGAAAGCCGATGATTATGAAATTCAAGGTATATCTCAGCTATTTATGTTATTTTGTATGACTGATGGAAAGAGTGAGTCTAGAATCTGAGATATTCCTGTTGTGAGTGATTTTCTCGAGTTGTTTTCGGAGGATGTACCCGGTGTTCCTCCTGATAGAGAAATTGAGTTCTCTATTGATCTGATTCCTGGAGCTGAACCAGTCTCCAGTGCTCCCTATAGGATGTCTCCTGCTGAGTTAGCATAGTTAAAGAAACAAGTTGACGAGTTGCTAAAGAAATAGTTTATCCGACCGAGTCTATCACCGTGGGGTGCTCCGGTGTTACTTGTTAAGAAAAAGGATAGTAGTATGCGGTTATGTGTTGATTACCGCCAATTAAATAAGCTTACCATCAAGAATAAATATCCATTGCCTAGAATTGATGACTTAATTGACCAGTTGCGTGGTGTATTAATCTTGTCTAAGATTGATTTGCGATCGGGATACCATCAGATCCGAGTGAAAACTTCTGATATTCCTAAAACGGCATTCAGGACCTGGTATGGTCATTATGAATATGTGGTAATGTCGTTCGGTATGACTAACGCGCCTGCTGTATTCATGAACTATATGAACAATATTTTTCATCCTTATTTGGATCAGTTTGTAGTGGTATTTATCAATGATATTTTAATTTATTCTAAGTCTCATGAGAAGCACAAAGAGCATCTTCGTTTGGTACTTCAAGTGTTGAAGGGGAAGCAATTATTTGCCAAATTATCTAAATACGAATTCTGGATGGACAAGATTCAATTTCTGGGTCATGTTATCTCCAGTGAAGGTGTCTCGGTTGATCCTTCAAAGATCGAAGCAGTTATGACTTGGGAGAGACCTAAGTCGGTCACCGAAGTTAGGAGTTTCATGGGTTTAGCTGGTTACTATCGGAGATTCATTGAAGGATTCTTTAAAATTGTATTGTCATTGACCAAGCTAACCCGAAAGAATGTTCCTTTTGTGTGGTCTTCCGAGTGTGAAAGGAGTTTTCAAGAATTGAAGGCTAGACTGACTACTACTCCTGTATTGGCATTGCCGAATTTGCAGGAAAGTTTTGTGGTTTATTGTGATGCATTCGGGCTCGGCCTAGGATGTGTATTGATGGAGAATAGCAGAGTGATTGCTTATGCTTTGCATCAGTTGCGACTGCACGAACAAAACTATCCTACCCATGATTTGGAGTTGGCAGTTGTGGTCTTTGCACTGAAAATTTGGAGGCATTATCTTTATGGCTCCAAGTTCGAAGTGTATAGTGACCATAAAAGTTTGAAATATCTATTTGACCAGAAAAAGTTGAATATGAGGCAGAGGAGATGGATTGAATTTCTAAAAGATTATGATTTCGACTTGAAATATCACCTGGGAAAGGCAAATGTTGTAGCTGATGGTTAAAGAGATGGAGTTACTTGAACAATTCCGAGATATGAACCTGCATGTGGATGTTTCTTCGCCCGGAAAAGTAACTCTCGGTACTTTGAAAATAGCCAATGAGTTCTTGAAGCTTGTTTATATACAGCAGATGTCTGATTCTTACTTAGCCGAGATGAAAGAAACTCAGGCTAAAGGCAAGGACTTATTCTTAATCGAGGGTTCTAATGGCATTTGCCGAGTAAAAGGTCGAATTTATGTACCTGATTCTGGTGATTTACGACAATTGGTACTTAATGAAGCACATAGGAGTATGCTGAGTATTTATCCTGGTACTACTAAGATATATCATGATCTAAAATTGTATTTCTGGTGGCCCAGAATGAAGAGAGATGTAGTTGACTTCGTGGCTTATTGTATAATCTATCAGAAAGCAAAGGTTGAACATCAAAAATCATCCGGTGGTTTACAGTCTTTAGAGATTCCCGTGTGGAAATGGGATGCTATTGCTATGGATTTTGTAATGGGATTATCCAGGACTCGGAGTGGTCATGATGCTATCTGGGTTATTATGGATCAGTTAACAAAGTCTGCATATTTCTTGTCGATCAATATGAGTTACCCTTTGCAGAGACTAGCACAGTTGTATATCAGTGAGATAGTCCGACCGCATGGTGTTCCATCTTCTATTGTGTCGGATAGAGATCCAAGGTTTACTTCCCGATTTTGGGGGAGTTTGCATCAGGAGTTAGGTTTGAAGCTTCGATTGAGTTCGGCCTATCATCCTCAGACAGATGGGCAGTCCGAGCGTACTATCCAGAGTTTAGAGGACTTGTTGAGGTCCTGTGTGCTAGAGCATGGTGGTGGCTAGGAGAAATACCTTCCACTGATTGAATTTACTTATAATAATAACTATCACAGCAGCATAGGTATGGCTCCATATAAGGCTTTATATGGCAGGAAATGCCAAACACCTCTTTGCTGGTTAGAAACAGGTGAGAGCTTAATGTTAGGGCCTGAGATTGTGCAGCAGACCTTCGAGCAAATTCAAATGATCAAAGATAAAATGAAAGCATCCCAGGATCATCAGAAAAGTTATTATGATAAGCAGACGAAGCTAATTGAGTTTCAGGCCGGTGACAGAGTCTTTCTGAAAGTTTCTCCTAGTAAAGGCATTGGGAGAGCTCTGAAAAGTAAAAAATTGAGCCTGAGGTATATTGGTCCATATGAAATATTGAAGAGAGTTGGCCCTGTATCTTATTAGATAGCGTTGCCTTCTCATTTATCAAATCTGTATAGCGTGTTCCATGTTTCTCAATTGAGAAAGTATTTGCCCGATCCTACCCATGAGATGCCTGATGATGATGTTGAAATCCGGGAAAACCTGACCACTATAGCCGAGCCCACTGGTATAGTGGACCGATCGGTAAAATGCTTAAGAAGCAAGAATGTTCAGTTAGTCAAGGTTGCATGGCAGCAGGATCAGTGTATTATGCATACTTGGGAACGTGAAGACGCTATGAGGCAACAATATCCTGAGTTATTTTGTTAAGGTATGTCTTTATGTTTAAATTTCAAGGACAAAATTTTTATAGAAAGGGAGAAATGTAACATCCTAAAATTTAGAATTTTAAAAAAATAATTCATTAAGGATCAGTGGAGAAATTCTGAGTGAATTATATATGAGACAAGACCTTCCGAGTGAAAAAATGGATATGATTCTGAGTGAATGAAGGTTAACATGTTTCCGAGTGAAGCATCATTGAGAGAATCACTTCTGAGTTAAGAAAAACTATATGTCCGAATGAGACACTTTTGAGTGAGGCAAATCCAAGTGAAACATCTCCGAGTGAAATGTTTCTGAATAGATCATTTCCGAGATGAGTACTTCTGAGCGAAGAAAAGCTTTGATTTTGAATAAGTACCTCTCGGACTGAGATATTTCCGAATAATGAATTCCCGAGTGGGGAATTTCTGAGTTAAGTGAAACTTTTCCCGAGGGGGGTGTCTCCGAGTGCGATACTTCTGAGTGGGATGGCACCGAGTGAGACGTTTCCAAGTGGGATAGCATCAAGTGAGATATTTTTGATTTCCGTGTGGTGTGGCACCGATTGGGACATACCGAGTGAGTCTTTTCCAGGGAGAGTACTTCTGGACAGAGAAAGACTTTAACTTCGAATGAGTACATTTCTGAGTAAATAGCTCCCGAGGGAAGTAAATATCCGAGTGGTGAACCCCTTTCATTCAATTCGTGCTCGGGTGTTTTAAAGTTGCCAAGAGCTTGTGCTCAGGTTCGTATTCGAGATTGTCCTCGACCTCGAATGATCCTTTCGGGTGGAAAGATTTCTGAGAGAGGACTGAACTTTGATTCTGAGTGATCTTTCAAATGTAAGACTTCCGAGTGACGCAAGTGAAGGCTTTGACTCGGGAAGAGATATATCCTAGTGAGATATGTCTAAATGAGGTATTTCCGGGTGAGAGATTCCTGAGTGGATCATTTCCGAGAAAGGAAAGCTATGATTGAGTGTTTCATGTAGAAACCTTTCCGAGCGAATTTCCTCTGAGTGAAGTAATTCTGAATGGAAAGAGGCTCTGATGAATCTTTCTCGGAAAGAGGGATATGCCCAAAATACCAAAACTGAGTCAGAATTAATAATTACTTCAATCATTGAGGCTCTTCCACGTCACTCTATTCTTCTAAATTCTAGCAGATTCTCTTTTTGTCTTTTCTAAGCATCTATTTTGTCCTATCCTCTTTTCTTTTAAATATCTTGTTTCTTCCTTATCATTTAAGATACGTGTATCAGACTTCTTTATTTCGTTCACGTCTCTTTTGCATGAATGATTTATATATCAACTTCTACTGTTGGATCAGCTTGAATTTTGGAAAGTGTAAAACATCACCTCTAATCCTTTTCTTTTCCAATCTTTACTGGAAATTATCGATTAAAGAAGGAAATCAATCTTCACTTCTTCTCTTTCATGAAGAAGCTTTGGACTGGTTCAGAGCTGGAAATTCTAGTCGGAATTTGTGAGCTGTGATTAGATATAGCCTGAAGAGCTACTGGAAGTCTTTATTCTAGGTAGGGGAGCGTTTACATTTTAAATGTATAGTTTATGAACGGATTTGGGATAGTATTATATATTTGATGAGAAATCCTGAATATATTTTATATATTTGTGTTATAGTATTTTCCGTTCATATGTGAGTGGTATTGATTTTAAATCTATATGAGATATGAATTGTATATGTGATGTATGTATTTATGATAAATCCTATGCATGAGATGCAGTAGGAAATATGATGTTGATATGTGATTGATGATGATGATATGAATGATATTCATGAAGTTTTCATGATATATAAATGCATGGGATACATTTGATAAGCATAGGATGCTTGTGTGATGAATAAATATGAAATATGATGTGGTTTCGAGGATTCCACAAAAAGACCTTGGGTGGGACTCAAGGCAAACCTCTTGAGCGGGGCTCGGGGTTTAGCCCGTGACACTACCGTTGTCGCTAGGAGTGATTGTGTCACATGAGAGGGCAAACGGTTTGGTACCAGTAAAACGACTGGATCAGCTGAGAGCTGAGTTATGGCTGAGAGCCAGTGTTGCAGCACAAATTAAAAGACTTAATAATGGATCTATTTGATTGAGCATGTGAATGCATTGATTTATGTTATTGAGAATAACATGATGATATTATCATTTGATGATATGAGAATGAATGATATATGATGAGATTGTGTGATATGGTTATGGTTTATATGTAGTTATGAATTGGACACTTAATCCGATTCAATAACTATCATTTGACATGTTTATGCTCACCCCTATTTGTTGTTATTTTTACAGTGGATATAGGACGCAGCGATGATATATGAAGTCACTCAGCCTGCTCGGAGCATTATGTATATATATGTATAGTACATGATGCACATAGTTGTTTTGTAGTAGCCTTGGCCGGCTCCTATGTATACCATTTTTATTATGTATATGTAAACATGAATGAGCCGGTTGATGTAATGCCGACTGCGTTATTATATTAATCTAAAAAAGATTCTGTTTTAAAATCTAAAATTTATTTGTGAAAAATTTATTTGGATTTTAGAAAATTTAATTTTAATTATAAGGATGTTTCAGTTTCCAAAGCCCACTAATTTTGACCAAGTCAAACTAACCTTGGCCCCACCATGTAAAAGCTTCATGTTATTAAATATGCATAGCCATCTTCCACTTTCCCTCTTACACGGTCAAAAGCCAAAGGAAATGGAAACATTTAGCCATTTAAAATACATAAATGTTACTTTAGAGGTCAAGGTCCCACCATGCTGTATTTCATGACCAAAGTCACCAATACACCTTCATTTTCATGTTAATAAGGCTTAGTACTTCAAGTTCTATGAATTAAATAAGGTGCAGCTTGGTCCACCAATTATTCATGAAATATTTAAGCAAGCTTATGCCTATTTTTAACGTAAAAGGGATGGAAATCAAAACTGAATAGTACAACAAGGTGTTGGCATATATTTCTTATTAATTTACACACTTTGTGACTAATCAAATGGCATGGAACCCACCCAAGAATATACTCACGGTTTGCCAAGGAATAAGGATGCAAATGCTCATTAAAATAAAGATTGGCTCCACAGCCTTATCCACTGTGACCATGATTTTGCTGCAAACAATTTAACAAATGTAAAGCCATTCATCCTTGTCTTATTCACGGTAACTCATGGCTGAAAGGGAGAATTATTTTTAATCAAATGGAAGACCACTTGGCTTCACAAGCTTCCATGGTTTGTAGGCTACCAACTATACCCATTAATTTAATTAAATTGCTAGCCCCAAGTGTTATGTTTCACGTGAAAAGGAATAGCCAATGGAATAAACATTAGGCCTTTTAATAATTGAAAAAGAAAACATGGAACCCAAGAAGCTGTCACAATTTTACCAAAGAAATCAAGTTCCAAAATGTTATATGATGACCACGTGAAAGGCAGAGAAAATGGAACATTTTTTTAACCACACTTGCCCATAAATTAATCATAAAAATTGATCAAATGTAAACCCACTTCCCCTTGTTCACGGTGATGCATAGCTAAAGGAGATAATTATTTTATGTCAAAGAGAATAGCCATTGTCATGTGCTTTCATGGTTGGCAAAGGAAATAAAAAAATCCCACTTAGTTTTAAGGGGGAAGGGGCTACAGTTTTATGGGGAAAAGGGGGATTTAGTACAGAGGGGGGAATGATAGAAAGGAGGTCACGCTTACAAGGGAAAAAGGTGAAAACAGAGGGAGAAGGGGCCTTCAAAAGAAAAGAGAAGAAGCAAACGTGAAAGAGGGACAAGGTGGGATCTCTACTGGTATTGCAAAAGAAAACAAGAAATGGAGGAGGTGGAGGATTTTGTGGAAAAGAAAAGTAGCAAGAGTGGAGGTCCAACTAGAAGAACCACTCAACTAGTGGTGCCATCCTCTTCATCCTCCATTAAAGCAGTAAGTGGAGCTTGCACTTTCACATTTTTTATACAAAAGGGGGTATGAAACATGCTCTATAAATACACCTCTATACAGAAGAATGAGGGTTCAAAGATTTTCTTCTAGAGAGGGTTGGAAAAGATATTCTAGAGAGGAGATTATCTCAACATTCTTGAGTTTTGGAAGGCACTTCTGGATTTTTTACAGTAGAAATTCGTAGCAACAGTGATAGCAACAGCAACAATAGCAACAACAGCAACAGCAGCAGCAGCAACAGCAACAGCAACAGCAACAACAACAACAGCAACAGCAACAGCAGCAACAGTGAGCAAGAACTCAATCAGTGAGCAAGAACATTTTTTATATATTTTGTGAAAACAGTGTTTATTTTCCAAAAGATCGAATTTTTGTATAAGGATCAGATTAGTATTGTTGTATTGGACTCTTCTTTCTCTGTTGTCTCTTGTCGTTATTACGATTTGGTTTTACAGTAGGATATTGTGATGTATGCTTGAATCTCTACTCAATCTCTGCTACTGAATCTGTTCATGTTACTGTTCCCGTTTATTTGTTGCTCAATATTATTACTCAAATTATTGGTATATATTTTAGTTCTGTACAAATTTAATTTTTCTAGGGTAGTTGCGATCTTAATTTTATTGCCCAGAATATTAATCCTATTACAAGGAATCAACCATCTGTATACTGTTTCTTTTTCCGGATAGTTCATTCACCGTATAGTTAGGGTGTAATTTTCTTTTAAGGCACTCGCTCGTCTTTGAAAGAATCGGGTTGTACAAAGCTTAACAAAATGTGATTGTTCATGTCTTTTTTATTTAGTTTCTGTTTTTTTCCCGTTATTTCAAAACTGTGTCTAATTAAAATTTTAAAAACTCAACATTATCTTCAACCAAAAAACATTACCCATTTTTCACTTTAGTAAGCCTGTGTGTTCTTTGTCTAGTTTTTGATAAATTTTTACTATTTGATTTTTAAAAACAATGTTTTATCAAAAAGAGGTTAATTTAGTCGAGATGTCTTGTTACCCTTTTTAAATTTTCAATCGATTATTATTTATTAAATAATAATATTTCAAAAAAAGAAATCAATTTAGACGCGACATCTTATTAATTTTCTCCCTTTTCCCTGGTCGTCATCACTCTTCACAAAAATCGAGTTAATTTGGACGTGACGTCCTGTTAACTCCTTTCACTAGTCAACTTTATACCTTGATGGAAAATGACTAATTTGGACGAGACGTCTTATTAGTATTCTCTCTCTTTCGTATATTCCACCATTAAAAGTCGGGATTAATTTGGATGCGACGTCTTGTTAATCCCTCCTTTTCCCGATTTGGTATCTTGACGAAAGAATGACTAATTTAGACAAGATGTCTTGTTAGCTTCCTTTCCTCTTTTCCACATTTTCCACCCATCAAAGCCAGGATTAATTTGGATGAGACGTCCTGTTGATCTTACTCTGAGCTTTTTCACTTATTACGTTTGTCTCCTTCAATTTTTTTAGAAAGAAGAAATAAACACAATTTTAAGGCTATCCGTGATGCACATTTTCAACTTTGGTACTGTTTTTAACAGGAGATGTGGGGTGCTAATATCTTCCCCACTCGTAACCAACTCCCGAACTCGAATCTCATTTTTTTGCTAGTGCTTTGTGAAATTTTTTTTCCAACGTTTTTCCTATGGATAAAAATGTTGGTGGCGACTCCCTGCTCTGTTTCGACCTCTTCCGCCGTCGCCGCGATCCCAGTCGCGACAGTACTCACATAATCAAAGCCTCATAAATCCATTCCATAACTACATCAATGCAACATACACAATATCATGACACAATCTCAACTTTCATGCATAATAGCCCTATTCATAAAGGTTCATATTTACCAACCTCCAACATACTAACAAAATCATAACTCAACCTCCATATCCAAATATATCAATAAATAATCTAACAAACCCATTCAAAATTCCAAAAACCTAGGCAATACATCAATAATCAAGCTATACAAAAATAATGTCTATACACATTAAATTCTTCCAAGAATTTAAATCATCAATTTCAAAAGAATGTCGGCCAAGGAAAATGAAATACCTTCTTCACACCGTGCCGCCTCCACAAAAAGTGTATCACTCCGCCATTCCAACCTACATCACAAGGCTAAAAATGGATAACATGGAGAGTGAGTATATTTTCTCAATGATGAGCAATTGTAATAATAAGTCATGTATAGTGAAGCAATCATACATATTTTCCTTCAATATATCCAATCTCATTGGTACAACATATAGACTATAATTTGACAATCAAGTACATAAATCATATACCATAAATTCCAACTCATGCCAAAAGCCCTAAGTATCATTCTCATGTCACCAACAATGGTCATCACTATATTTGTACAATAACCAACAACACCAATAATATTTCTTAATTCAAGGTACTCATAAGGCATATTCATTTTAGATACACTAATTCAAATATGTCCTCACAAATAATGCATATGTTATCCAATAAGTAATGCATATACAATGAGACCAACTAAGAACAAATTCCATTTCCTCTTCATGTGCATAATTCATTCATGTGACTACAACCACGTATAGTTGTTCAATATTTTAAACCAACGCAAGGTTTCATTCTCGAGATCAATGCAAGATCATTAAATATCACATGGTATACACTACGACCATGCATAGTCATTTATACATTCAACTAACGCAAGGTTGTTATTTTCAAGATCAATGCAAGATCAATAAAACATGTTACATGGTATCCACTACGACCACGCATAGTCGTTTATACAATCAACCAACGCAAGGTTGTTATTCTCAGATCAACGCAAGATCATTAAATATCATATATGAGATATGTTGTGCATGCCATAAGATGCAAAAAGTACACATTATGGTCTCAATTTTCATATAATCCCACTTTATCATCATACATAAACCAAAATACCATATCAAAGGTATATCACCATCTCAATCATCAATTTACCACTAATGTCATTCAAAAGTCTTACTTTACACATTCATCATACATAACAACAATAAAAGCACCCAAGGCTAACAAGCAAATATACATCACACATACATACATTATCAACACCAAGGCTATACATTTAGAAAATAAACTCTTCTCCTACTTCAAGAGAAGTATTCCATGGGGTTGCATGGGTCGGATGGTCTCACTTCACAAGATTGGTCAAAGCCTACATTGAATAAGTGTAGAAATATATCAACACCTTACAAATCTTTTTGTGATGTTCACAACTCTAATTTTTATATACATACTTTATACAACCCATAAAAGTTTCATCCTTGAGATTTTTACGAGTATTATGGATTCTTTCAATATTTCTCAATACTTGTAAATTTTAGAACTTTGTCTGCAAATTGTCAATGTTCAAGAATCATTCATAGGGTCTTACGAGACTCCTAATAAACCTTCCCCCTTTGCTGTAATTATTTACATTACTTTTCCTTTTATAGACCATAAGTTTCACTCTACTAATAATTCATTTAACTTGTTCTTCATTCATTTTAAACACATAACTCACTTGATAATAGTTTTAAATGCTAGATTAAATCATTACCAATCTTTTGAAGCATCTATTATTCACCCAACACATGGTTCCTATGCAACACCCCTTAAAATACCAAGCCTTTTCTTCCTAATTAATTACTTAATCCTTACTAACACACTAAGTAACCTCCATAAATTTTGTTTTCACCAAAAACACTAATTACTATACTTGTTCTTAACCTCCAACATCACATTTCTTCCATTTATTAAATACTAATTCCTCATTCATTCAACTATAATTATCCCTAGTCATAATGAATAGTCATACTAACTCTAATAATCCTTTATTAAGCACCAACATCATGCCTAAGTCACCTGTCACTTACAACAACATTTCCTAAGTTCATCTAGTAACCATGTTATACCCAATATAATCCAATAATATTTTTTAGGCCATCAATCCTTTCTTTTAACTTTAATGGCCCATGTTCTTCATCTAACTCACTTTCAACACTACACACTTTTTCCAACCTCGCTTACTCAATAATCATTCAAATTCTTAAACTACATTTAGTAGTATCTTCTTAATTCCATAATTATTCTCTTAAGTCCTAATGCACTCCAACAAAATTATTTAATCTAGTAACATACTCAATTCTCTTCAATCAATTATACCCTTCATTTAATTCATCACATATCCTACACTTTTTCAATCAATAATTACCCAACAACCATTTTAAATATTAAACCACATCTAACCATGATATCTAAGTCCACTAACAAGGTTCATACATTCATGAAACCCTTTATGTCACATTATCATCATTTCTTACTTCAAGAGCAATTTAAGGCTTACTAACAACTTTATACATCCTACCAACACCAAATTAATTTTAGAACATCACTTAAAGCCTCATAATTGTTTTAAAATCATCCATAAACCATTCCAAGTCTAAAATGAATTTTTCCTTTAAATTAAAGTATGCTCCTAAATTCCAATTTTTACATTTAACGCCAACCAACATCAAACCATTTCTTTCAACAACATTTAATTCAATTCCAATAACCAATTCAAATCAATTTCAAGCTCCTAAAAATATTCTAACAACAAACAATAATTTCCCAATGGTCATCTAGCCTAGGGTTTGGTTCCGCATGTATTTATTCATCAAAACAACACCCAATTCTTCATTATAATACTCCATGAACCTTAAAACTACAACTAGAAACCTTAAAGGGTCAAAATCACTAACCTTTCACCCAAGCCTTTGATGAACATGAAAATAGAGAGAAAGAAGGAGAGTTGGTTCAAGCCTTGCACCAATGTTCCATTAATCCTTCATGAATCTTAGGTTAGAAGTTGATTTTTGCAATAAATGGTGGAGGAGAAAAGGTGGGCGGTTTTGTGATGTTTAGAGGAAGAGAAGAAGTGAAAAAGATGAAGATGGGTAGAATGGAGAAGAAGCCTAACGAAAATATGGAGAGAGGGAGGAGAGAGAAAAAGCCAAAGTTGTACCCCTTTGTCCATTGGTCCATGAAACTTTATCTTTTGCATATTGGTTAGTAAAATCCCTTTTGTCCAATGGACAAAAGAGTTTAGAGAAAGGGGGAACATGGCCCACGGTGAAAAGGAGAAGAAAAAGGAGATTTTGGAATTTTTCTTAATTTCTATTTGGTTCGTCATTTTACCGATTAATTAGATACGTCGCGTATGAATAAATATTTCCCAAACATAAAAAATTATTGTGAATATACCCCTATAACCATAATAAATCCATCATTATTCTAGGCCCATCAAATATCTCATTTGACCTAGTGGGTCCCATATCATATGTTAAATTGTCCATTTTTAGTAAATCTAAATTTATTAGTAAGTCAAAATTATCGCATAATTAATTATCCTATGTATTTTAGGCATCAAATATCTAATTAATATTATGCTAATAATTTATTTTCTAAAATTTTGGGGTGTTACACATAATGTCATACATTGATATTCAAATGCCAATTAAATTGATTAATGCCCTACACTGTTCAAGGATCATACATTGATATTTCAGACCGCATTGCATTATGGTTCTTCTCTAGGTTTATTCTTTTGTGATCTAGCCCTTCAAACTAACTAATTCCGAGGATAAGGTGTAACATCCTAGGTCAGTTTACATATATTTATATTCACTTGATAAATTTTCGTGTTTACAAATAATTAATCAAGTCCTGTTTCAAAGTGCTATTTATTTTTCAATACACATATTTAAAGTAATAAACAGTAACAATTTAATTAATTAAATAAAATAAGAAAAGGAATCTTAGTTAAAGTAAGTAGGAAGAGAAATATGAAGCCAAATCCCACTCGCTTGAGCGAAGCCGGATTCGCTTGAGCGAGATCAAAAGTCTTCGCTGAAGCGAAGTCAAATCCGCTTGAGCGAGAGACACATTTAGAGACTGGACGATCAAAATGCACACGCGGACCCACCTGGGGTTTCCCCCCGCAAAATGTTTCACTCGGCTCAAGGGTTTCACTCGGAGAACGCTCAACTTCCCCTCACTCGGACATTCCTCACTTGGCTCTCTAATAATCTTCACTCAGAAAACTTCGCTCGGTCGTAACTCTCTCGGCGATAATTTAGCCTCTCCAAATGCCTTCACTCGGTGAATACCCTACTCTTACTTCCCTCGGAAGGAACTCAGATTTTCACCCGGGCACCCCCAAATCCTCATCACTTGGAACGCTCTCCCAACCAATCCCACTTGGACATGAGTGGAAACTACACCTAGTGGTGAAACAAACATTAAGCTGACGGGCCCTCGCTCAACCATGGATGAATCGACTCGGGCAAGTCCCGCTCGGTAAAATTCTGTCACGGAAAACATGTGAAAACATAAACCAAGCACAACACAATGTCATTTCACACCAGATTTAATTTAAGTCAGCATACGGGTAACATTACACACTCGGAAAATCCCTTATACATGGTTATATTCGATAGCTACTCAAAATCATTCAGACCTTGGCATCGATCTCCCCCTTGGCGCGGCTCCATGGCTCCAGCTTCCTCCCTGTCACTGGTTACTAAATTGAAAACAGCAGCAAGGGTGAGTGTTTGGCATCATAATTAATATAGAACAAAATCAACAAGTTATAAATATAAATAAACTTCGTCCAGCTGCATTCTGACGACTTTACAAATCGCACTCGGCCACTATGACCAACTCCACTCGGAAACATAACATAAGTCACCCGGCAATATCAATAATTTTACTCGGTAAATGTAACAAATGTCACTCAGCATTTATGCACATCACAACCAATAATTCATCAATCGTCATAACTGACTCTCATATAAGATTTGACACCTAGTATCCGGATACTAAAAGGATCGACCTTCAGCTGGGAGTCCGACTTGACATCCCGTGAACCCGACTTGGTCCACCGAGCCCGACTTGACTCCCCTTTCAACCACTGGGTCAAAGACCTCTGGGTAGCTTAACTGGGTCTGACTCGACCACTGAAGCCAAAACAGGGTAATTCATACCGTTGGTCGTCCTCCACCACATAATCACATTCTATCACATAAACATAAGCATATCATTCTGATTATCACTTATAACTGTCAGAAACTGACCAGTGCTTACAGCGTAGGGCGACCGACTCGTCAAGCCCTTCAATATAACATACTGATTATTTCAAGCATTACGTATTTCATGCCATTGCAAGGTACACACACATACATCCACACATAAATGATCCACATTCTCTCAGCATTAAATATATCAAGCTCATGACAAGGTTAACTTCACCGCACACCCGATCTTCAGCTGATCAATACATACATATATGGTCACACATGCACAACATAGGTACACCACAGTATTCGAGAACACTTTCTTACCTTACTCGTACTGTTCAATGACTCAGACAGGAAACAGATCCTATTCTAATTAGTCATAACCCGAACACCCCCTACCTCGATTCCACACGTCGATGATCTGCTCTCGGTGTCGGTCCCTTCCTCTGAGTACTGGATTCGCAGTCTCAGCTCCGCCACTCAGCCTTTCGCTGTCTAACCTACCACCTACGAGTCAGAATGCAGAACCCATTAACTCAACCCCTCAGTTCTTAGACCACATTGGAGCTCATACTCACCTAAGGAGTGGAGAACAGGCTCGAATACAGCCATGCATGGCCCTTGGCTACCAGAGAAACGAAAGGGATAAGGAGTCATAAGTAAAATGGATCAGTGGACTCACCTTGAGGCCACGATCACAGAAATGAGGTTCGAATGAAGCTTTCACACGAACGGAGTCCTCCTTAGGTACATGCAATTCCGCAGTGCGAGAAGAGAAAACGAATGAGGAGGAGGAGAACAGGCCAAGGAGAAGAAGTGATTTGTGAATAATGACGAGGAGAGAGAGAGGATTTCCTTTTTATATAAAGCTCAGTGGCAAGACGGTCTTTTCTCTTATTTCATTTGCATTTTCTTTAAAAGTTTTTAATCAATTTCATCTCATTGGATTTCTTAACCTCGGTCTAAGCAGATCAAATACTAAATAAGTCTCTAAAACATTTACTAATATTTTCCACTCTCATAAAAAAAAATTTTTAAATACCAGGAATGTTACATAAGGTGGTTGAAGAAGTTGCTATTATTAGAAAGGACAAGGAGGTAGAAGAAAAATAAGAAGAAAATGAAGTGATAGAGGAATTGGAGAAACAAATGAAAATGCAGAGAGAAAAAATGAAAAAAGAGACAAAGATGAAGATGAGGTGTAGAAGAATAAAGAAGTAAAAAGATGGGGAAAGAAGATTAGGAGAAGGGATAAGGGTCTTAATATCTCGTTTGAGGAGTCAGAACTCTTTTTCATAGGTTTAATTAAAAAGCAAGGGTTTGGGAGCATAAAAACCTTTTTCGGTAATGGACGGGCAAGGTCTAGGGCCCTAAACCGATGAAGATGTAGTCTTAGTGTCCGTTTGGTTTCCAATTGGGGAAACGGAGTTGGAGAAATGGAGAAATAGAGAAATTTAAGGGTTGATATTGATCCTTCACGCCGTTCGAGATAGTTAAAACTCTATTTGACTATGGGATATATTTTTGGGATTGGTCAAACCGGGGTTTGACCAACCGGGGTCTGTATCCAAACAGACCCTTACACTACAAGTCAATGGAGCTAACAGTGTCTTAAAAGCACATATTCAATGTTCATTTAGGAATGATAAATCAACAGCTTATTTGGAAATAACCCAATTCACCTCTTTAACTTGTTTTTATATTGTGTATTTGTATATCCTTGTATGTTTTTAGACCTTTGGTGTTTGATGCTCCTATGGTGTTTTGCTAGTTTTAGGGTTGTCTTGTGTGATTGGTTGTAACGTTGTAGGTTTGTAAATGTTTTTTTATAGTTATATATGTAAATGTGTTTGTTGCGGTTTAGGTTGAAATACCTTAATCTTGTGCTTTATGTCCTTTTCATATTTTGTGCTAGTGTTGTGTTTTGTTAGGATACTTTTATGGTGATTTAGATGCCCTTAAGGGGCTAACAATTTGCCTATTTCCTAAAATAAAGTTGTTCAAGCTTCATTTCTTTGGTAATTAATGTTAGAGCCTCTACCTAGGTGCTGCTCATGCGCCCATATCAGTAATAAATGTAACATTTACTATTGCATAAATGCTCGAGCGCCAAATTTTGCTTCAAAAAAATTTCTATATTTATTTCACTTTTCAACTATGTCATTCTTTTCTATCTTTTTCCATTGTAACTAACTACTTTTTTGCTTGGCCTAGGGACTGACTTATTTCATTGGAGGGGAGTAAAGTTGCACATATGCACATAGAAGATAATTTGGGGAGATCTCTATGACCCTTCTCTTTTTCTCTAGTTTATTTTAACTACTTTGTAGATTTGTTGTTGGTAGCTTAATGTAGATTTATTAATTTTCTGTTAGATTTACTCTTTTTTATACACTTAAGTGTTAGTCTGTAACCTTTAAAGTAACACTTGAGCACTATACTAAATGTTTGAGCACTTGTTTCACACATAACATTGTAGAGGTTTTTTAAAAACCCGGAAACACACTTTTTAAGGATATCTTTAAAGTGCAAGAGACTAGGGAAGCTACTCCGACATTAACGAGGCTTAAAGATGAGCAATCTTTTCTATTTTCCTTTCCTTTTCTCTTGTTTTCCATTGATCTTTTGCTTTTCCTTTGATTTTGGAATAGCCTTCACAAAAATAGATGGCTAAACCCTTCTTTTTTGTTGGGTTTAGACGTAGCTCATTTCTTTTCTAATTATGTATTGAATACTTTTATATGATTTATGTATTTTAATCAATATTAGTATTTCATTTCATATATCTAATACGTGTTTTAAATGGGATAACATTTCATGTGTGTGTTTGGTGTTTCTAAACAAGTTGGACAATGAACTATCCATTAATGTATTTGTTTAGAAACGAAGTAGAAATTAATGGTTGTTAGTCAATGTCTAATACAATGAATTTTATGAAGTTAAGAAATTGATATTTTGGGAAATGGCATAAGATCTATTTATCGATAGATCAAGTTTAATGGAGCTTATGCTATACTGGCTTGGATAATTACATAATCATACTAAGGAAGATAACATATGTTCCATAGGAGGATGTTAAAACTTAACCCCAACATTGTTGTTTATAATTATCTATGTTTTTATGTTTTTCGCACCACAACATTACTATCCACAAAACAACAACCAATTTGTGAATATTGTGAATCTACCATATATATTTTTATAATGATTTTGTAATTGTAGAGTGTTATTTGTTCAATTACCAATAAGTCTATATGAATACGATACTCGTATTCCCAATTGAAACTACAACATATATTTTGTAGCTTGCCAAATGACCAACAAATAATGGTTGACTCGATTGACCTTAATTAAGTTTCTTAACTATGAATTTAACCATGGTTTTATTTTTAAAAATATATTTCAAACGATGAATTTGTTCTTTATTTAATTTTAGTTAACAAACATTTAATTTATATTTTTAAAATAATATTTTTAGCTAGTTATTTTTTTAAAACTTAAAATCTGTTTCTAAAATTTATACTTTTAAATAGATTTTTTTCTTTTTTACTTCTAAAACTATTGTAAAACACAATTTAAAAATAAATTCTTAAAAACTGAAAAACATAAGAAATTTCCAAACAATCCCTTAATCTCAACTTAAAAAAAATAAAAAAATGGAGTTTAAATTTTAAATTAAATTTGGAGTTAACTTAATCATGTTCTTTTAAAATTAGAAATAAAAAATGTTTATAAGGGTGAGTTTAGAAAAATTTATAGGAAAGTAGTGGAAATAGTTTTAATAAGTTACTTGATACAACTAATTAAAATAAGTTGTTTTTAACTTTTATAAATAAACTTTACAATTAAATTTATAGTATAAATTGTTATTTAAAATAATTTATATAAATTTCTAAATAATTTTTTTATTGTCATTTAATTAAGTTATTTTTTTGGATTAGACAGTATAGATATCTTCTTTTGAAGAAAATCCTATCACGAAACATTTATTTAAGGAGAGTCATGTATCACTTAATTTACTTTGGTAAAAGCACCCTAAATTTCGATACCTTATATTTGTATGACTAAATAGAGTGGCACGTTCTACCAAAAAAAAATAAAATAGAGTGGCACGTGACATAAGGGTCGGGCACGTGATATAGGAAGATGGTGATGAGGGTTTTTAGTTTGTAGCTAGGGTTTAAGCTTGCAGCTTGTTCAAGACCTCCATTTCCAATTTCTCTCTCCGTCGTCTTCTAATCATGTGGACTCTTCGTCGTGCTTCCCTTCGTCTCAGGTAACCAACTCTCTTTCACCAACACATATTTCCACTGCTCAGTTTAATATCATTCACTAATCTCTAAAGTCAATTGTATTGAACATGTCACCAACAATCTATAGAAGCTCTTGGTTTTGTTCTTGTTTCAGACTTTGCATCTTTTTGTTTATTGTAGGAATCAGGGTTTTAATGCAGGAGCTTCTCGCGCTTCTACTGTCAATTTTGTTCCAACCATGTGTGTGGAAAACGAGGTCGCTATTCAGTATCACCAAGTCACATGTGGTGGCTTTCTGTCCTCCAGTGCATCTTACGACGCGGGTCATGCTTACCTGAAATACGCCTTTTCCTCGCAAGCTGGTGCTAGTAGCACTAGAGAGGACAACGATGATTTGGAAGATAGCTTGTCTGAGCTGGATACGCACGAAACTGACAATGAATCTGAAGCAGACCTGCCTGATTCCGATGAGTACGACAGCGGAAAACCGCATGATGAGCTGGGTTTATCAGATCCTGAGATTGATCCACCTGAGAAGTTAGAAGGTCGAAAGGTTCGATCTGAACTATTCCAGGCCATTTTAAAGGCTCCCGGGTTTTCAGTTCATTCTGCTCTTGATAAGTGGGTTAAAGAAGGGAAAACACTAAACAGGAGCGATATCTCAATGGCTTTAGCTAATCTTCGCAGGCGTAATATGTATTCGCGAGCTCTCCAGGTAAATTTGTTAAACTTATATCTGGCATCTGCTTCCAAATCATTGCCATACTCCAGACTGTTGTTATTCTTTGTAAGGTCCAGCTTTAGACTACCCTTTAATCAGAGTTCATAACCAGGTTTGGGGATACCTCATGGCTTTTTGCTACTGTTTGCATCCTCAAATGTATTTTCTTTATTTTTTGTCTGATAGTTGTTGACATCTTAAAAATTAATGTGACAGATATATGCCAACTAATTTCCTTGATACATCTTCCTCTCTTTCTCACTCTTCACGTATGCATTAGTAATAGTTCTCTTTTAAGTTTCAACATCTCATAACACGTCTCATTTGAATGCAGAGGTTGGTAAGTGGTCCAACTCTAAACAACAAATGTTAATGTAGATGTTGCTTATTCATATTCCAGACCAGACCTTGAGTTTAAAGGTTATAAAATTCCAAAATAACATTCAAAAGATGAACTAGTCTAGACTATTTCCAGAGAGGGTTCATTTAACAGGCCAGATCTTCCTTTCTGTTCCAGAAAACCCAAGTGGTGTATTTGCTTTCCTTGTATTTACAATAGCTATTGTAACCATATTTTTTTATTGTTTGCTCTGCACTGTATTGTGACTGGAGTCTCTTGTAAATTTCTTTTCTTGAGGATGCTTACATTGTGTCTGCTACACCCGTAATTGCTTCTTGTTGTGTAAAGCTCCTGTTTGCTCCCCATTTGCAGACTTTTCCAACCTTAACTTGTTTTTTTTTTTAAATTTTCCCAGCATCTTAGACATCATGTAATTGGAAGCAGTGTTGTTAGAGTCGCGTCTCGCGACGTAGAATCGGACGATTCTACGTCTCACGGCGGCTTCCCGTACTGGAACGGCTGCAGAATCGGCTCCTGGTAGAGACGGAGCAGAGTTGCGACGCGGAACGACGAGACGTGGAGTCGGGTGCGTTTCCGTCTCGCACAATCGGGCTGGAAAATACCGGGTCATCTTTCTCTTTCGATCTTTCTCCTTCGTTTCCATCGTCTGAGAGTTCGCCCACCGTCATTGAGCCTTTCCCTCTCCATCGCGCCTCCCTCCGTCGCTCTCTGTTTCGCGTGCGTTGAGCTCCAGCTCGAGCTCTGTTTCTCGTGCTGCGTCGTCTCTCCGTGTTTTCGATCTCTACTTCCCTTTTCTCCTTCACATCTTCGTTAAGCTCTGTCGCTCTTGTCTACGACTGCAACTCCATCTCCTTCTCCCTCTCGAGCTCGCAGGCACTCGAGGTCTTAGTCTCTGTTCTCCATCTCTCTTGAGCTTGCGGGGGTCGCGACCTTCTTCTCCGTCGAGCTCTATGTCTCTATCGCGGCCTTCTTCTCCGTCGTGCTTTATCTCTGTCGCGGCCTTCTTCTCCGTTGTGCTCTGTCTCAGTGGCGGCCTTCTTCTTTGTCGAGCTCGCGTTTTGAAGCCCTCTCTCTCAAGCTCACGAAACTCTCTTTCTCACAAGTTCTATCTCAGCCTCTTTTTAATTAATATAAATCATAAAAAATTTGAATATTTTATTACTAATTCTAAATGGTATCTAATTCCAAATACAATAAAAATAAAAAAATATTTTTATTAATACCTATATATATGTTAGTAATTTGAGTATTATAGAAAAAAGGAAAATATTACTATACTAATTAATCTTTATCTTCCAATTGTTATGTTTTTTATATTATGTACAAAAACATTAAATAAATACAAAATATTAGATATTTTTTATTTTTTCTATATTTGTAGGGTTTATGTTTGATGTTAGACTTGAGTCTTATGAATTTTATGGTTGTGTTTATAACATTATGTTTATGTTTGTGATATTGAATTTGGTTTATGTTATGAAGTTCATGATTTTAATTTGATATTTATTATATTTATATATATTTTAGAATTTCGAGTAGACTCTTCCGTTTCGTCTTACGTTTCACGAGTCTACGTTTTACAAATCCTCATCGTCTCAACGTAGACTCTACGTCTTAACAACCTTGATTGGAAGCCTCAATTCTTTTCAATTTCAACCATTGGACATGTGCCTTACTGCCTTTATTTGTCTTATCCACTCATTAACTCGAGCCCGCTGATTGCCAGTGATATTTCCAGCTGTTACTGACATTATGGGCTGTGCTAATGAGTGCTCCGAGGGCACTAATTAATGAATTGATAAATAAAAGTTCTATTGTTCTATAAAAAATCAGTGGTGGTGCATCTGCATCTTAACATTAGATGTTACACTGCTATATTTTTTTTTTCACTTTTTATTTGTTAAGTAATGCTCTTGGAGTACTAGCTAGCATTTTCCATACATTTTTTATACTGGTTTAAAATCTCGGTATACAAATCATCCCACAATTTGCTATCTTGCTATATTGTTTTTTGGGTTAGCTGCTCTGTGCTGCTATTTTGTTTTTGTTAACTATGATTGTATTGTAGCTCTTACTCTCCCTTACCCATACTATGTGGTGCATACAGCATTGGCACCAGGCGAATTCTATCTTGAGCATGATGGTGCTATGGGAAATATTTGAAAAAATTATACCAAATAATAAACTCAGTGGAGAATTCATGCATACCCGTTTACTTTGTTCTATACAATAATTTTCTCTCTATAATTATCTTTTTTTTTTCTTCTCAACTAATCATACTGCACTTCACCAAAAAAACTGTTCCGGAAAAAAATTATCATACTGTTGCTATGTATTTAACTCATGTACAGTAGCCATTTTCTGTTGAATCTCGTCTAGCCATCTCTTCATTAATTGTATTTGTAACATATAGAGAGAATAGTAAGTTTTAGTATTTACAATCCATTGTTTTTTCTTTTTCAGCTTAATCATCTTCTTGTTTAAAAAAGATATTGGATAAATCAATAACCATCTAACAAAATAAAATCACCCTTCCATTTAATCCATTATATTTAATTTTTATAAATGGATGGGTTGGATGGTTTCTGGATAAATAGATATAATTGCCACCCATAACTCAGATTAACTTAAATCATAATCAGGACAACTTAGTTTAATGAGGTGGTCTAATGTAAGCTTATATTAGTTTAATTGACTGATTGACATTGTTAATGTGTATTACCTTGTATGACTTTCTAGTTTGCAATATGATGCTTTGCAGTGTAGTTTTACTCTCTCTTTTTTTGTTTTGTTGGGACTGTAGGTCTTTGAGTGGTTAGAATCAAACAAGAAGCTTGAATTTGTGGAGAAAGATTATGCTTCTCGACTTGATTTGATTGCCAAATTGCATGGCCTCTACAAGGCAGAGAAATACATTGAGAGGGTTCCAAATTCCTTTAGGGGTGAGTTATTATACCGAACTTTACTGGCTAACTGTGCTAGTCAGGGTAATTTGAAGAAAACAGAGGAAACATTCAACAAAATGAAGGACTTAGGTCTTCCAGTTACAGCATTTGCTTGTAACCAGTTGCTGTTGATGTTTAAAAAGGTTGACAAGAAGAGAATAGCTGATGTGTTATTGCTGATGGAAAAAGAGAATGTCAAACCTTCTTCATTTACTTACAAAATCTTGATAGACGCAAAGGGCCATTCCAATGATATTGCTGGAATGGAGCAAGTTGTTGAGACAATGAATGCAGAAGGTGTTGAACCAGACATCAAGGTGAAAGCAGCCTTGGTGAGACATTACATCTCAGCTGGGCATAAAGAAAAAGCTGAAACTGTATTGAAGGAGATTGAAGGTGAAAACTTGAAAGAAAATCTGTGGGTGTGCTCAACTTTGATGAGCCTATATGCGAACATGGGAAGCACCGAAGAAGTGGAGAGAATTTGGAAGGCCTGCAAATCAAAGCCTCGGATGAGTGATTGCCTTGCTGCAGTTGAAGCTTGGGGGAAGTTAAACAAAATAGAAGAAGCTGAAGCAATTTCTGAGATGATGTCGAAGAAATGGAAACTTTCCTCCAAGCATTACGCAGTTCTTCTGAAGATTTATGTAAATAATAAGATGCTAAAGAAGGCCAAGGAACTTATTAAGAGAATGGCAGATAGTGGGTGTCGAATAGGGCCGTTGACCTGGGATGCACTTGTGAGACTCTATCTCCAAGAAGGGAAACTTGAGAAGGCAGACTCTGTTATGCAGAATGCTCTTGAAAATAAGCGGATGAAGCCATTGTTTACTACTTATATGGCTATTTTGGAGCAGTATGCAAAGAAGGGTGACGTCCATAACTCTGAAAAGGTTTTCCAAAGAATGAGGCAAGCTGGTTATAGTTCACGGATAAGTCAATTTGAAGTTCTACTCCAGGCTTATATAAATGCCAAGCTTCCTGCATACGGGATCAAAGAGAGGATGAAAGCTGATAGCCTGTTTCCCAATAAAGCCGTGGCTGGCCAGTTGGTTCTAGTTGACCCATTTAGGAAAACTCAATATTCCGAATTGCTTGACTGAAGAAACTATTCTGAAAGGCTTCTTTCTACTCTTTCAATGCAACTATTATTAGTTATTTCATCAATGTAACTTAAGAGAGAAATAAGCAAGACTTGTTGGTTTTATTTATATGATTTTATTTAATATGTGCATGTAAATATAACCAAAAAAAAAAAACTTACCATTTGGTAATACAAATTTATTTAATAATATTTAAAATTTATGCATTTTGAAAAATAGTTAAAACAAGTTTAAGGAAATAACAAGTCACTTGTTAATGGGTTTTTGGCAAGATTGGAGTTGTTTTATAAAAAATTTATAAGAATGGGGTTAGTCCTAGCAATATTGTTGGTCTGGGGTGAGAGGGGTCAAATCAACGTTTCAAAACCGCCTGGTGGAAAGGAGAATTCACAAAACCATTCCACAGGAGATGAGTTTTTGCATGTTCGCCATGTGTTATGCATGCACAAAAACCGTCTCCTCAAGAGGCGTTTTAAGGGTCCTTTTTCAGCTGCCTTTCGACCGGATGTGACTGGACCCTGCACTCATGAAAACCGCCCATTGGATCGGCGGTTTCAGGCCTCGGTGACAGCTCCCTGTACGCGATGTGACTGGTGCTGGTGTCAGGGAGAAACCGCCTGGTGGACCGGCGGTTTCAGGCCTGACGTGACATTACCCTGCGCCACTGTAACTCGCCTCATGGACCGACGGGTTTCACCTTTTTCCAGGCAAAATTTTGCCTATTAAAACGGGAAAGCAGTGTTGTGGTCCATCCTCCATTTTCAATCCGTCATTGCTCTTTGCTCCAGTGCATATGCATTGCCTCTCTTCTCTCTGTTTTGCAAGGTTTAGGCCCACTTCTTGTGATTTTTGCTCAAGGGTTGAAAGAGGTTAGTTGAATCCCTTTTTGGTTAATATTTAGTTTATTAGTATATGTGTTAATTGTAAGGAGTAAGCATAATATTAGTTAAACAATTTTTTTGGTTAGTAAAAAGATGTTAGTTTTCATTAAGGTTAGTATTATATTAGTGTTAATGTTAGTTTTCATTAAATAATATTTGTAGTATTTTGTTGGTTGATGTGTTTAATTAGTGGTTTAGGGTTAATGTTAAATAGTTAAATACTATCTTAGTGTTTAGGAAAATATTGTTAACGTATAAGGATTTAATTGTAGATAAATATAGTTAAACTATTTTAATGGTTAATAAAAAGATGTTAGTTTTCATTAAATAAGAATAGTAGTATTTTGAGTATTTAGGTGTTTAGTTAGTGGTTTAGTGTTAACATCAATTATTTAACAAAATATTATAGTAGTGTTTAAATATTTAACAAAATATTATTGTAGTGTTTGAAAAAATTTTGTTTAAGTATAATGAATAAATTGTAAATAAATGTAGTTAAACTAAGTATGTGGTTAGTAAAAAGATGTAAATAAATAACAATTGTTTAGTTAACATTAAATATGATTAGTGTTAAAATGAACATTGTTTAGGTTTAAGGATCCTATTGTAAGTCAAATTGGAAAGGTTATTATATTTGATAATAAACATTATTAATGATATATTTGAGTAAATATTTATTAATAAATTTCATAATAATTAAATGTTTATTAAATAATGAATTAGTTAATAATAAATTTGATATTGATAAATATATTGGAAAATAGTAACATATTAATATTTAATAAATATATTAGTATTAGTTATTAAATATATTTCATTTGTATACGTAAATGATTTAAACAATTATATTTAATAAACATTCAAATATTTTATAAATACTATAGTTTTTGAATATATATAATATAAATTTAGTTTATTTATGTTGCACAGCTACTTCATTATTTTCTTTTTTGATGTTGCACATTTAGTTCATTTTTATTTTATGTTGCACATTTAATTGATTAATATTTTATGTAGATTGGTACCTAATGTTAAGTGTAACTTGTTTTATGTAGGATGGAAGCATCATCTTCATCTGCTGGACAATCTCATGAAGTGAATCCCGGTCCTGAAAATCCAAGTCTTTTGAAATTCCAACATGTGCATATATCTGAAGCAATATGGAATGGAAGACCCGACAGAATATTAAAATGTAGGCGTGCGTTGCTATTTCGTAGCGCTAGAGGCTCTGTCCCTGACCAAATTGTACCTCATTTACAAAGGGCTGGGTTCCTTGGGATTGCCCAACTTCATTTTTTTCAGGTTGAGCCTGCTTTGGTGTCTGCACTTGTTGAAAGGTGGAGACCGGAGACTCACACATTTCATATGCCACCTGGTGAATGTTCCATTACATTGCAGGATGTGGCGATTCAGACGGGGTTACGTGTTGATGGTCTTCCCCTAATTGTTGATACTTCTGATCGGGATTGGAGTGCATGTGTGTAAAATTTATTCGGTGTGTACCCACCCAACGATGTATTTCATAGTGGGACGTTGAAGATGAAGTGGATCTCAGAACAATTTGACAACATTGAGGACCATCTTGGGGACGAGGTTCAATTGTTACGGTTTGCAAGGGCGTATATTTTACGCTTAATTGGTGGTGTTATCTTCTCTGATCAATCTAGTAGCAGGGTCCCACTAAGATATTTGCCATTGTTGGAAGACCTGGACAAATATGGGGAGTATAGCTGGGGTTCTGCAGCCCTAAGCTATTTGTATAGGGAATTATGTAAATCAACTGACTACGATCGTTCTTCTATTTATGGCCTCCACCTACTAGTCCAGGTTTGGGCATGGGACAGGTTCCCTTGTATTGCTCCGACGGTCCTACCTCATAATAGACCTGCAGGAACTCCCTACACAGCAAGGTATGCCTTGTAATATGAATGTCTTTATTTTTTGTTTGTGTTGTTAAAAATTTTGTGTAATTGGTGGTCATGATTTAGTAAATTATCTTTTATAGGTGGTTAGGAAGTCGCACATTTAAAGCTGTCCGGCAAGACATTGAGTTCTATCGACGTTCATTTGATCAGATGAAGCACACGGATGTAAGTCAAACTTTTGGTGTTTTAGTAAATTACCGTATATTTTAGTTTTTCTTCATACATTACGTACCAAGAGTTTCTGTTGTTGATGGTATGTAGATTATTTGGACCCCATATGGTGCGGACGTGTTGCAGTCGTTGCCAGCAATTTGTTTGCAAGGTTCCGAGGCATGGCGAGCTGTGGTCCCACTGTTGTGTACCAACATAGTTGAGTGGCATCAGCCTGATCGTGTGATGAGGCAGTTGGGATGCAACAACATATTCCATCCGCCTCACGCCAACCCGAGGATCTACATGGCATAACTCAAAGAGGGAAGTCAGGGGAAAATTGGGGTCAACTTTATGTACCATTGATAACAATGTGGGTTAACCGTGGTCAGTATATGTATACCAACCAGCCACAGGATGGTTTACTGCCGGCAAATTCTAAGTATATGCGATGGTATACACAACATACACGTAGATGGATCACACGGAAAAATGCAGTGGTCGGTTGCTCGGTAAGTTCATACAACCATGTGGAAATGTAATAGTATAATGTCTTTTTTTGGTTTTAATGGTTTTCTTGTTGGTGTAATATGACAGGTTGATACGGTTGAAGCAATACATTACCTGGCAACTGAGGACGCACAAACACAACTCCGCTCGACTACATCAGTATTTGACCAAATTCGTCAACAGTCCGCTAATGTCATGCAAATGTATGGGGCAGAGGATCGTATTTTGCAGTCAGTGAGACCAGCACCGGTGTATGCAAACGAGGTGCCCAATGAAGCGTTTCATATAAACATGCCTGGTGGGAGGGATGAGCGTCAAGGCATCATCAGGGGGAGAACTCATGAAGACCACCAAATCTATAGTCTTCCGCAACTTCCCCCTCTAGAACAGGGGATGTATTATGTCCCCACCCAAATAGGGCAGGCATCGCCTTGGTCGACCTATCAGTTTCCATCCCAACCATTTCACGCGAGCTAGCAATTTCCAAACGACTCATATCAGACACCGTTTAACAGTAATGTGGATTTTGGTACAGGTGGGATGGGTAGTGGGTATGCCCCGTCGCCACCGCGTTCACCAACAGGCATCGTTAGGGATTTGGCCACCCCCAACACACCTTTAGTGACGTATAGGGGTGGAGACAACATTCAGGGTGTTTCCGAGCGTCTAATCCTTGGCATGGACTTGTTTGGAGCTGGGGCTTCAGTTGATTTGGGTGCTGATCAGGACGAGGAGGACGACAGTACACCAGCATTAAAGCTCCGTAGAAACCCACATCGCCATGTGAGGGATTTAGGTTTTAGGTGTTTTTTGTCACCTAAAGACCACCAAAATAGGCGATAAATGTATTTATTTTTTAGGTTTTAGGTCGTTGTAATGTCTTTATTAGTGAGTGATTGTCATTTGTTGTTATTGTGTTTTTCAAATGTGGCATGTAATATTACCAAATATATTTCACCAAACATTGTTACTCGTTCATATCATGCTTAACTTTGTGACTACAATCATTAACTTCATGCTTAACTATGTGATTACAATCATTAAGTTCATCACTCAGATGTTGCTCTGTGAGGTTGACCCTGGTGTTGATTGAGTGCACTGACGACGATTATGTCCTGTTTGTTTACATCGCTGACATTTTGATTGTTTGGGTTGCGAGTCCGTCCAATCCATTTCGTTGTGGATGCGTGATGATTTGGGTCGGCCCTTTGGACGTATCCGAGCTGGGTCAGAAGCAGTTTCCATCCAACGTTAGTGTCAAGGATATCATCGTCATTGCCAATGGGGAACCATTGGCTAGAGTATGCGTTCACTACATTCTCTTGTGTGTAAACAGGATGAATAAATTGGAAGTAGTCAACGCTAACAACCTGGCACGCTGCAATAACGTGTGAGCATGGAAGCTTAAACGCTTGAAACCGTCCACAATCACAAGAAGGGTCCCCAGATATTGTCACTGCATATTTCCGACCACCTCTCTGTGCAACCGGATCAAATCTTTCCTCAACCTCAAAGCGATTACCCAGAACGTCAAACCTCCTCACCATATGGGTGCATGCCATTGTTTGATTTTTCCCATGTTCATCCATCAAGTTTTTAGTGTATCGGTGTCCTTCCCAAACTCAGCCCTCGCACGTCTCCCACGTCGAACAAAGTACTCTACCATCCATGCATATGTACACTTAACCAAGGTGGTGATCGGCATGTTACGTGCCCCCTTTAAAACTTTATTGATGCACTCAGACAGGTTGGTGGTCATGTGACCAAATCTCCGACCTCCTTCATCGTACGCCAAGCTCCATTACGCTTTAGGGATTGCATCTATCCATACTGCAATCTCAGGACTAACCTCTCGAAATTTGGCCAACTTTCGATCAAAGACAGGCTTAGATGCAGTATAACCTACATACAACCACCACTGGCTAAAGTTAACATTTGAGGCATACAATTACAATAAATAAAATCACAACAGGACGATGAAAAGTCTAAGTACCGAGTTTAAGAAGTTCTCGTTTTAACGCGTCATTCTTGAACTTGTGGTTGAAATTACTGGCAATGTGCCTGATGCAGAACACATGATACGCATTTGGGGGTTGCCGTCCGGTTTGGGGGTTTGAGACAGCTGACTTAATGCTTTGGTGTCGGTCTGAGATAAGACAAATGCCGGTTTTGGTTGTCACATGAATTCTAATTTGAGCTAGAAACCAAGACCACACTTGTAAGGTGAGACGCCCCGTGTAATTTTCCGAATAAATTTTTCGCATTTTTGAAAGATCAATTTAAAATTCATAAATTAAACTCAGAGTTCACATAAAATTTGATAATTGCGGAATATTATCATGCATACTAGTCGTGATTAATAAAATTCATGAAATATTTGTATAGCGAAAACGATTTAGAAGTAACAGTACATAGTACGTACTATTTATTACAACCCATTAAATTAAAGTAGAAATCAAATCCAAGCAATATATCATATAATCATCAATCATGGCATCACTCTTCGTTCTGCGTGGCATTCACTGTAAAAATTGATGTAAGAGTGAGATAGAATATAGAATAAGTATAAAATAGATAAAATTGCACAAACACAATCAACAAATCATGATGATATGATGGTTATGCCAGACGAATTCATTTATATTTAATGAGTCTTTAATTAGTCAATGATGTCATGCTGGATCCATTTGGTTTGGTGGGAATACTGCAGTAAAAGGTCTCATAGAGACACCGGTAGGAATTAATACAGTCATGGATCCCTACAGCCCCATGACCAACACATCGGTAGGAATTAATACAGTCATGGATCCCTACAACCCCATGACCAACACATCACAAAAATAGGGCTTTAACTCATCATAGAGTAACCCCCCACCAGGGTAGGCAATCATGGAACCCCTAAATTCCATGGTGCGTCCAAATGCTTATGATGCATGAATGCCTTTAATTCTTATTACCATTTAACATACCATGATATCCATATTTCCAAAACCTCTTGGAGAATACAAGTCTTCAAGGGACACAACACATAATAATTCACAGAATCATGGATTTACTGTTTCAACCACATATGTCAATAACCAAAAGGCATTCATGTACATATAAATTAATTTCGTTATTCATAATTATTCACTACCACAATATTCAAATTGTATGATACTCAACAGCATTCATAATAATTCATAATCACTCAAGAATTCAATAATAAATTATTACTCATAGAGAAAACATCATTTTTATCCATAAAAACCATCATAAGTAAATTTCAGCATTTCCAAACAGCGACATGCGTTAGTAAAACAGTCATAATATGAGAAAATCAACTCCTTTTTAGGTGATTCTACTTTCTGTAGTTCAATAACATAATTGTCTACAACTTTCATGAAGAACACAATTTCAAATTCTAAACAGAAATATCACTTATTCACGAAATACCACACTGCCTCAAGGTGAGTTTTTCAAAACGTACATATGTTAGTAATTTCAGTGTTTCTGGAGTTACAAAAATGATTTTTGCATGAAACCAATTCTAAATTACTCTTAACACAAATATATACAATTTTCATGAAGATCATAAATTCAAATTCTAAGCATAAATACCATTTATCCACAAAATACAACACTGCCTCCAGGTGAGTTTTCAAAACGTACATATATTAGTATTTTCAATGTTTTTAGAGCTACACAATGATTTTAACATGAAACAAGTTCTAAAATACTCTTAACATAATTATCTACAACTTTCATGAAGACACCAACAACTAATTCATACCACAAAATTCCCAGTATTGAAAACAAGATTCGGATTTCATAGTTAACAGATTTGCATCATGAACATACTTCTGTATTTTGAGCATAACTAGAGCTACAAGCATATTTTTAACTTGAAACCACTTTCTATAAATCCCTAACATGTATATCTACAACTTTCGTGAAGACATCAAAGGCTGATTATGCATGTATGATTCCCAGAATATCAAAATATGCATAGAACATAGCTTAAACATTTCACTCGGTCATGCTGTAGTATTTTGGCTATAACGTTTGCTATACATATCCAAATCAGTTGAATCAGGTATCAAAATTCACATAACAAAAAAATCTACAACTTTCATGAAGAAGTCAGAGTCAAATTCATAGTTTTCAGCTTCAAAATTAAGCAACAAGATACGAAATTAAAACTGGAATCCTAGAACAGCATACAACTCTACCCATTTCACAAATATTCACAACCCTGTCCCCTCTTACTTGGTTTGCCGACTGAAATGGCTCCCTTGCAGTCCACAAAGCTGTTCGAATGGAAGGAGAATTTGTTCACAAGCTTGTTCTAATCAGGCCTTAGTAAATGGGCGGATTTAATAATGCCAGACAAGTGGGAAACATCATCCTCATGAGTGGAGGTTTAATGCTGTTAGTGCTTTGATAGTGGGGAATTAAATAAGAAAGTGGGTTATAATGGTCCACTTCGGGCCGTCCTACTCACTAAAAAGGATTAATGGGGTTAAATGTATTAAACAATGCATAAGAGATAAGATAGGAGTCAAAAGTTACTCCTGATACTGAAAACCGACTGGAATTCCACTCGGTTAGCCTATAAACCGACTGGAATTCCTTCAGTCGTGTGAAGAAGAAGGGAAACCGAGTCCTCTCGCTCAAGCGGAATAATACACGCTTGAGCGAGTGCCATATAATGCTCTGGCTGAGGGGTTACGCTCAAGCGAAAACCGACTCGCTTGATCGAGTGTGAGTTCCGCTCAAGCGAATACCAACTCGCTTGAGCCAGGCACACTCCCTCGCTTAAGCGAGGAACTCATTCGCTTAAGCGAATCCACTCGGTTTTCATTCAACATTTTAGTCCACTCGGTAAAATCTCCTGAAACCGAGTCTTCACCTATTACTCACTCGGAACTGGTTCTTCTTGAAACAATTTCACTCGGGTATTTCATTCCAATTCCGAGTCATCTCTTGCTCAGCCTTCCACTCGGCATTACACTAAAATCGACCTATCACTCTATTGGTTTTCCACTCGGAGTTTCATCCCAAAGACTGACACATCTGGGTAATAATAAACCGTGTGTCCCCAGTCGGAATTCTGCCACTCGAAAATGCATTTTCCTATGTACTTCACTGGAAAATGAAGGCACTCAGTGATTCTTTCATTCGGAATTGCAATGTCTGATCAAGATCGACTCGGAAACGAGCCTTTGGAAGATACTTGACTCGGGAATGAGTCTTTCTGTGTTGTTTGACTCGGAAACGAGTCATTCAGGAGTAATTGACTCGGAAATGAGTCATTTGATGGCATTTGACTCGGAAACGAGTCTTTCTAATTAATTTAACTCGGCAGTGAGTCACCCCAAGATGAGTCACTCGGATTCTCTCACCCAGAAGTGGTTCTATCAGTTCCACTTCACACATAAGTGTCTCGGGTGCAGGAATTTCACTCGGAATAAACTCACTCGGCCATATTCCACTCGGAAAGCACAACCTTCACTCAGAATTTTACATCTTCACTCGGAATTTCTCTTAGTCACTCGGAATTTTCCTCCTTCACTCAAAATTTTCATTCTTCACTCGGACAGAGCCCCTTTTTCACTCGGAAATTTGTTTCTAAGGCATATTTTACCCGGAAAATGGATCTTATCAATACAGGTCTATGTAATTTCTATAATTATACCCAAAAATGGAATTTTTGGAGTATTATAAACCATCCATAGAGCGTTTTATTCATTGATCAACACTTACAGGCCTTCCATGCTTCATAAATTACATAATTGAACTACTATTAAAGCAGGATGTTACATTTCTCCCACCCTAATAAAAATTTCGTCCTCGAAATTTAACTTAACGTACTCCTCAGTGAAACAATCCTGGATACTGCGTCCTCATAGCATCTTCACGCTCCCAAGTCAGAGTTACTTCGTTTCCTTGTTTCCATGCAACCTTCACTAGTGGTACGTTCTTGTTTCTCAGACGTTTATTCGATCTTTCTAGAATCTGTGTAGGTTCTGTGGAGATGGTCAGATTTTCTCTAACTTCAATATCATCAGCAGCAATCACGTGAGTGAGGTCTTGTACATACTTCCTTAGTTGTGATACGTGAAACATATTGTGCAGGTTTGCCAGGTGAGGAGGAAGTGCAATCTGATACGCCACTGTACCAATCCTCTTCAGGATTTCATATGGTCCAATGAACCTTGGACTCAACTTCTTACTCTTCAATGCTCGACCAATCCCCTTGTGAGGTGAAACCTTCAAAAATACATGCTCACCAACTTGGAATTCAAGTGGTTTCCTCCTCTTATCGTAATAGTGCTTCTGTCTGTCTTGGGATGCCTTCATCTTTTCCCTGATTATTTCTATTTGTTCAGTAGTCTGTTGCACAATTTCAGGTCCTAACGCCAAACTCTCACCAGCTTCTAACCAACAAAGAGGCGTTCGACACTTTCTACCATACAATGCTTCAAATGGAGCCATACCAATACTGCTATGGTAGCTATTGTTATACGTGAATTCTATCAGTGGAAGAAACTGCTCCCAGCTACCTCCATGTTCAAGCACACAAGATCGCAGTAAGTCTTCCAAACTTTGTATGGTACGCTCTGACTGCCCATCGGTTTGGGGATGATAAGCTGAACTTAATCGAAGCTTTGAACCCAATTCCTGATGCAAGCTTCCCCAAAATCGGGAAGTGAACCTTGGATCTCTATCTGACACAATACTAGATGGTACACCATGAAGCCTTACGATCTCCTTCACATATAATTGTGCCAATTTTTGTAGAGAGTTCTTCATATTCATTGGGAGAAAATAAGCAGACTTTGTCAATCTGTCTACAATAACCCAGATTGCATTGTTCCCTGAACGTGTTCTTGGTAATCCTGACACAAAGTCCATTGAAATGTCATCCCATTTCCAGACAGGAATCTCCAATGGTTGTAGTTCACCAGATGGCTTTTGATGTTCCACTTTGGCTTTTTGACA
Organism: Clitoria ternatea; assembly: GCA_037962975.1. Taxonomy (NCBI): domain Eukaryota; kingdom Viridiplantae; phylum Streptophyta; class Magnoliopsida; order Fabales; family Fabaceae; genus Clitoria; species Clitoria ternatea. The sequence continues at coordinate 62,302,818 of CM075674.1, forward strand.
CACCAGACATGAAGACACATATTCAGCTATCTCTTTCTTCATCCTTGGCCACTAAAAGCTTTTCTTCAGATCTTGATACATCTTGGTTGATCCAGGATGAATGCTCAACATACTTTTATGCGCTTCTTCTAAGATTGTTCTTCTCAGACCAACATCATATGGTACACAAATTCTGCTTTTGATTCTCCAAATTCCATCTGATCCTTCTTGTAATCCCATATCTTTTCCCTTTGCCTGCAAGTCTCTCAACTCTTGTAATGGCAAATCTTCTTTCTGTCTTTCACCTATCAGCTTCAGAAAATCATTGGTTATCTTCAGAGTTCCCAAGATCAAACTCTTTGAAGATTTCATCTCCACACCCAAGTTCATGTCTCTGAATTGTTCTATCATCTCCATCTCTTTTATCATCAAAGATGCCATATGAATGGACTTTCGGCTAAGTGCATCTGCCACTACATTTGCTTTTCCTGGATGGTACTTCAAATCAAAATTATAATCTTTAAGAAACTCCATCCATCTTCGCTGCCTCATGTTCAATTCCTTTTGATCGAACAAATACTTCAAGCTCTTGTGGTCACTGAACACTTCGAACTTGACTCCATACAGATGGTGTCTCCAGATTTTCAGGGCAAATACTACTGCTGCCAATTCTAGATCATGCGTTAGATAGTTCATCTCATGTGGTCTCAATTGCCTAGAAGCATAGGCAACCACTCTTCGTTGTTGCATCAAGACACAATCTAAGCCCATCTTAGAAGCATCATAATAAACCACAAAGTCTTCTTGTGGGTCAGGCAAGGTTAAGACTGGAGCAGATGTAAGCTTCGTTTTTAGTTCCTGAAAACTTCTCTCACATTCTGACGTCCAATCAAAAGGTTGATTCTTCCGGGTTAGACGAGTCATTGGTAGGGCAATTTGAGAAAACCCCTCAATGAATCTTCGATAATAACCAGCTAATCCCAGGAAGCTTCGTATCTCAGTGACTGAAGTAGGTCTCTCCCAGTTCGTTACAGCTTCAATTTTTGAAGGGTCCACAGACACTCCTTCGCTTGAGATTACATGACCTAGAAACTTTACTTCCTTCAACCAGAATTCACATTTTGACAACTTGGCATACAACTGCTTCTCTTTCAGAATCTGTAATACCACTCGAAGATGCTTTTCATGTTCCTCCCACGTCTTAGAATAAATCAGAATGTCATCAATGAAGATAATAACAAACTGATCTAAGTATGAATGGAATACTCGATTCATGTAATCCATGAATACAGCTGAGACATTGGTTACTCCGAAGGGCATCACAAGATACTCGTAATGGCCATAGCGTGTTCTAAAAGCTGTCTTTGAAATATCCTCAGACTTGACACGAATCTGATGGTATCCCAATCGTAGATCAATCTTGGAAAATACAGTAGCGCCTTTCAATTGATCTATCAAATCATCAATTCTGGGCAAAGGGTATCTATTCTTCACTGTCAATTTGTTCAACTGACGATAATCTACACATAATCTCATGCTTCCATCTTTCTTCTTGACAAGTAATACTGGCGCTCCCCATGGCGACACATTGGGCCTGATAAAATGCTTCTCTAATAACTCTTCAATTTGCTCCTTTAGTTCTGCCAGTTCAATAGGTGACATGCGATATGGAGCCTTAGATACTGGTTCTGCTCCTGGAATTAAATCAATTGAGAATTCTATCTCATGTTCTGGAGGTAAACTTAAGACATCCTCAGGAAATACTTCAGGAAATTCAGAAACAACTGGCATCTCGATTGCTTTAGATTCACCATCTCCTTGTGAAAGAGTAAACAAGGCAAATAATTGGCTTTCACCTTGTAAGGCAAAGAGTTTGAGATTGTCGGAAGTAAGATTTTCTTCTGATGGAAGTATCACAGTTTTGTTATGACAGTCCACCAAGACTCGATTTGCCGATAACCAGTCCATCCCTAGGATTACTTCCAGATCCTTCAGAGGTAAACAAACAAGATCTACTAGAAAGTTTTTACCTTCTATGAGCATAGAACATTCGTTACACACCTTAGTAGTCCTAAGTTGTGTACCGGTGGGAGTGGAAACAATCAGATTGTATGTCATAGACTTCACAGGTAATTGAAGGCGTCGAACACACTCATCAGAAATAAAAGAATGTGTAGCACCTGAATCAAATAACACAGATAAGATTGTACCATTGATTTCACACTTACTTTGTACGAGGTCATCAGCTTGGTCTGCCTCTGAACCGCTGATGGCAAAGACTCTCCCAGTTGTTGATTGTAACCTCTGGTCTATTGACTCCCTGTTCTGTCTTGGAGGTTGAGCAGCTCGTGTGTTTCCTCCACGACCTCCCTGATAGTTAGAGCCTCTTTGATTATTCATAGTGTTGTTGTCATTGTTTTGTCGGTTCTGCGGGCAATTTGGACTGATGTGTCCTTTCTGATTACAACGATAGCAGGTAACCTCTCCCAGGTGTCGGGTGCAATCGCGTATATGGTGATTACCTCCGCAATTATGGCACTTGATATTCGTATGATTGCTGCGTCTTTGGGAAGATGATGATCCTCCCTTGAAACGATTTGGATAGAACGTCCCTCTCTTTTTGAAATCAACTGACTGAGGTTTGAGTTGTTTATTGGCCTTTTCATGTGCCAGTCTGGCTTGGTGATTTTCTTCAAAAATTCTGCATTTGTTGATCAGAATAGGAAAACTCCGAATTTCTTGGTACCCTATCGCTTCTTTAATTTCCAGATTCAGCCCGTTCTCAAATTTAACACATTTCGATTCTTCGGCACCAGCCTGTTGAAAAGGGGGGTAAAAGAGAGATAGTTCTTCAAACTTTGCAGCATATTCTCCAACAGACATTTAGCCTTGTTTCAGCTCCATAAATTCCAGCTCTTTGCGGCTTTTCACACTTGCTGGAAAATATTTCTCCAGGAAACAGTCTTTGAAATTGACACAGTTCAAGGGTCTGTCAGCCTCGATCAAACGGATTCTAGCATGAATCCACCAGTTTTCTGCCTCTTCCACCAACATATAGGTGGCATACTCCACCTTTTCGCATTCAGTGCAGGGCAATGCTCGAAAGATGCGCTCCATTTCCTTGGCCCAAAGATATGCTCCTTCTGGATTATAACCTCCTTTGAATTGTGAAGGCTTTCTTTTCAGGAAGTGGTCTAACCCATGAAGTCCTCCAGTGCTCCTTGGTTGGTTTTGTCGTTCTATGGCTTCAGCTAAGCGGTTGAAAGCTGTTGCCATATCGTTGTTGTTGTTGTTGTTGTTTCTTGCCATCCTACATTCGTAGTTTGGTTTATACTAATTCTAAGGGAAAATATATTGTATTATAACCTAACTATAAATATTCTACAGTTTATCAATTAAGCAATAAATTGTATAACACATTTATCATATTACCAATAATAATCAAACAAATCATTTTGCAATTAATCAGTCAGGCACAAGTCAGATAGTACACACTTAACATGTTATCAAATAAAGAATCGAACATTTCACATATTATATCAAGAAACAGTACATGTCATAGCAATTGGTCCTGAATTTTTGAAAATACTCTGATACCACCAATGAGACGCCCCGTGTAATTTTCCGAATAAATTTTTCGCATTTTTGAAAGATCAATTTAAAATTCATAAATTAAACTCAGAGTTCACATAAAATTTGATAATTGCGGAATATTATCATGCATACTAGTCGTGATTAATAAAATTCATGAAATATTTGTATAGCGAAAACGATTTAGAAGTAACAGTACATAGTACGTACTATTTATTACAACCCATTAAATTAAAGTAGAAATCAAATCCAAGCAATATATCATATAGTCATCAATCATGGCATCACTCTTCGTTCTGCGTGGCATTCACTGTAAAAATTGATGTAAGAGTGAGACAGAATATAGAATAAGTATAAAATAGATAAAATTGCACAAACACAATCAACAAATCATGATGATATGATGGTTATGCCAGACGAATTCATTTATATTTAATGAGTCTTTAATTAGTCAATGATGTCATGCTGGATCCATTTGGTTTGGTGGGAATACTGCAGTAAAAGGTCTCATAGAGACACCGGTAGGAATTAATACAGTCATGGATCCCTACAGCCCCATGACCAACACATCGGTAGGAATTAATACAGTCATGGATCCCTACAACCCCATGACCAACACATCACAAAAATAGGGCTTTAACTCATCATAGAGTAACCCCCCACCAGGGTAGGCAATCATGGAACCCCTAAATTCCATGGTGCGTCCAAATGCTTATGATGCATGAATGCCTTTAATTCTTATTACCATTTAACATACCATGATATCCATATTTCCAAAACCTCTTGGAGAATACAAGTCTTCAAGGGACACAACACATAATAATTCACAGAATCATGGATTTACTGTTTCAACCACATATGTCAATAACCAAAAGGCATTCATGTACATATAAATTAATTTCGTTATTCATAATTATTCACTACCACAATATTCAAATTGTATGATACTCAACAGCATTCATAATAATTTATAATCACTCAAGAATTCAATAATAAATTATTACTCATAGAGAAAACATCATTTTTATCCATAATAACCATCATAAGTAAATTTCAGCATTTCCAAACAGTGACATGTGTTAGTAAAACAGTCATAATATGAGAAAATCAACTCCTTTTTAGGTGATTCCACTTTCTGTAGTTCAATAACATAATTGTCTACAACTTTCATGAAGAACACAATTTCAAATTCTGAACAGAAATATCACTTATTCATGAAATACCACACTGCCTCAAGGTGAGTTTTTCAAAACGTACATATGTTAGTAATTTCAGTGTTTCTGGAGTTACAAAAATGATTTTTGCATTAAACCAGTTCTAAATTACTCTTAACACAAATATCTACAATTTTTATGAAGATCATAAATTCAAATTCTAAGCAGAAATACCATTTATCCACAAAATACAACACTGCCTCTAGGTGAGTTTTCAAAACGTACATATATTAGTATTTTCAACGTTTTTAGAGCTACACAAATGATTTTAACATGAAACCAGTTCTAAAATACTCTTAACATAATTATCTAAAACTTTCATGAAGACACAAACAACTAATTCATACCACAAAATTCCCAGTATTGAAAACAAGATTCGGATTTCATAGTTAACAGATTTGCATCATGAACATACTTCTGTATTTTGAGAATAACTAGAGCTACAAGCATCTTTTTAACTTGAAACCACTTTCTATAAATCCCTAACATGTATATCTACAACTTTCGTGAAGACATCAAAGGCTGATTATGCATGTATGATTCCCAGAATATCAAAATATGCATAGAACATAGCTTAAACATTTCACTCGGTCATGCTGTAGTATTTTGGCTATAACTTTTGCTATACATATCCAAATCAGTTGAATCAGGTATCAAAATTCACATAACAAAAAAATCTACAACTTTCATGAAGAAGTCAGAGTCAAATTCATAGTTTTCAGCTTCAAAATTAAGCAACAAGATACGAAATTAAAACTGGAATCCTAGAACAGCATACAACTCTACCCATTTCACAAATATTCACAACCCTGTCCCCTCTTACTTGGTTTGCCGACTGAAATGGCTCCCTTGCAGTCCACAAAGCTGTTCGAATGGAAGGAGAATTTGTTCACAAGCTTGTTCTAATCAGGCCTTAGTAAATGGGCGGATTTAATAATGCCAGACAAGTGGGAAACATCATCCTCATGAGTGGAGGTTTAGTGCTGTTAGTGCTTTGATAGTGGGGAATTAAATAAGAAAGTGGGTTATAATGGTCCACTTCGGGCCGTCCTACTCACTAGAAAGGATTAATGGGGTTAAATGTATTAAACAATGCATAAGAGATAAGATAGGAGTCAAAAGTTACTCCTGATACTGAAAACCGACTGGAATTCCACTCGGTTAGCCTATAAACCGACTGGAATTCCTTCAGTCGTGTGAAGAAGAAGGGAAACCGAGTCCTCTCGCTCAAGCGGAATAATACACGCTTGAGCGAGTGCCATATAATGCTCTGGCTGAGGGGTTACGCTCAAGCGAAAACCGACTCGCTTGATCGAGTGTGAGTTCCGCTCAAGCGAATACCAACTCGCTTGAGCCAGGCACACTCCCTCGCTTAAGCGAGGAACTCATTCGCTTAAGCGAATCCACTCGGTTTTCATTCAACATTTTAGTCCACTCGGTAAAATCTCCTGAAACCGAGTCTTCACCTATTACTCACTCGGAACTGGTTCTTCTTGAAACAATTTCACTCGGGTATTTCATTCTAATTCCGAGTCATCTCTTGCTCAGCCTTCCACTCGACATTACACTAAAACCGACCTATCACTCTATTGGTTTTCCACTCGGAGTTTCATCCCAAAGACTGACACATCCGGGTAATAATAAACCGTGTGTCCCCAGTCGGAATTCTGCCACTCGAAAATGCATTTTCCTATGTACTTCACTCGAAAATGAAGGCACTCAGTGATTCTTTCATTCGGAATTGCAATGTCTGATCAAGATCGACTCGGAAACGAGCCTTTGGAAGATACTTGACTCGGGAATGAGTCTTTCTGTGTTGTTTGACTCGGAAACGAGTCATTCAGGAGTAATTGACTTGGAAATGAGTCATTTGATGGCATTTGACTCGGAAACGAGTCTTTCTAATTAATTTAACTCGGCAGTGAGTCACTCGGATTCTCTCACCCAGAAGTGGTTCTATCAGTTCCACTTCACACATAAGTGTCTCGGGTGCAGGAATTTCACTCAGAATAAACTCACTCGGCCATATTCCACTCGAAAAGCACAACCTTCACTCGGAATTTTACATCTTCACTCGGAATTTCTCTTAGTCACTCGGAATTTTCCTCCTTCACTCAGAATTTTCATTCTTCACTCGGACAGAGCCCCTTTTTCACTCGAAAATTCGTTTCTAAGGCATATTTTACCCGGAAAATGGATCTTATCAATACAGGTCTATGTAATTTCTATAATTATACCCAAAAATGGAATTTTTGGAGTATCATAAACCATCCATAGAGCGTTTTATTCATTGATCAACACTTACAGGCCTTCCATGCTTCATAAATTACATAATTGAACTACTATTAAAGCAGGATGTTACATAAGGTCTCCCCCTCCACTAGTGCAAATGCAACAGGAAGCACCGAGTTATTACCATCTTGGGTCGTTGCAATTAACAATGTGTGTCGGTATTTCCCATAAAGGAATGTCCCGTCAACCTGAAGAAGAGGCTTACAAAACTCAAACGCATTAATACATTGTTTGAATGTCCAAAAAACTCATTTGAAAGTACGGAATCTTGTATCTGCCTGACTTTCGACATGGCACTCGGTGGTGGTAAGTTCAAATGCTGATCCTGGTGCCACTAAACACATTCTAGATAGCCAACAAGGTAAGAAACTGTACGACTCGTCCCAGTCACCAAACACCTTAACAATAGCCTTCTGTTTTGCCTTCCACGCCTTACTATATGAGACTGTGAACCCATATTCAGCTGATATCCTTTCTTGAATCATTGAAATCGCAACAGACGGATCCTGATTTACCATTCCTGTTAAATAAGTCGTTAACAAACAACATGATTAAGCTGAACACTAAACTCTAAACCAAATAATAACAGTTGCGCTCAGATAGTAAACCTAGTATGCATGAACAAATGAACTCAGAATCAAGCTTCGGATGATCTTGTGTAAGCCCAACATTCACACATGTATGTGGCCCAGCCCACTTGCTGACCACCCAGCTATTTGTTTTCTTTGATAACATTGCTCTCATCCTCCACCCGCATCCATCAATTTGATTAGGACATTTTACAAATAAAAAGGTGGGCTTTGACTCAACAACAATGTAGGTTTGGTGTTTCTTCATGGAATACTGTTTAAGTGCCATTTGGACCTCAGACTTTGATGTAAACTGCAATCCTACGTACAAATCATCCCCCACATGCCAATCACATTCGTTGTCAAACCCTTGTAAATGTTGATCTTCATCTCGGTGGCCCAAATTGATGTTGGTGTAATACGGTGATGAGCTCCAAAATGGTAAACTTCCTGCATCATTTTTTAAGCCTTGTCAAGGTTTAGTGGACGAAACCCACGTCTAGTCAGACGCCTTACTTTATAAAGTACTAACCTGTCGACCCAGACGCAACTTGGCCAGGTAAAATTGTCGTAACACTTTATGGATTTCCTATAGTTGACAATGACCTTGCTGACTCAAACTCGCCTTCAACATCTGTGTCCATATCACTATAATTTGGGATTTTTCCTTCATCATTTTCATCATCCTCACTACTATCACATTCCTCAGACACGTTATAATCAGAATCATCATCATCATCATCATCTGACAGGCTGATATTATTTTCAGCTTCATAACATAACACAAATCAAAAGTTTTAGACTTATACTCAAAAAACTAAATATAAATTACTTTTCATTTAAAATTACCTTCAATTTGTGTAAGACATGCATTGGAACGGATTTCATCATTTGCCATTAAAGGGACCACAACATCAACATCAACATCAACATATATCTCAACCGCAACCATACTAAACTGTAACTCAAACATTCTCAACAAAACTTCAATTTCCTCATCACCATTTAGCACAAATTTTGAGTATTTTTTGCTTTTTTTTTATCTACATTCAACCTACTGGTTAATTGCGTAATGACCTACGTCGATCCTAGTTCCAAAGTAACAGAGATTCTTTCCCTCAACTGCTCCATGGTAATACCTCGCTTAACTTGTATCAACGTTCTATCACCCTCAAATGTGTACCCTTTGACGCCTCCATATTTTCACCCATTAGTGTATAGAATCACTATTATCGGAGAAGCCATTCCTACAACCACTAGTTGATTTACTCAGACAAAAATTGTTACACTTCTTGTACGTACACAAAATATTACAAAAACTTCATAGAATATATGCTACACAAACAAATATATATTCTACAAACAAAAAATTTCATATAACACATTTAGTATTCTACAAACACAAAATATAACTTCTGACACAATATATTATCAATTTTATATACATGATAACTTTCAACAATAAAAAACATTATATAAACCCTAAACAATACATAATACTTAACAGGATATAAAGATTCTATAAATATATAAACAACAAACAAAATTAAACACAATATATATTTAATAACATTTTAAATTCTACAAACAACATATATAAATAAGAAATATATAAACAACAAACAAAATTAAACATAATATATGTTTAACAAAAATTTATATACATACTTTACTAAACATAGTTTACTGAATATAATATTGTTCCTAACATAAACAAACACTAATATTAACTAGTTAACATTAAACATATAAATAATTACACCCTAAATAATAAATATACAACTAACCTTTTTAAATAAACTTAAAGGACCAACTTTTTGGAAAATGAACTAACTTCCAGAACTAAAATGATAAAATGAATGGAAGAAGAACCCGGAAATGGACCACAAATGCAAAAATCAAATGCAAGTAGATACTGCAAATGGATCACAAACGCACGCAGGGAATGGAATGAGAAGCTCGAAATGGAAAAATGCACGCTTCCACCCCCATTAGAAGACGTTTAAATGGGGCAAAATTTGGCCTCGTTAACTGTAACACCGCCAGTCCACCAGGCGGTTTTAGATGTGTCATTTCGAACTGGGACAACAACTGAAAAGGGACCTGAAACTGGCTGAAACCAACCTGAAACCGCCCTTCAACCAAGCAGTTTGCAGGGAAGTGTCAAGTCCGTCTGAAAAGACACTGAAACTGCCTTTCAAAGGGGCGATTTTAAGCAACATCATATCACCCTGAAACCGCCCTTCAATGGGACGGTTTCTAGCCACATCACATCGCCGGAAAAGTGGGCTGAAAATAACACCAAAACCGCCTCTTGAGGGGACGGTTTCAATGCATGCGTGCCAAGTGTCAACAATGCAGAAACTCGTCCCCTTAGATAGCGAGACACCAAAAACGCCTTATCATGAGGCAGTTTAGAATAAGTGATGTGACTACTTCCACCCCAGGCCAACAACTTTTTTAAATTGTAACCCATTCTTATAAATTTTTACAGAAACCACCCCAATCCTGTCAAAAATCCCTTGTTAATCATGATAACTCTACTAACTTTTGTTTCTTCCGTGTATGCGGGAATATTAGATTGAATGGTGGTTAAATTTAAAGTTTTTAATGGTTTTTCATATAAATATGTGTAAATGAAATTGTAGTTTAATAGTTAAGTAGTTTGTAATTAATTAATAAACGTTTGATATGTGGACATATCAAGAGACCTTAGGAAGCCAAAAGTGGACCAAGATGGGGCCTAACTTAAAGTAGTCTTAAACCGGCCCATAAAGTTGTGACGTCAGAATGACCTCTTAGAGGGGAAACCGGTGTTACAGGGAAATATCGCCACACCGGTCATCCGTTGTGCCTTATCCGCTCTCGCTTTGTTGGGTGCTTCATCCGTCCTCGCTACGATGGATGCTTCATCCGTCCTCACTTTCCCGTCGTGCATAACCGTTTATCTCAGAATCACCGTGAGATAAGAGGTATTATAACTTATCAGTGAAGATACTCTGCATAGCGGAATGTGTCTATGTCATTTATCACAGAGAGTAACTACAATCATCAGCGAAATATACGGAAAGGTGATTATCCTCCATCCTTGTGTCAGAATCGTACTCTGATAATTGACCTACCCCCTGACACACTCTGAATACTGAGCCACTTTGATTGACACACTCTACACGGTATCAGAGTCAAGGGGCCCACTTGCATCCAACGATTCATTTCCTACATTCAACTATAAATAGCATATTCCAATACACATGCAAGGTTACGTTGTTCTATCTCACATCTTACTATTGCATCGCTTAAGCTTTCATTGAGTTTACTTACACTCTTCTAACTTGAGCGTCGGAGAATCTTCGCAGGTGACACCACCTTTCGCCCACTCCAACGCGAGACTTTGGTGTGAAGGATCTCCAGGACAACGAGACCGGTTTCTCCCACTGAGAGACCGGATTACAACACCGGATACCTACTGTACCGGTGTACAATTTCTAAAATATACATACTTTTGTGGCTGGTCCCACACCGGATCCTAGACCCCGATTCAGACCAGTTCAAAAACTGAACCGGTTCGGCTAGTCTGACCGGTTGAACTATGAACCGCTTAGGTGACCGGTCTAGGTCAATTCTTTAATACTACTGGTTCAACCACGGTAGAACTTTAGTTTTAGCACGATTTTCATGAACCAGTGCTTTCATCGGTTCAATGACCGATCTGGCAACATTGGTCTTAAACATATACCTAAAAAAAATTGAATTAGAGTTTTTAAAACGTTACCACTAAAATGTTGGGTATTTCTCCATGCACCACCCATCTCCCTTTTTTCCCTGTTGAATTACGCAAATACCCTTAATATGAATGATATTGAAATCAGGTTCCAGTTCCGGTTGAGCCTTGATTTCTCCTTCCGTCTACGACACCACCACTCAAGTTTCTCCTCCACGGAGTCCAGCTTCCTCGCCGCCGGTCAAATCAGTCCTGTCGCGTGTGCGCCTCCCCTCTGTTCATGTCGCCCTGTGTGCTTCATCTAATTGGTGAGCCTTCGGAAAGATCCGCTGAAGACATTGCACTCCAGGTCATTCTTTTTGTTGCAAAAAAAAAAATGGAAGCTATTGTATGATATCATTTTAGATTTTTAGTGAACTATTTTCATTTGATTTAACAGGATCCCTCTGTCTTGTATCATCCTTACCATATTAATCTAAATGAAAAAGAGAACAAAGGGGACTCACTTTATTTAATTATCTTCTTCTAATATGTCCTCTAGGTTGCATAGTTTTTGCAACCTCAGTACCATGGTCAAACAAATATCGGGAGAACGAGCTGTGCATATGTTATAACATCCTATTATGATCAAGCTTCACTTCATGATTATTCTCCTATCTTACATCCACTTGATGAATACTGGAATTTTCAATTTTCATTAATTAGGCTTGTTAAGGCAACCCAAGTGGGGACATCATAACTCTTAAGGACTTGCATGCTGCAATCAAGTCTTGTTACTACCACTATACTTCAAGGGACACAACGAGTTTCACTTTTTGTCAATTACATGAGGTGTGTACTGTACTGTCACCATTCCCTCTCTGGAACATTAGAACATTATTTGATTATTTTAATTTCACTAATTGCATTTCAATTCAATTAGGGTTATGTCTTAATTTATGTTTAATGTTTTCCAAGTTTCATTGTTTGACAAGAAATAATATTAAAAAACAAAACAGTTATATTATCAACCGCAAATTTAGTGTTTTCTAGTTTTGTTCTGCCTAGGTGTGTAATGGCTTTGTTTCTATGGGTTGAGTGAGGACAAGTGAGCAAAAGGATGTGAATGGACTTTCATTTTGGTGTAGTTAATTAGTACTGACAAAACAGAGTTGTATTTAGATAATCACCAAGTAACAGTTGTGGTGTTATATATAACAATTGAATGTATATAAATGACTAGTTGTACAAATGTGAAGCCTTACATTCTCCTATACACATATGTAGCTTGTAACTATATCTAAATAACAAGCATGCATATGTACTGTGTTGCAATTGCTGTTATGGAATTTCCTTTTCAGAATAAAAATATTTCAATTATCAAAAAATACAATGTGCATGTAGCCTAGTAGTATAGCATGGATCTCAATTATTTCCTTTTAAGAGATGAGATGAGTAGTTAGATGGCTCTTATCTGTATTCAGTTTATCTCATTATTACATGCATCAATTATATATGTTATGCTTACTATTTTGAAAGTGTGTGTGTGTGTGTGTGTGTATATATAGTGATGTTTTACAATAATAATATTGTATCTTTGATCTTACATGAAATAGAAATCTTTGGTCTTCCATGAAGTAGAAATTGAATTTAGTGTAAAAGCTAAATTGAATATATGGTGATGTAAATTTGAAATTTCTTTTTATGAGAGAACTACTACTTTTATAGCTAGATGCAATGGGAACATTTGATGTTTGGATGACCATCAAAAACTATAATCTAGTTATCATAAAAAATTGTAATCTGGATTAGAATGGAAATTGTAATTTGGTAGTCTCTGGCAATTACAATCCGGTTAAAGGGGAGGAGAAAAATCATGTTTTGCACACAAATAATAGTATGAGCACAATAAAAATACGAAGAAAAGAAATGTACTGATGATGAGATAAATGCAATCAAGATTTATCCGCATTTTATGAACCGGGTATATAAATTTCAAAGTAGGGGCAGAAGCATGATTTCAAAAAGGAAAAAATGAGACAGGGTGGTGCAGGGAGAAAAAGCACAGTTGCGGGGAGAGAAATACCCTAAAATGTTATTGAGAATTAATTCCAGCTTTTACAATATTATTGGATTTGAACTGGTTAAGATGTTGGTTTTTTTAAATCATGTCGGGGCTTAACCAAGGTTAGCCATGTAGGCAGCAACACTGAGCACTCCAAGCAGAGTGAGTTGTGGAAACAAGATTAAGATGAAGCACATCATGTTTGTGGGAAGGGCCTAGAAAGGGAGAAGGTTTTTGATTGACATGGCGTGGAGGGTTTTGCCTAAATTTCACTTCCACATTTCTTTGCTTCAAGCACCCCTCTTCTTGCGCAAAAAAGGGTACCTCTCTTCTTTGTCTCTTTTGCTTTTGAAGTTTATTAGCCTGTAATTTTGTATTGTATTAGAAACAAAAGTTTGCTTCAATATTGACTTACACTGCTGTAGCTTGGACCATGTTATATGCAAGGTAAAGGTTTGTGGGCAGACGAAACCCATTCTAGGTCCCTTCTATGACATAAAGGCATCTCCTTTCTTGGGGAACATAGGGTTTCATTCAGGTCCCTTTCTCAAGTCCAATGATAAGGTTATAGAGCAACAACTACAGGATGCTAATGCTGCTGGTAATACCAAATTAATGAGGACAAAGTTAAAAGGGAAAAGAGCAGTTGTAAGATGGTTGAAGTTCTTTAGGTGGAAAAAAAAGAAAGAATATGAAAGGATGACAGCAGAGGAAAAAATTTTATTCAAACTGTTAAAGGTAAGTTCTCTCTCTCACACACACAAGATGTAGGGATCAATAGAACATTATGTGTTTAAAAGTATTAGAGAAATAATAAGTTTTAGTTTCTATCGTTTATGATTTAACTTTTCAGTGTTTCAGTTGTAACTATTTGTAATCTTTCTGTTAACATCAGTGTGTATATGAACTCATTTCTCATGTTAATGAAATCAGTTTTTCCTCTCTCAATTCTATACTTAATAAACAGAGCACGGTTTTTCTTGTCCTTTAGTAATGGTTGATTCTAATATTTCTATTTACAAGCTTTGAATTCTGTAATTAATTGCAGACAGTTAAGGCCATCTTTATTTGATATTAAACTGAAATGAAGGGATCTAAATCATAGAATTCTGCAATCTTTATAGTTTGTCTAGATCAGCAGCACCTACTTGTTTATTATTTGCTTGGTTTATATGAGGTGCTCATATTGACCTGGTTGTATGGGAATTTGGCAAGATATTCCTTTTTTGTCTGCTCCTAATCAAAATTGGCCTTTTATTAAATTCAGCTCAATCGAAATTGGCCATTATTAGTTCTCATATTATGTGCACTAACTGACGTGTTTATCACTCTCATGTTCTCTGATGACCAGGCTTAAAATGATTTTTTTGTTTCCCTTTTTTGGGTTTGTCAAGAGTGAGACAGTTCTCGCATTCATATTTTTGTTTCACAGGCCACTGTTTTGAATGAAACATGGTTTACTGGTTTACAGTTTGTCTGCTGTGACTCAATTAATCAATAAACTGTGCTTTCTTCACCATTCTAGGCTCGAAAAAAGGAAGAGAGACTTTGTGAAGCCCTGAAAAAGATTGAACCTGCAGAATCATCAGAAACAACTCATGATCCTGAGATATTGACACCAGAAGAGCACTTTTTCTTCTTAAAGATGGGACTGAAATGCAAAAATTATGTGCCAGTTGGAAGACGAGGAATTTACCAAGGTGTAATTTTGAACATGCATCTTCATTGGAAAAAACATGAGACTTTGCAAGTGATAGTGAAGACATTTTCAGCAGAGGAAGTTAAGGAGATTGCCATCGAGCTGGCAAGATTAACTGGAGGTATAGTGCTCGACATTCATGATGATTACACAATAATAATGTACAGAGGGAAAAACTACTCTCAACCACCCACAGAGATAATGTCTCCACGAGTCTCTCTTTCAAGAAAGAAGGTACTGTGTCGTGCATTCAATTTTTAATCATTTATGAATCAAGAATACATTTGGAGTTTTCCTGGGTTTGGTGTTTCAAAATTCCTACAGTTCAGTTATAGGTCTTCATTGTCCAGGATCAATCTGAGTAAATTTCTTCTACATAATGTTTCACTTGCGTAACCCTGCAACATGTGAAATCTTGCATTTATAGTCATTGGATGGGTAGTCCCCTCCTCGTGCTTCTTGTCTATTTCACAAAAGTTGATATGGTTCTTTTTCAAATTTTATACCTATACATAATTTTACATTTGAAAAGTCTTCAGTGCCTTGTTGGTATTGGTTCTCACTGTCTCTCTCCTGGGGGTGTTCTCACTTCTCACCTTGTGCAGGCATTGGATAAGTCGAAATATAGGGATGCCCTTCGAGCTGTGAGGAGATACATTCCTAGACTCGAGCAAGAGCTTGAAATTCTTCGAGCGCAATTCAAAAGCACAGCAGAAAGTAATGCCTATGCTGCTGAGGGAATCCAGAAAAGTGACAATGAGAGTATTGTGGCTAGTAGTATTTCAAATTTCCAGCTAGAGAAGTCAGATAAACATCGTGAGACGATAGATGTTAAGATTGGGAGCTCAGAGGATGAGACAGACATTGACTCTGAATTTGATTCATATTCTGATAAATTATCAGATATCTTTGAGACAGATTCGGACACGGAGAATTTGGTAAAAGAGGAGAAACATCTCTATTTGGACGAGTTTGATAATTTTCCAGAGCAAAGCGATATCGAAACTGATGATTTTGAGGAGCATCTGCGACAAATATCTTCGAACTCGAAAAACAAGGAAAAAGATGTCGACTTGCCTAAGTTTGACGAAGTTGACAAGATTTTTCTGCAAGCTACATCCCTTTTAAAGAAAATGAGAAAATGAGAAATTTGCAAAAGAGAAGTGTAATCATTATATATTGGATATGAGTGAGCTATTTTGATATTTGATGTTTGATTTTAATTTTTTGGGAGGTTGTTATTAGTAGTAACCTTTGAAACAAGAGGTATATAAAAATCAATCATTGAGGATAACCATTACGAGTATCAACTGAAAACCTGAAAGGAATGTTGAGATGTAACTGGAAATCATTTAAAAACTCTATATAAACCCTGACAGTGACACAGCTCTGCGTTAATGAGGGTAGGGGGTCGAATGGAGAATCTTACAGAATTTTAGCAACATGCAGATCTGAACCTTTTTAATGCATTACTTAAAAGGTTAATTTGGTGTTCAGAGAGACTGAAAAATGTAAGAAAGCTAATTCTCTGTTGGAATTAAAATTTAATCTTTGAAGTATGATATTTTCTTGAGTTATGTATTCATTTAGGCATTTGATTATTAATGATAATACTTGTGTCAACACTATGTGAATGTGATCTAATCATAATATCAAAGCATTTCTTTTGGGTATATTAACAAGTTAAAACACTTGAGATTAGAAAGGCTTAACAATCTTCAGCATAGAAACCGAATTTTCAGCATATCGATACTAGAGTACACGAACAACATAGAAACAAGTATGTGTTTAGACTGAAAAACAAAAGATGAAAGTCATACAATTATTTAGTCCACTTTTACATATTAATTATGACAACCAAGCATGTAAACATGTAAAGATTGTTTTAAATTGTAATTTTTAAGTTTTAAGTTAAATTAGATGTAAATTCATGGATGCTGTAATATCCTTTTATATATATATTTTATTTTTTCTCTTATCTAATGGGTTGAAAATACTTTCATAATAGTCATTTTATAATAGAATTTGAAGAGATATAAATTATGTTAATAATATTATAATATAAAATTATCATTGTAGTTAAAGTAGTACATGTGCACAGTAATATTATGGAATATTATGGAATGGATAGATCCTAACATCAACAATCACTTTGGTAAGGTTACTGCACATTTTTCCTTCGAAGATGGTGCACATGGCCATTAAATTGAGCAACAACTTCGACATAAAAAATTACAAAAAATAATTTAAATATAGATTTCATAGCAAACTAGTAAGATTGCAAGAAAGACTCAATACTAACCCTAAATTATGGCCGTTTCTAAAAACTCCTATCTGATATGAAGACATGTTTGACTTCTAGAAGTAATTGAAGCATGTGAACTACATTCTTCTTCTTCTAGATACTTTTTCTCTACTAACAATCTCTTGTATCAACAGATCTGGAATACTAGAATACGTAAAAATCAAGAAAAAACTGTTGTTGTCCTTCTTTCCCATAGATCCCACTCTAAGAAGAGATTATAGAGTTTTCTCCCTTTACCTTAAGTTTTAAAAAAAACTAGTTTGGAATCCTTTAAGTACCACTTGAACCACTATTATACTTTCTAAAAGTATAACAGTGTTTCAACTTCCTTATTTTTGCATACTATTTATGCTTAATTTTTTACCTTCATGGGTCACCACTGATTGCTTGATTTTTGTTTATGTTTGAAAATATGATTTAGTATTTGATATGCATAAATTATGAGATTGTGACGGTTTACAAACTTGTTAAAGAACACATTGAGTGTCTGTAGAAGTGTCTATGACGATAAGGAGACATTCAGGGGAGTAAGCCTACAAATGTTAAAAACTACAATACAACTTAAAACTTTAAAACATTAAATATATGAGTCATAATATTTATAAATTATTCAAATCACGCATATTATAGAACTAAATTACACTTAGATTTTTCAACACTATCAAAATTTAATAATTTTTTAACATCTAATGCCGAGGAATAAATTGCATGACATAAATTACAATATAGGGGACTAGCAGGATATTTAAAAATACGAGACCGATACACACACGATGCCTACAATCTCGATGATCAAAATAAGGATTTAGGATCACATTGTTTTTAAATAATAAGTATTTGTTTGATAATTAATTTTAAAAACCACATTAATTTTGTAAAACGCCTTTTGGTTATATATATCCTGATTTTAACTTAATTATACTGACCTCTAGAGGTTTAACTTAAATACTCTGACCATCCCATTTTCATTAATTAGACATACTTATCTTATTTTGAAGTTTGATTATTGATGTACACGCGTGTATGTGCACCACTTCGTAGTTACACAAACAGTAATAGATGTACTCATACACACTTACATTATATTTAATGCTGCATAAACAAGGTATAGCCTTTCATAACAATCACTTGCGACCACACACTTGCTTATGGTTCACCACATCATTCATTGAAGCAGCGCACATCAAATATCTAACTTTGAAATAGTAAAAAAAAGTATAATATTTATGAAAACTTCAGGGTACGTCTTCTGTTCTTCTTCCGATCCCTTACCGAAAACTATAAAGCATTCGAATTCTCACTTTACTCTTTACTCTTGTCCTTAAAAGTTTGCACCCTATGAATGCAATTATAGCATATTTCCTTTTCAAGCCTTTATATCAGATAGCTGTTAGCTAGTAGTATTTAATGTATTTTAAACTTATGCGATGCGATGAGGGAGAAACTGCTAAACGAACACACGACACGATGATCATTTAACATCAGAGCTCATGTACATGCATGTAGGTTACGTTACTGTACTACTGCATATAAAGGAAAGGAATTGAAATTGATGCAGGCCCACAAATCCATTACTTGTTGCATTAATCTTCTAAACATGTATATATATATATATATATATATATATATATATATATATATATATATATATATATATTCTCTTCCTTTAACCTTTAGTATATATCCAATTATTCCTTCCTTGAAGATTTTGCTAAATGTTATCAAACAAACCATCTTTATCAAAAGCAAATAAAGCTGCAGGAATGCCGATGCGGCTACTATCCTCATATGAATCATGAACGTACGTACAATGTTGCAAAAGAAAGCTAGCTTAGAGGTGACAAAATGAGTTGGCTTATAGATTTAAGTTGAATCACTGTCTGATAAAGCAGCAGTGGCAAGTGTAAACTCTAGCCCACTCTCGGTCTTATAAATAGCCTGAGAAACCAAAGAAGAAGCACATCGAGAAATATAAGCATTAGGTAAGCAATGGCATTGGCAAGTTCACTTTCCCCTGCTTCTGCTTTGCTCCAAAACAAGGGTTCGAACCCTCTAGGTTGGTCGGATGATCAGATCCTTGAGAAAGTTTACATTACCCATGTCCACACCGCTGAAAGGTATGACTTGGAGTCCCTTTTCAACGTTGTTTCCAACATCATCAGGCGTTCCACTGCAATTGCTGATAGTGTTGCTGTTAAGGTACCAATTACTTCCAGAAAATTAATTATGAACATCATCTTTAAACCATTTCACTTGAGTTTATTTGTTATTTCCAGACTGGTACTCCCGTTGGTCTTATTGAAGACAAGCCTACTCTGTCCACTTTCGACCCACCATTCCTTAAACTTAAGCATATTGCTTCTCAGGTCAAGGGAATAATATTTAATTATTTTGGTACTCGATTAATTGGCTTAATTTTGATAAAGATGTTGTGTGTGTGTGTGTAGATGATGAACACGCCTCATGGTGAGCATCATGCACACGATACAGCAATGTCGATTCTTGAACAGCTGAAAACGTACACGTGGGATGGGAAAGCAATATTGGCTCTGGCTGCTCTGTCTTTGGAATACGGGAATTTCTGGCACCTTGTTCAGGTTCCAACCGGGGACCATCTTGGAAGATCATTGGCACAAATGAATCGAGTTCATAGCATCGAGAGGAACAGGCAAGCTGTTGCTGACTACAATAGTTTGGTTAAGAATTTGCTCATTGCTGTTGAGTGCATTTCCGAGTTGGAGAGGCTCTCCACCAAAGGTTATGACTATAAGGATGTCCCTGCATTGGCTGAAGCCATGCAGGAGATCCCTGTCGCTGTCTACTGGGCCATTGTCACCACTGTTGTTTGTGTTAATCATTTTGATTTTCTCCTCGGTGAATCGTAAGTCTTTTGTTGCCTCTGCTTTCCTCACACTTCATTATCATATCATATATGTGTTTACTAACGGTTAATCAATCGCTTGCAGGGACGACAGGTATGAAATAGCCAATTTTGATGACAAGCTTTCCTCTGTTATCAGCAAATTAAAGGCCAATTTGACAAGGAGCAGAAAGAAGATAGGTTATGTATTTATTACTGTAAATATTTAAGTAATACATATTGATGAGCTGACAAAGATGCTGATAAGGGATGTGTTTGATTAATTAATAATTTCAGGTGAGCTAGAAGATTACTGGAGGCGTAAGAAATTGCTTCAAACTCCTACAGAAATTGTAGAGGTTTTGAAGGTTCTGATATACCACAATGATGTTCACGACCCCCACGTGTTTGATGGCTTGACTAGGCAAATGGTTAGCATTGAAGTGTTCAGGAAGAAGCATGTGCTCCTGTTCATTTCTGGCCTGGACAGCATCAGGGATGAGATTCGGCTTCTGCAATCCATCTACGACGGATTGCAAGAAGATCCAAGGGAAGTGAAAGGATACAGAAAAGAGGACTTCAGGATTCTCTGGGTACCAGTTGTGGATGAGTGGAGTCTTCTACACAGGGCAGAGTATGAGAACTTGAAGCTTGAAATGCCATGGTACGTGGCCGAGTACTTCTATCCCTTGGCAGGTATCAGGCTTATAAGAGAGGACCTCAACTACAAGAACAAGCCTATAATCCCTGTGTTGAACCCTCAAGGTAGGGTCGTAAACATCAATGCCATGCACATGATTTTCGTCTGGGGGATCGATGCTTTCCCTTTCAGGCCCTCTGATGATGACGTCCTCACCCAGAAATGGAATTGGTTCTGGGCCGAAATGAGGAAAGTCAATCCAAGGCTGCAAGATATTGTAAGTAAAAATATTCATTACATTAATTTCAAGTTTCAACTACAATTAAAATTATGTGAATCAATGTATGTATCAGATAAAAGCAGACAGTTTCATGTTCATCTATGGAGGGACGGACGCGAAGTGGGTGCAAGACTTCACAGCGGCAGTGGAAAGAATCAGGAGGCATGAGATAATAAAGAGGGCAGACGCTGTGATAGAATACTATCCATTTGGAAAGGAGGACCCAAGGATTGTTCCCCGCTTCTGGATAGGCATAGAGAGCTTGTTTGCAAACATGATTCAGAAGACCCACAAAGACCCTACAATTGAGGAGATAAAGAGCCTGCTCTGCCTTAAACAAAAGCAACCAGGATGGGTTCTTCTTAGCAAAGGGTCAAATGTGAAGCTGCTGGGTCCTGGTGACCCAATGTTGTCCACTGCAGCTGATTTTGATATATGGAAAGAAAAGGTGCTGGAGAAAGCAGGGTTTGATGTGGCTTTCAAAGAATACTATGAGCAGAAGCGTAGAGCCTATCCTCAGGAATGTTCTCATATGCAATTGGCTAACTATCCTGCTGATATTCTTCACCCCATTTATTGCCCAGAATCGGCTTGTGGGCGCTCAATGGAGATTGCATCTGTTAGCTACAAGTGCTGCCATGGTCACCCTCAGAAAGCTGTTGAGGTTCCAGAGAGTGGTGATGTCATGATTGAGAAGAAGTACACTTCTTGAGAGTTTAGTTGAGTCTCCATGTCTGCTATTAATTAATTTGTGTGCACGTTCTGCTTTATTATCATCATTGCTATTTTTACATCAATTTTACGTGTCACCTGTTGTGATGAAGCCTCTCCTGTGCCCTTTGAATGGGTTGAAAATAATGGCTTCAAGCATCGTCTGTTTTGTATTACCGAATTGATTAAATTATAAGCAAGCCACTTGTGCTTCCACTACTCACTCTACCTTTGTTATATACGGACCCTGCCCACTATAACTCTATTACACCTTTCCAAATTTTATTAATAATTTAATATGCTTCCTTTTCAATGCAATATGATGCTAGACTTAGACTTGTTGGTATCTGCGTGATGTGGTGATCGGGGTTTTTGACCATTTTGGTGCGAATTTTAAACTTATTTGGGAATATGGGTTAGGAAAAAATATATTTGTTTGTCTAGGCTGACAGTGGTCAAGTCACCTTTAGGTTACGCATCTCGAACAAACGTTTTAACCAAGACGCATTTCAACCATACGTTAAATGTAACACCCTCGGTTAGATAAGACAAACCCTTCTGTAAGTTCATCCTATTTAACTGAGAGGTCACAAGTTTTTAGAAAAAGTGAATTTTTATTTTTTTATTTTTTTTTAAAAATAAAGAGATGGCAGATCAGTGGAAGCAAATAGTAGATAATCACATAGTCATTCACAAACTGTAAGTAATTGTACTCTTAACAGAATGGGGCACGCAGGCACCCTTAAATATTATACAGTCATCCATAAATATTCAACTACTTATATTCTATTTAAGGAGCGCTTTCATTTGGTTCAGCATATTGATGTTCTTCATACTCGGGTTCTTGATTTCCTAATTCCTCTGAAAATATTCAACAGTAAGGGTGAGTATAACCCAAGACCCTGATGGTTAATCCGGTGCGGACATAATCCAGTCAACAGATAATATCACATAAATCATACAATTAGCATATTCACAATTATAATAATCAAACATGTTGTCATGGAATGCATGAGTAGGGTTTATTAAGATTTATCTTAATTAAGTTTCATGATGCATGTGGGCCCAATAAATCAATCCACCATCATCATTCTTTCATTCTTTGGAATTCATCCTGCTCAAGTTGTCTCTTGGGCACAACGTTTCCATTCTAGAGCGATCGGAGCTCACCAAGTCCTTCATTCATTATCATAGGGTACGAATGAACTCACAGGTTCTTATCAATATATATTATTTCATCTTGGGACTTGGCTCTACACGATCATAGATACATCCCGTCATTTAGTCGAAGTACACCAGAATTGCATCGTCTCACCCGGCTATCAGGCGCGACTCTGATGCCATTGGGTTGCCGTTCCAGTCGTACTCCCAAGATTCTTCTACTGAGATCGAACGTGAATGTCCTCCAGCGTACCAGGTGTATGCTCTAGTTTTTCTTCTTCAAAACAAATATTTTCATGATGCGAATGCATTATTTTCATCATTTGATCCTTGGGTATTTATGTGTTTCCAGTCTCATATACTTGTTCATAAGCTCTTGAATCTCATAAATTGTTTAGACGTTGCAAGTCGTTTTATTGTCGTATTAGAGAAAATATATCGGTTATTTCCTAGTTGAAATTTATACTTTGTAAAGAGTAAAATAATATATTCCTTATTTAATTACTCATAATTAAAACAATATTAATATCAATAATAATAATAATATTAGTTAATAATAGTAAGAATAACAATGATAATAAGAATCATAATAATAATAACAATAATAATAATAATAATAGAAATAAGAACAATAATGATTATTGTAACCTTCCAATATTTCAAAAAGGAGTAAAGTAGAGTTTGGTAAATGAAAATCCGAGTGAAAATGTCAAAAACCAAGTTTTCCGAGTGGAATAAGCTAAATACCGAGTGAAAATGAATTATTCAAGTAAAAATAAATCTGTTTCCGAGTGAAAAATGAATTTTCTGAGTAAAAGAGTTTGATACCGAGTGGAAATGAGTTTTCCGAGTAAAATAAGTTATTTCCGAGTGAAAATGTTGATAACTAAGCTTTCTGAGTAAAATAAGTTTAATACCGAGTGCAATCAATAGGATTCCGAGTGGAATGAGTAGGATTCCAAGTAAAATCAGGCTGAGATGAGTTTCTGGGTAAAATGAACATGAATCCGAGTGAAATCAGACTAAAAGAGTTTTCTGTGAAGTTAAAAATGTTTTCCGTGTGAAATATGATTGTGGAAGAGTTTTTCTGAGTGAAAATAATATGTTTTCCGAGTGAAATTACTGAAAAGAGTTTCCTGAGTGAAGTTAAACTGTTTTCCGAGTGAAATTACTGTAATTCTGAGTGAAAATGAGTTTCTGAGTGAAATCAAGTATGATTCCGAGTGAAATCAGTATGAAAAGAGTTTCCTGAGTAAAAATGTTTGTGAGTCCGAGTGAAAATAAGTCTCTGAGTGAAATAACTATGTTTTCCGAGTGAAATCAGTCTGAGAAGTGTTTTCCGAGTGAAACAGATACTGAAAAGGATTTTCTGAGTGAAATAACTTAAATTCTGAGTGAAATCTGACTGAGAGAATTTTTCTGAGTGAAAATGTTTATGAATCCGAGTGAAAATAAGTGTCTGAGTGGAATAAAATATGATTCCGAGTGGAATTAGTCTGAAAGGAGCTTTCTGAGTGAAAATAAGATATTTTTCGAGTAAAATGTTCTATCTGAATGATGTGGTCGGTTTATTGTAAAACAACTGAGTGAGATTATGTATTTTTAGGTGATCCGGTCGGTTTTCACAAAATCCGAGCTTATTACTCACTGAATCCGACTTCTGTTTTATAATTCCTCGCTGGAATTCACATGAACACTCAGGATCCTTAATATTTTCACAATCCAACAACCAGCATATCTTTTTATTAAATAATCATGCATAATAATAATCATTCCAATCAATTTAATTATATATATATATTCAAATAAAATGCATAAAACAATAATAAAACATTAAAACATTTAATCACACAATTCTGAACTGCCCTGGAAAGGTGAGGAACAAGGTTCCTTAACCCTTTCCTTTCACTCGAATTTTCCCAGAATACCCGAGAATATACCCCCTTACCTTAATGGAGTTCTTGGATGAGAAAAAAAGGTTCCCTTCACTGTCCTTGCTTCTGTTCCGAGTGGGAGAGGAAAAGAATTGAGAGAGAGGAAGCTTGTTCGTAGAAGGAGGAAGAAGAGAGAGCTGGTGTTAATTTCAGCAGGTTCTGAACTTGGAAATGAATGGTGGCATTGATTAATAAGGAGGAGACAAGTGGGAGACAGCTTTTCCCGTGACTCAAGGTTAGGTGGAAATAATGGAAACTTTTGACTCTTCCCACTGTCAGCTTGCATTGATTGGAAAGGGAATATATATTAATATATATAAAAGGTGCTTGATTGATGCAACTTTCCCTGCAGTTGACTCGCTTGTGACAATCCCCTTTGGATTTATGTGGAAAAGTGGACCAGTCAGCAACAGGTACGAAAATAAAGTGGCTGCAGGAGTCATCTCGCTCAAGCGAATTCCGACTCGTTTGAGCGAGGCACAATGCTGGCTGAGCGAAGTGAAGAAAAGAGGGTCAGCAAGGCAAAATTCCTCCTCGCTCAAGCGAATTCCGACTCGCTTGAGCGAGTCATGCATACTCGCTCGGAATTCATCTGAAACCGACTCAAGTACTTGGTTTCTCACTCGGTAGAATCTATCCAGACCGAGTTCTCACTCACTCAGACTTCCACTCGGTAATTTGTTCTGAATCCGAGTCTTTATTCACTTGGGTTCCACTCGGTAAAGCCTTCCAAAACTGACTCCCACCTAATTGGACACTCACTCAGAACTGTCCTCTTGAAACACTCGGTCAGATCTTTATTTCCGAATGGAACCACTCGGATTTTGTTACTCAGAAATGAGTTTTTCTCCAATTGAACGTGCATCTCTCTGATTCTCACACTCAGGGGAGTTTCACTCGGAAAAGGAAGTACTTGGCAAGTTTTGACTCGGAAACGAGTCATTCGAGGTTGTTTGACTCGGAAATTTCACCCAGAAGTGGTTCTCTTGAACACACTTCTCTCCACACCAAGATTTCACTCGGTAGTATCCCTTTTGATCATGTTTTACTCGGAAAACGTAACCTTACACTCGGAATTTCATTCCTTCACTCAGAATTTCATTCCTTCACTCGGAATTTCTCTCTGTCACTCGGAACAGAGCCCTTTTTCACTCGAAATTTGCATAATACCACTAATGGTCCATATGAATTCCATTATTATGCACAAAAATGACATTTCTGAGATACCACAGACCATCAACAGGGTATATATTGACTTATTCTTACTTACAAACCTTCCATAATTCAAAAATTACAAGGGTAAAACTGTTTCTAAAAACAGGGATGTTACATTAAACGCAAAGAAGAAGCCTTCTGGAGAGGCGTTTTTAGAAGAAGCCTCCTCAAGATGCGTTTTCTACTTAAAGTAGCCTCACCGAAATGCGTTTTTCCCATGTAAAAGCCTCATGGAAATGCGTTTTTACACAGTGAAAACGCATGTTTGGCTAGCGTTTTTGGCCTTGCTCATCACGCCCTTTGGAGGTGCGTTTTTAGTGGAAAATCACGTAACCCCTTGATGCGTTTTGTGGTTGGTTCCCTCCTTATATACAACCCCTCCAATGTTTCAAGTTGTAGTTTCAGTTCATTTCTACAGGTTAAAGTTCAATACAGAAGTTCGGTGAATTTTCAGGTGATGTTAACCCTTTAAGTATATTTTTTTAAGAATTATTTATGTTGTATTTTCTGACCAGTGAAAGAAGTATTTGTTGTGTAGTTTTGAGTTGACAATGAGTTATCCAGTAGCGGGTAATTTCTCAGATGATGATAATGCTAATTATATAGAGGAAGAATTTCAAAGCAGCTCAGAGGATGATGAAGGAAATATTCCATACGATAGTGATATGGACACGGACGTAGAAGATGACTATGATACAGTTCCGGATAGTTCAAATATAAGCAATCCTCAAATAGGAAACACTACTTTGGTTAGTTCCGGAGGTTAGTAAACGGACGTGGCATTAATGTGGAATATATTTAATATTGTTTACAAACGCTAAATATTTTTTTTGGGATTTGTAGGGAACCAAGGTGTGGCATTTTGGAACTCATCACCGTATTACAATAATATAAATTGGCAGCATCCTGATGAAGAACAAAATCTAAGTGAGGTGGACAACGAGTTAGAATGGCACATCGGTGATGATTTGTTCGTCGGTTTAAAATTTGCTTCAAAGTCTGCATTGCAAGCTGCATTGAAGCAATACTCTATGAAGAAGTATCAAACGTATGTTGTGGTGGAGTCTAAGCCGACCTATTTAGTGGTTAAATGTCCTAATCAGGTTAATGGTTGCCCTTGGAGGATGAGGGCGATGCTATCCAAAAAATTGAACATGTGGGTGGTTAGTAAGTATGGAGGTCGTCATACATGTGTAAATGTAGGGCTGTCACAGGATCATGCGAAACTGGATTCTGAATTCATTTGCTCATGCATTCTAGGTGTTTAAATATTTAATAATTTACAGTTTTTATGTTTGTATTTATTTTTGTTCAATGAATATGGTTGTCTGTGTTTGTGTTTAGGGTTGGTTAATCAAGACCTTCCATTGCGATTTCATTGATTCAAGAAGTGATTTCTGGACAGTTTGGATTCAAAGTTTCATATAGTAAAGCGTGGAAGGTGAAACAAAAGGCGACTGTGCGTGTGTTTGGGGACTGGGATGAATCATATGCCTTTTTACCTAGTTGTCTTAATCGGATGTGTCAGGTTGTACCAGGATCAGCGTATGAAATTTCCACCAGTGAGTATGTTGTGGGAGGGGAAGTAGATACGACGTGTCGTATGTTTAAACGTGTTTTTTGGTGTTTTAAACAATGTGCACATGCCTTCAATTTTTGCAAGCCTATTTTACAGGTGGATGGCACTTCCCTGTATGAAAAATACCGTCATACTTTACTTATTGCCACCACGCAAGATGGCAACGATTGTATGTTACAGGTTGCATTTGCGATAGTTGAAGGGGAACTTTGCAAGCGTGGTCGTGGTTCTTGGCTCAGGTTAGGATTCACGTGACGAGGAAAACAGGTATATGTCTTATTTCCGATCGCCATCAAAGCATCAAATCTGCCGTCAGAAACCCACAAATAGGATGGCAGCCGCCCAACGCATATCACGTGTTTTGCATATGACATATTGCAAGTAACTTCAACAATAAGTTTAAAAATGTTGCTCTGAAGCAGGAATTGGTGAAGCTAGGTAAATACTTTAACTATACTTTGTTGATGGAACGTAATTTTATATACACATGATATGTTACCAGTTACTAAACCGTTCAATATGGCAGGGTACACAATAAGTCGGTCTGTGTTTGATAGGAATTTGTCCAAATTTCGTGAGGTTAGACCTGAGATCACCGCATGGATTGACGCAATACCTAAGGAATAATGGTGTCTGGCTTATGATTAGGGAGGACGACAATTTGGTCACATGACTACAAATTTATCTGAGTGTGTCAACAAAGTATTGAAGGGTGCACGTAACATGCCAATCACGACATTAGTGAAGTGTACATATGCCCGGATGGTCGAGTACTTTGTGCGACGTGGTTCACAAGCTAGGAATGAATTTGGGGAAGGGTTGAGGTACAACAAGAAGTTAATGGAACGTCTAACTAAGAACCAAGCTCGTGCCTGCACTCATCTAGTCAGACGCTTTGATGTGCAGGGTCATCGATTCAAAGTTGAAGAAAGCTACAACGTAGCAAGCCAGTGTGGCGGAAGAAAATACACGGTTGCGTTGTCTTCTAATCCCTCATGTGATTGTGGTCGTTTCCAGGCGTTCAAATTTCCATGCTCACATCTGATTGCTGCATGCCAAGTTGTCAGCATTGATTATTTCCAGTTTATACATCCTGCTTACACACAGGAAAGTATTATAAGCGCGTATTCTGGGGAATGGTACCCTATCGGTAATGATGATGAGATTCCTGAGATTGACGTGGGGTGGAAGCTTATACCTGATCAGGGAAGGTTACGACCGAAGGGCCGTCCGAAAGCCTCTCGAATTCACAATGAAATGGACTGGACAGAGTCACAACCTAACACCATGAGATGCCAACATTGCAAACAGGGAGGCCATAATCGTCGTAAATGTCAGCATTCTACCCAGGGACAAAGCTCACAAATTCAACCACCATGAACACAATTATGTGTGTATTGCCACCTAGTCACAAATTATGTACGAATGTTATTGAAACGTATGTGTGTATTTATGGTTCACCTGTATGCAATTAACCTATGAACTACTAAATATATATGAAGCTACTATTTTAGGTGTAAGCGATTTACCAATGAAGTATGCAAATTTTATGAAACTATTGTCTAGAATAATTATAGACATCATGAAATTAAACGCCCCATGATATAAACATATGCAAAGTCTGACATACACAAATTTCAAACATAATTATTAACACATAACAAATGCTGGATTCATAATCAAAAGACCCTAAAAAGTCTACGGATTTTGTTGGTCTTCCCCATCCGCATCCAAGTTCACTGAGCTACCTGCACCAAAAAGATCCATATTTAGGTCCAGGCCATCACCGAACCTATGTGAGGGACCCTCAGATCTACGTATGCCTACTGGTGTGTTCAGAGTCAATAGATTCTGGACAAACGTTGTGGGTGACTCCCTAAACTCAGGCACATATCCACTTGTTTGACCACCAGTGGTCCCACCAGCTTCACCAAAGTATTGGTCCATGTTATGGGTATAGAAAAATGGATGGCTTGTTTCATAACCTTGGGAAGGATACTGATATGTTGGCCACAATGAAACAGGCTCAACCTGTGTCGGCACATAATAGTTTCCAAGTTCTCTAGGAGGAAGATGAGGTAGAGTATACACCTGTCGTTTTTCTTGAGACCTACCCCTGACAATCCCTTGATGTTCATTCCTCCCTCCGGGCATATTAATATCATATGGCTCGTTTGGAGGTTCATGTACCCCGGTTGGTGCTTGTTGGATAGCCTGTTGGACCCGCCCTTCTTCCCCTATCATTTGTATTACATTGACTGAGTGTTGTCTTATCTGTTCAAATAACACACTAGGTGATTGTGTAGGCATCTGTGCGTCCTCCGTAGCCAAGTAATGAATGGTTTCAACCACATCCACCTGAAAAAAAGTCATATTAAATATTCAGGAAATCTTATAGACTAAATAAACCCAAACTATAATTTGTCCCAGTTAGATACCATACCGAACGCCCTGTTACACAATATTTCCGCGTAATCCATCTTCGTGTATGTGCGTTAAACCACCGCATATACTCAGCATTTGCCCCTAGTAACTCGACCTGCGGTGGGTTTGTATATACAAACTATTGACGGTTTTCCCACATTGCCACCAATGGGACGTACACTTGCGCCCAATTCTCCCCTGCCTTCCCTCACTGCGTGATTCCATGTAGATGCTCAAGTTGTCGAGGTTCAGATGGGATATGTTGTTGCATTCCAAATTGCCTCATAACTCTGTCTGGCTGGTGCCATTCCACAATGTTGGTGCACAGAAGTGGGACCACCGCTCTCCAGGTATCCGACCCCTCAATATATTATGGTGGCAACGTCTGCATGACATCCTCTGTGTAGGGGTCCAAACAATCTACGACACAAATATAAATTACACAATGAAATTCTTAATTTACAATACAACAAATTTAGACACAATGATTCTTTACCTCATGCAGTTTCATTTGATCAAATGCACGGCGATAAAAATCGATGTCCTGTCTCACAGCTTTAAAGGTTCCAGAACCCAACCATCTACACGATTTGGTCACCAATATTATATTTAATAAATAATAATTGATATAATATTTAGGAAATCTCTATGTCATTTACCTCGTAGCATATGGTGTACCCTGGGGTCTATCACGTGGTCGAACATTAGGAGCAATCATCGGGAACCTATCCCACGCCCATACCTGGACTAAAAGGTGAAGACCACAAATCGCAACCCGCTCATAGTCAGTAGACTTACACAACTCACAATACAAATAACTCAGTGCTGCTGAACCCCAACTATACTCTCCACAACTATCAAGATCGGCAAGCAATGGTAAGTACTTTAAGGAGACCCTACTGCTTGAGTGATCAGGGAACACAACACCACCAAGTAAGCGTAGTATATATGCTCGTGTAAATCTTACCAGTTGCACATCATCACCAACATGATCTTCAATGTTGCTGAAGTGTTCGGACAACCACTTCATCTTTAAACAACCACCCTGTATAACATCCTCTGGCGGGTACTCTCCTAACAAATTTTGCACTAAAGCCCTCCAATCCTGAGCAGTTGTATCAGTGATCACTGGTCTACCATTTACTCACAACCCAACCTGGATTGCCACATCCTGCAGTGTGATGGTACATTCACCGGGAGGCATATGGAAGGTATGTGTTTCCGGTCTCCATCTTTCTACCAGTGTAGACAACAGCGCAGGCTCAACCTGAAAAAATGTAGTTGCTCAATCCCTAGAAAACCAGCTCTGCTTAACAATGGAACTATTTGCTCAGGAACTCGACCACCTCGAAAAGCTAATGCACGTCTACATTTTAAAATCCGATCTGGTTTTCCATTCCATATTACTTCAGACACGTGTACATTTTGAAATCGCAACAATGAGGGATTTTTAGGCCCAGGATTCACTCCTCGTGATTGGTTCATCGAAGAAGATGCTGCGTCCATCCTATCATGAACACAAAATATATTATCCCACACAACATTATACAATTTATTTGTCTAAAAAATTACCAATCTTATTAAAATAAACTACATGTATATATAATTTTTCTAAATAAGCACCACCTTTAATGAATACTAACTTTCTTGAAATAAATACTAACTGATCCGGTCCCAACACCGGCCCCCAAGAGCATGGCTTTAATGCTTTGCCAGATCAGCATTTTGAACAAGAGAAGTACGCTTCAAGTACATTATAATTACTTTTATACGGAATGCATACCGCCAAGGTACGTTACCCCGCCAAGGCACGTAACTCCGCCAAGGCACGTAGCTCCGCCAAGGCACGTAGCTCCGCCAAGGCACGGTACTCCGCCAAGGCGCGTAACTCCGCCAAGGCGCGTTACTCCGCCAAAGCTTATTACTCTGCCAAGGTGGAAACTATTGAATATCTAATATACATGCATGAAATATTCCCAATGCATGTTACTCCGCCAAGCCACAGGCTCAATACAGGCGGAATATTGAATTTCCCATACTGCGTAGCGAGCCCATACTTATAACCCCGGCACGAGATTGACTCTGTCTTGAAAGGTTGAAAATGGGAATCACGCTGTCACGCATAAAAGGGAAAACAAATAAAATAATAAAGCATTCACGCTTTCCAAGTAAGTGGAAACACCCACTACAATAACAGTGCTTGCAAACGGCACAGGGACCCACTACCTTTCCAGCATAATGCCTGAAAACAAGGAACGGGTCCTACCAATAATAGAGCACCAGTAACAGGTATATAAACCTCAGTAAAAAGGTATATGGGGGATCCCCAATTCTAAACCTTACACTCTCTTACTTGCATAATTCTCTCAGATTTGCTTTCTAAGTCTAAGAGTATTCTGAAATACTGACTTGAGCGTCGGAGAATAATTACAGGTACCACCCCCAATTGTGTCAAGGCAAAGAAGACTCCCTCAGGCGGACTGTGACACCGCCACAGAGTATATTGCATTCCGCCTCAACGTACAAGGACACTCCGTATTTGCATTCATACGAATACTACTTTGTACCAGATTGACACTTTACGTATATCTTGAATTGTTCAACAAGCATACTTTTACACCCCCTGTAAAGAACAGTTCATTGGCACGCCTAGTGGGACCTATAAATTTGGTAGTCCCACAATCTTTGATCAATTTCCATCACATTCATCATTAATGGAGAGACCAGGACCAGAAGTGTAGAATGAGGATTCTCCTCCACGCAATCCCAGACGCCTCAACTTCGACAACGATGCTCATAAAAAAGCAACGCATGTTGATTCTCCAGATCCGAAAGATGACATGATTCGAATGTTGAGATAAGAGATTGCTGAGCTTCGTCGTGAAAAGGCGAACCCCATGCATGAGAAAGCTGGTCCTGCAAGACAGCCACACCATGAACCACACGTACAGGAGGAATCAAGTACTCCTAACTACTCTCGCATCCCTACTTACATGGAAGAACAACGAAGCCTTCCACTGGCAAATGCTCAACATCAAGAAGGAAGGAGAGCAGGTTCAAATGCACCCCCCTCAGGATACAAGATGAGTATCCCATTTTCTAAAAGGCTCATGAATGCACATGTACCCAGACATTTGTAAACTATGCAGCCCATTTCTATAGGAAAATATTCTGGGGAAACAGATCCTTCTAAGTATTTAGATGCTTACATTTACGAGGCTATGTTCTTAGGAGCAAAAGAGGATGTCATGTGCAGAATGTTCCCTAGGACCCTCACAGGTGAAGCTCTTAGTTGGTTCAAGAGCTTACCTTCAGGCTCCATTGATTCATGGGAGGACCTGACCACAGCTTTTGGCAGCCACTTCGTGATCTCTAGGGATGCACCTAGAACCTCTCATACCTTGGCTCAGATCAAGCAAGGTGACAAAGAATCTCTGAAGGATTTCCTTAAGAGATTCTATAAGGAGGCAGCCATGGTTCCTGATCTGACAAAAGCAATACAGTTGCATATCCTCATCGAGGCTATGCAGCCAAAGTCACCTTTTGCTCTGTCGTTGGCAAAGGGACCTCCATCTACGATGGAGGAATTTCGCAGGAAGGCGTCCAAGTATGTGGGTATTGAGATGCATTTGGAAGCCACTGCATCTCGCAGTAAACCACCCACCGCAACTCCACATCATGACAAAGACAAAGAAAAGTCATCCAAGAATGACAAGTTCCACCAAAAAGACAAAGTAGGGAACCAGCCCTCCAAACAGCAAGATAGACGTGTGTTCAATTTTGCTCATTATGCACCCCTGAACACGTCATATGAACAAATCTTGCGTGAAATAGGATGGACTACACTCAACGTTTATGGGATCCAACGTCCACCTCCAATCAGGCGTGGTGGAAACCCAAAGAAATATTGTGAGTTTCACGAGTCAGTTGGCCATACCATAGAGGAATGTAAACAACTCAAGAACACTATTGAGGTGCTTATTCGTGAAGGCAAACTGAAGCATTATTTGTTTAAGGGTAAGTCTCATGATGAGCTAGAGAAGTTTGAAAAGCGACATCGTGATCATTCTCCGGGTCCTGATAATACTCGGGAGCCAAAAAGTACAGCGGCCACAGAAAAACAAAGAGACGTTGTTCTGGAGTCTGCCCAAAGAGAACCAAGCCCTGAACCTAGATCACGAGGCAAAAGGCAGGTTGTCGATATGATTGCTGGAGGCTTCGCAGGGGGCGGACCCTCAAACAACGCCAGGAAAAATCATCATCGTATGATTTTGTCTGTGCAGGGCAAGAGCAAAGAATATCGCTCATTCAGGAACGGAGTCCAGACTCCGCCTATAACCTTCACAGATGATGATTTTGGCCCTACTATTCCTGAGGGAGACGATGCAGATTATTACAGTAATTGTAACATCCCTGTTTTTAGTAGCAGTTTTATTTGGTAAATTTTAAAGTGTGGAAGGTCAGAAAGTAAGAATAAGTGAGTAAATACCTTGTATACGGTCAGTAATACTCTAAAAATTATATTTTTGGGTATAATTATGGAATTTATGCAGACCTTTGAGGATATTAATCAAATTCTGAGTGAAAAAGGACTCTGATCCGAGTGACAGTGAGCAATACCGAGTGATAGAAAGAAAATCCGAGTAAGGAATGAAATTCTGAGTGTAAGGTTATGTTATCCGAGTAATATATGACCAAGAAGGTTACTACTGAGTGGATTCTTGATCACAGAGACATTTGGAGTGAAGTGTGTTCAAGAGAACCACTCCTGAGTGAAAATCCGAGTCAAAACACCCTAGAAAGGCTCGGTTCCGAGTCAAATACTTCCTATTTTGAAGGAGACTACACTGATTGGAGTATTCCGAGTGAAAGAATGTATAAATACTCATGTTTATGTTGATTTGATGCTTCCTGTCGATTGGAGTGTGTTGTAGAATCAATTGAGAAGGATTCCGAACGGTTTCCTATGTATTTGCTTAGGAAACCGAGTGGAAAATGGTGGAGGGAGCCAATTCCGAGTGTAAAGTTAGGTTGACTGATGATGCATGATTTATCCTTAATTCCTTGCTTTAAATGTGTATAATTTGCCATTGCTAATTGTATAATATTATGCATTTTAACACATTTTCATAATTCAAGCTTTATTTAATATTAACTGAATTAGGCGATAATCTTTAAATGAAATAATAAATCTTACTTGATTTCCTTTATATTGTAGTGAATAATTGAGGTTGCAATTGGGAAATCATAAAAATTGAGCATCAGGTCTGACGCGTAGCGCTGGTACCACGCGTAGCTTGGAAGCAAATTCGCAACATTGACGCGCAGCGTCAAGCCCACGCGTAGCGTCAACAGTGACGAGGATCCCATTAACAGGCTGTATGCAACTTCAGAAGTGGGGGATTTATTTATATTAAAGCACTTATTGGCCAATCCATTACAGACATACGGCACTATCTCAGTGGGGAACATGCAGCACAAGTGTCCAAGCATTATTGAAGAATTATTGGATGAAATAATGTATTCTGAGTCAGAAACCCTCACGCGTAGCCTCACAACTACGCGTAGCGTGGAAGCAGATTCGCAACGCTGACGCGTAGCGTCCTGCTGACTTGCTTTCACTATAAATAGGACCATTGCCAAAGGCTTGAAACACACACCTCAATTCACGTTTCTCTCTTTTCTCTCTTTGTTTCTTTAAGCATCAGAGGAAGGCACAAAGCCTCCTCCTCTCTTCTTCCCCCTCTTTGCTCCATTCCGGGTTAGTTTCTTTTCTTTTTAGTTGTTATTATGGAGGGCTAAAACCCTAGATTGATTTTCTTGGAGAATGTTGTAATGTAATTTTGAGGTCATTAATTTTAATATAGTATGCTTTTATTATTGTTATTTCTTCATAATCATTCTCTACTTATTTAATTCCATTTTGTTTAATTGAATTTGTATGCTTAATCGGTTTAATTATTCAAATGGAGTAAAATAAGATTTCAAATTAGAATGGATTAAGGAAATATGCATGCTTAATGAATATTTTCATAATCACTTTTAATAATTATGGTTTGCTTAATTCCATAATTTGAGAATAGATTATGTATATAGGCGATGTTCTTATGTATGCTCAATAATTCCTAGATTTTAAGATCTTGACTCCTTTTGCTTAATTAGGATGCTTGATTAAAATATTCATTTTTAAATGAAAGTAAAGGAATTGTGAATTGAAAAAGACGCTTAGTTGATTAATTCAAATTGGGCTAAGAAATTGACAGTAATGAAAGTATACAAATTATCTTTAGTGAACCAAGGATAAATTTATTTACAATACTCCAAGAAAATCAATCGCTTGTTATTTATTGTTTTAAATCCTTTATTTACCTTGTTTTAATTTTAATTGTGACAACAAAAATCACTCAAAACCCCCCCAATTGTATGTTAGTGAACTTATGTTTGTAAAAAATTTTTTTAGTTGTTTAGTTTTAATTTTTAATTGTTAAAAATTAGTTTAAGACTTGATTTTTCCTAAATTTTTGTGTTGATCCTTGAGAGAACGACCTAGGTTGACACCCTAGTACTACATTAATTAATTTTAATGTACTAATTTGACGGAATAACGACTGTAAAAATATACACGTCAAATTTTGGCG
Organism: Clitoria ternatea; assembly: GCA_037962975.1. Classification (NCBI taxonomy): domain Eukaryota; kingdom Viridiplantae; phylum Streptophyta; class Magnoliopsida; order Fabales; family Fabaceae; genus Clitoria; species Clitoria ternatea. The sequence continues at coordinate 62,339,674 of CM075674.1, forward strand.
CCGTTGCCGGGGATCAACGATCTTTAGGAAAAACTCTTGTTTTAAATTAATTTTTTTTTAAATTGAAAAAAAAATAAAAAATCTTCTTTTGTTTGTTTGTTTGTTTTATTTCTTTTGCATGATTTAGGATTTTGATGATTTATTGCTCATGATGATCAAATATCTTGTTGTATGCTATGTATGACTAGAAGAACTTTTGAGCATTTATATTCATTTGATCCTGAAATTGAAAGAACTTTTCATAGGTTAATTAGAGAAGCTAGATTTAATAATAACTTTGTTGATATTGATAGTGATAGTATTTTTTCTGAATCTGTTGAAAGTACTACTGCTAGTTTTTCTGATATGGCTGAACCTCGTGAAAGAACCCTTAGAGAACTAGCTGCTCCTGAATTCACTTACGAAAGTTTGTGTATTCAATATCCTGATGAGGATGTCCCTTTTATTCTTAAGACCGGACTTATACACTTGTTGCCTAAGTTTCATGGTCTTGCGGGTGAAGATCCGCACAAACACCTCAAAGAATTCCACATTGTGTGTTCCACAATGAAACCCCAAAACGTTCAAGAAGACCATGTCTATCTTAAAGTGTTTCCTCATTCTTTAGAGGGTGTTGCTAAGGATTGGTTGTACTACCTTGCTCCAAGATCAATCACAAGTTGGAATGACTTAAAGAAAATGTTCTTGGAAAAATTCTTTCCTGCCTCTAGAACAACTGCAATCCGTAAAGATATATCTGGCATTAGGCAACTCTCTGGAGAAAGTCTTTATGAGTATTGGGAGAGATTTAAGAAACTCTGTGCAAGTTGCCCTCACCATCAAATTTCTGAACAACTTCTTCTTCAGTACTTCTATGAAGGTCTGCACCACGTTGATCGCAATATGATTGATGCGACAAGTGGAGGAGCTTTAGGAGACATGACTGCTGCTGAAGCAAGAAATTTGATTGAGAAGATGGCATCCAACTCTCAACAATTTGGTATGAGAAATGATTCTTTCAAACCCATGTTTGATTCCAATTCTAGTTCATCTGGAATTAAATTGGAGAGCAAACTCGATGCTCTCACCACTCTGGTCACACAATTAGCAGTAAATCAAAAATCCATGACTGCTAAAGTGTGTGGCATCTGCTCTTCACAAGAGCACCCCACTGATTGTTGTCCTTCTCTACAAGAAAAGGATAATAATAGTCCCCAAGCTTACGCAGCTAACATCTACCATGATAGACCACCACAAAACAACCATGACCTTTCCACCAATAGATACAATCCAGGTTGGAGGAACCATCCAAATTTGAGATGGGGAAACCAACAACAAAATCCCCATCCCCAACCCCCATTTCAAAACAATGCACCAACCTTCCAAAGAACTACACCTCAACCATCCACAAGTGGCCCTTCTTTGGAGGATCTGGTGAAACAAATGGCTACACAGAACTTGGAGTATCAACAGAGGAATGATGCTACCATCCAAAGTTTAAGCAACCAAATTGGGCAATTGGCTTCATCATTAAGCCAGTTACAATCTCAAAACTCTGACAAATTACCATCTCAACCAGCTGCAAATCCAAGAAATGTGAGTGCAATTCAGTTAAGATCAGGTAAGAACCTTGAAGTACCCATACCTAAGGAACCTGAAAAACAAACAGATGTGCCCACAACAGTTGAGAATGATGTGCCCTCTTCAAGCACAAGCAAATCTGAGATGCAACCATCCCAAATTCCACCTCATATCCCTCTTCCTTTCCCACCAAAAGCAATTCCAAGCAAGAAGATGGAAGAAATGGACAAAGAAATTTTGGATACTTTCAGGAAAGTGGAAGTGAATATACCTCTTCTCGATGCAATCAAGCAAATTCCCAAGTATGCCAAATTTCTGAAGGAGTTGTGTACTCACAAAAGGAGACTCAAGGGCAATGAAAGGATAAGCATGGGAAGAAATGTATCTGCACTGCTTGGTAAGGAAAATATCCCTGAGAAATGCAAGGATCCAGGTACGTTTTCTATACCCTGTATCATAGGCAATAACAAATTTAAAAATTGTATGTTAGATTTAGGAGCTTCAATAAATGTTATGCCTATGTCTGTTTTTAAATCATTGTCTCTTGGAAATTTACAACCTACTGGTGTAGTAATTCAGCTAGCCAATAGGAGCACTGCCTATCCTGCTGGAGTCATAGAGGATGTTTTGGTTCAGGTAGAACAACTTGTTTTCCCTGCTGATTTTTTCGTACTTGATATGGAAGAAGGTATGCCTCAAATTCCTGTTCCTATCATTTTGGGAAGACCATTTTTGAAAACAGCCAGAACCAAAATAGATGTTCATTCTGGAACTCTCTCTATGGAATTTGGTGACACGAGAGTTCAATTTAATATTCTTGATGCCATGAAATATCCATCTGAAAATCATTCTATTTTCCAAATTGACATTATTGATGAACTAGTTTTTGAACATTTTTCTAATGTTGATTTGGAATACATGGATGATTCAAACAAATGTTTTGCATGCAATGATTCTGGAAGTTGTGATATTTGTGCTGAAATTGATAGATACATAATTTCTGATTCAGAGTCTTTAGATATACCTAAGGAGCTGAATGCAGGATTTCAAGAAAATTCTAACAAAATTTTTGAAGTGCAAACAGCAGAATCAAAATCTACTTTGTTAGTTCCATCTGTTTTGCAGGCACCCAAGTTAGAATTGAAACCCCTACCTGAGAACCTAAAGTATGTATACTTAGGGGATAATGAACAGCTCCCGGTGATAATTTCCATTTCTCTTGATGAAAATCAAGAAGAAAAGTTGTTGCAGGTATTGAAAAGACATAAGAAGGCTATAGGATGGACATTGGCAGACATTCCTGGAATCAGTCCATCCATGTGCATGCATAGAATATTTCTGGAGGAAAATACTAAAGCAGTAAGACAACCCCAGAGGAGACTCAACCCTGTAATCCTTGATGTGGTTAAGAAGGAGATTACCAAGCTTTTACAAGCAGGAATCATTTATCCTATCTCTGATAGTCGATGGGTGAGTCCAATTCAAGTGGTTCCTAAGAAAACAGGGATCACCGTTGTGAAGAATGAGAAGAATGAGTTGATCCCAACTAGAGTGCAGAATAGTTGGAGAGTCTGTATTGATTACAGGAGACTTAACCAAGTAACAAAGAAGGACCATTTCCCTTTACCCTTCATTGACCAAATGCTTGAGCGTCTCGCAGGTAAGTCTCACTACTGTTTTCTTGATGGATTCTCTGGATATTTTCAGATTCATATTGCACCTGAGGATCAAGAAAAGACCACATTCACCTGTCCCTTTGGCACATTTGCTTATAGGAGAATGCCATTTGGCCTATGCAATGCTCCCGGAACTTTTCAAAGATGCATGATAAGTATTTTTCATGATTTCATTGAAAATTGCATAGAGGTGTTTATGGATGATTTTACTGTCTATGGATCTTCATTTAATGCATGCCTTGATAGTTTGGATAAAGTTTTAAACAGATGTATTGAAACTAACCTTGTCTTGAACTATGAAAAATGTCATTTTATGGTAAAACAAGGAATAGTCTTAGGGCATGTAATCTCTGAAAAAGGAATTGAGGTAGATCCTGCCAAGATAGAAGTTATATCACATTTGCCTTACCCCTCTTGTGTTCGAGAGGTTCGTTCTTTTCTTGGTCATGCAGGATTCTACAGAAGATTCATAAAAGATTTCAGCAAGAAGGCTAGGCCACTATCCAGTCTGCTTCAAAAGGATGTGGCATTTGAGTTTGATGAAAAGTGTAAGGAGGCTTTTAATTGCCTCAAGCAAGCATTGACCACTACCCCAATAATCCAAGCACCTGTTTGGACAGCCCCATTTGAGTTGATGTGTGATGCCTCTAATTATGCATTGGGAGCTGTCCTTGGTCAAAAGATTGACAAGCAGCCTAGGGTCATCTACTATGCATCTAAAACTTTAGATGCTGCCCAGGTAAATTACACCACCACTGAGAAAGAGCTCTTGGCCATTGTTTTTGCATTAGATAAGTTCAGATCTTACCTACTCGGTTCTCGAGTAGTTGTCTTTACTGACCATGCAGCTCTAAAGTACTTGTTGAAGAAAGGTGAGTCCAAGCCAAGATTAATTCATTGGATGCTCTTGCTCCAAGAGTTTAACTTGGAAATTCGTGACAGAAGTGGAACACAAAACCTTGTGGCAGACCATTTAAGCAGAATTGAGAATGCTCCTGATTCGGCACCTATTCGGGACCATTTTCCCGATGAACACCTCATGAGTATTTCTAATTCTTTTGATTCACCTTGGTTTGCTAACATTGTAAATTATCTTGTTGCTTCTGTTTTTCCACCATGTGCATCTAGAAACCAAATTTCAAAATTAAAAAGTGATGCAAAGTATTATATTTGGGATGACCCGTATTTATGGAAATTGTGTAATGATTAGGTGATTCGAAGATGCATTCCCGATCATGAAATAGAATCAGTTCTTCGATTCTGCCATGCTTCACCAGTTGGTGGACATTTTGGTCCACAAAGAACAGCAAGAAAAGTGTTGGATTCAGGTTTGTATTGGCCCACAATTTTTAAGGATGCATGGAGAATTTGTAACACCTGTGATAAATGCCAAAGAGCTAGTAATGCTACCACATGGAGACAACAGATGCCTCAGCAACCAATGTTGTTTTGTGAAGTATTTGATGTTTGGGGCATTGATTTTATGGGTCCATTTCCTCCATCCTTTGGTTTTACTTACATTTTATTGGCTGTTGATTATGTTTCTAAATGGGTGGAAGCTAAAGCCACCAGAACTAATGATGCTCGAGTTGTTGTGGATTTTGTTAGATCGCAAATTCTTTGCAGGTTTGGCATCCCGAGAGCAATCGTTAGTGATCAAGGAACACATTTCTGCAACAGGACCATGCAAGCTATGCTCAGGAAGTATGGGGTTGTTCATAGAGTCTCTACTCCATATCACCCCCAAACCAATGGACAAGCAGAAGTCTCTAACAGAGAAATCAAAAGAATCCTGGAAAAGATAGTACAGCCTAATAAAAAGGATTGGAGCAGGAAATTGGATGATGCTCTTTGGGCACATAGAACAGCTTTTAAGGCACCTATAGGAATGTCTCCCTATAGAATTGTTTTTGGTAAAGCATGTCATCTTCCAGTGGAGATTGAGCATCGTGCTTATTGGGCTGTAAAAGCTTGCAACTTAGCACTTAATCAAGCAGGTGAAGAAAGAAAATTACAACTGAATGAGCTTGATGAGATCCGTTTGGCAGCTTATGAGAACTCGAGGTTCTATAAAGAGAAAACAAAGAAATTCCATGATAGCTTAATAGCTAGAAAGGATTTTACTGCTGGACAGAAAGTGCTACTGTTTAATTCCCGGTTGAAACTGATGGCCGGAAAATTGCGCTCCAAATGGGAAGGACCTTTCATTGTTACTAATGTATTTCCCCATGGAGTTGTGGAAATAAAAAGTGAAAACTCCAACAAAAGCTTCAAGGTTAATGGACAACGCTTGAAGCCATTCCATGAAAATCCTTCACTTGTGGATGTTACAATGGAGGAACATGTTTTGGGGGAACCACTTCTTGATCCCCCTTGAGGGAGTTTTTCTTACCCATCTCTTTACTTTTTCATTATATTGTCTATTCTGTATGCTCTGTCTTACATTGAGGACAATGTATGATTTAAGTGTGGGGGTGGGATCATTTATGTGTTGTTGTGTGATTAAATTTTATGTGCTTTTGTTATAAAAAAAAAGGATTTTGTGTGTGTTTTTGTTTTAAAAAGGCATGTTTTATTGGAATTTTAAGATATGCATGAGTAACAAGTAAATTCTTTCATGTCTGATATGAGCTTAATGATATGTTATAATTTGAACTCAAGCAATTTTGGTATGATGAGAATGACATGATAATTGATAGATGATCATATATGATAGAATTATACCTTGTGAGATTTTTGAGCCTTTAAATTTGATGGATCACTTTAAACCATCTTAATCCTTTCATGTGTGATTAATTCCTGAAAGCTTACATCTTAATTTTTGTCTTGTTTCTTTATGATACTTGAAACTCATATGAATGTATTTGAAATGATACAGGCATTTTGTTCAATTGAGCCACTAAGCCAGATAAGCCTACCATGAATAAATTATCTCTTGCTAGCCATTTTGAGCCTATTTATCTATTTCCTTGTTGTAGCTCAAATAAGCCATGGATGAAAAAAACCAAAAATATACCTACCTTAAGGAATATATTGGAGCTTTGGAATCAAGTCAAAAACAGGCATTCAAATAAGTGTGGGGATGTGCAAAAAGGAATTGTAACTCTGGTTCCAAGAGTTATGCAATCTCATTAAAAAAAAAATTATGATTGCGACCTAATATCATACAATAAATGTTTTACCCTCACTGTTTGCCAGTTAAATTAATTGCTTCATCATTCTTTTTGGTATTTAAAAAAAAAAAAAAATTTATCCATTTTAACCTTGGCCACATTACAACCCTACAAAGCCCTGTTGATCTATACATGCATTTAAGTTGATTGTGGAATTGAGAAACTTGCCAAATTTTTAGACTGTCTATTTTTCAGGAAATGTTTTGAGAGTATACACAAACCTTAAACACTTGAGAGTTGAGAGTATGTCTTGTGAGGTTCTATCACTGATGATTTTCTTTTCAGTTTAATTTAATTTTCACATGCCTAAGTGTTTGAATGATTTTTATATATATATTGATGCTCTGTATCTTGCATGATGAATAACTCTTGTTTCTCTGTATATTCCTAAGATTCCATGCCAATTCTGTGTGTTGTTATTTTCAACTTAATGTTTTTTTTTCATAAATTGTGATACTTGTTTTTATTTTGCTTTTGCCCGGGAGTGCAAAAGAATAAGTGTGGGAGTATTTGATGATGCATGATTTAGCCTTAATTCCTTGCTTTAAATGTGTATAATTTGCCATTGCTAATTGTATAATATTATGCATTTTAACACATTTTCATAATTCAAGCTTTATTTAATATTAACTGAATTAGGCGATAATCTTTAAATGAAATAATAAATCTTACTTGATTTCCTTTATATTGTAGTGAATAATTGAGGTTGCAATTGGGAAATCATAAAAATTGAGCATCAGGTCTGACGCGTAGCGCTGGTACCACGCGTAGCTTGGAAGCAAATTCGCAACATTGACGCGCAGCGTCAAGCCCACGCGTAGCGTCAACAGTGACGAGGATCCCATTAACAGGCTGTATGCAACTTCAGAAGTGGGGGATTTATTTATATTAAAGCACTTATTGGCCAATCCATTACAGACATACGGCACTATCTCAGTGGGGAACATGCAGCACAAGTGTCCAAGCATTATTGAAGAATTATTGGATGAAATAATGTATTCTGAGTCAGAAACCCTCACGCGTAGCCTCACAACTACGCGTAGCGTGGAAGCAGATTCGCAACGCTGACGCGTAGCGTCCTGCTGACTTGCTTTCACTATAAATAGGACCATTGCCAAAGGCTTGAAACACACACCTCAATTCACGTTTCTCTCTTTTCTCTCTTTGTTTCTTTAAGCATCAGAGGAAGGCACAAAGCCTCCTCCTCTCTTCTTCCCCCTCTTTGCTCCATTCCGGGTTAGTTTCTTTTCTTTTTAGTTGTTATTATGGAGGGCTAAAACCCTAGATTGATTTTCTTGGAGAATGTTGTAATGTAATTTTGAGGTCATTAATTTTAATATAATATGCTTTTATTATTGTTATTTCTTCATAATCATTCTCTACTTATTTAATTCCATTTTGTTTAATTGAATTTGTATGCTTAATCGGTTTAATTATTCAAATGGAGTAAAATAAGATTTCAAATTAGAATGGATTAAGGAAATATGCATGCTTAATGAATATTTTCATAATCACTTTTAATAATTATGGTTTGCTTAATTCCATAATTTGAGAATAGATTATGTATATAGGCGATGTTCTTATGTATGCTCAATAATTCCTAGATTTTAAGATCTTGACTCCTTTTGCTTAATTAGGATGCTTGATTAAAATATTCATTTTTAAATGAAAGTAAAGGAATTGTAAATTGAAAAAGACGCTTAGTTGATTAATTCAAATTGGGCTAAGAAATTGACAGTAATGAAAGTATACAAATTATCTTTAGTGAACCAAGGATAAATTTATTTACAATACTCCAAGAAAATCAATCGCTTGTTATTTATTGTTTTAAATCCTTTATTTACCTTGTTTTAATTTTAATTGTGACAACAAAAATCACTCAAAACCCCCCCAATTGTATGTTAGTGAACTTATGTTTGTAAAAAATTTTTTTAGTTGTTTAGTTTTAATTTTTAATTGTTAAAAATTAGTTTAAGACTTGATTTTTCCTAAATTTTTGTGTTGATCCTTGAGAGAACGACCTAGGTTGACACCCTAGTACTACATTAATTAATTTTAATGTACTAATTTGACGGAATAACGACTGTAAAAATATACACGTCATTGACCGAATAAAATATTACTAAAAAGGGATATTACCGAGTGAAATCTTGGTCTTAGAAACAGCTGGAGTGAAGTGGGTTCAAGGGAATCACTTCTAGGTGAATATTCTGAGTGAAAACACCCTTGAGAGACTCACTTCCGAGTCAGATCTTGCCAATTGTTTCTTTTCGAGTGGCAATCATTATGATTACAGTATACCGAGTGAATAGACTCAATCAGAATTATAACCAAGTGCAATCCGAGTGAGTTGTCCAACTCAGATCTTCCTAGAGAGGAACGGAATAGCATTCCGGGTAGAAAGATCTTCGAGTGTGGTGTTTTGGGTAGTAGAGTTCCGAGTAAGGGCATATTTGAATCCAGTATAACTTGTTCTAAGGAACATGACCCCAAATACGCAATTCCGAGTGAAATATAGAGTAATGGAAGCTCATTCTGAGTGGAATATATAGGGCAGAGATATTTCCAAGTAAGGTTTATGTCTGTTACTCATTTTCCGAGTGGTGAAAGACCTGAAAAGATTCTGAATGAAATGTATTTTGATGAAGGACTTAAAGACTTGAGTAGTTAAGTATGAAATAAACCCGAGTGAATGAAACCTTTTAAGTGATGGAGAGTTTGAATGGTTCTGAGTAGACCAGAATTTTGAGAAACCCGAGTGAATGCTGAGGAGTTCCGAGTGAATGAATGCATATGTAGAGTTGATGCCTTCTACCGACTGAAATGTGCTATTAAAATTATTGGGAAGATTTGATGGAAGAAATAGTGATTTAAGTTATGAATTCCGAATGGTTATATATATATTGTATGGTTAAAGCATTACTTGGCTTGAATATGAGTGGTGATGAATGAATAATGCTAATTGAGTAGATACCGAGCGGAAAATGGTATTTGGGAACCCATTCCGAGTGAATTACAGTAGGCAGGGCCATTTCCGAGTAAGTCTATGAGTATGACTCCTCTTCCGAGTGAGAGGTACTCTACTGGACCAAATCCGGGTGAGGCTCATACGTGTGTGTCTTTTCCGAGAGGTAATGACCTTAATAGGCTTCGATTGAAATTGTAGTTGAAGAGTTTGGTTCAAACCGAGGGAGAAATATGAGTGGACCGAGTGGAGAAAGTGTTGATTTCTGAATAAAGGATGTTATAATTCTGAGTGGAAACTGTATGAATATGGATACCCTTTTCCGAGTAAGCCTAAGGTGTTATGAAATCCGAGTAAAAAGTGATTTGATGTTGAGTTGGCTAAGGAATGATTTAGTTAAGTGTGAAATAAATAAGAATAGGTTGTTTGCCGAATGGAAATCCTGAGTAAAGAGAATCCGACTGAATCCAGAAGAAATCCGACCTAGAGAGGAGAAATCCGACTAGATGTTTTAAGAAGAAACAATCAAGAGTGAGGACCAAGAGAAACGAATCAGTTTTAGAAGATTTCCGAGCCATGAAGGGCGGACTCGCTCAGGCGAATCGGATTTCGCTTAAGCAATCCGATGTCAGCACTTCACACCGGTTGGCCAATTAGGTCCGTCCTTAGATCAGAGGTTCACACCGGACAACTATGAGCCGGTGTTCATCACAACACCGCCCTCTTTCCACAGACGGTGTCCTTAACTCCTTCACACACACCGTCCTTCCCTACTTCACACTCAACACCGCCCACTCCATACCGACCTCGCACTCCACACTGCTCTCATACAGCACACCACCTCACACTCCACACCGCCCTCTGTTAATACCGCCCTCATACTGCATTCCGCCCTCACATACTCAATACCGTCCTCTTTAAAATCTCCAATACCGAACACCTTTTTAACCCCACTCAGACCACTTTATATATTTTAATATATCACTAACCCCTTTAATGCAAAGCTGACAGTGGAATGAGTCAAAAGTTTCCATTATCCCACCTAATCCTCCAATTGGTGTCTCCCACTTGTCTCCTGCAACTATTAAATCAATGCATCTCCAAGCCAAACTATCAGAACCAAAATTAAGAACTTCTTCCTCTTCCTTCTTTCTCTTACGTACCAGCACCAACTTCTTTATTTATCTCTCAAGTTCCTCTCCTCTGTTTCACTCGGAATTGGTGCAGGACAGCTCTTCTTCTCCTCCAAGAACTCCATCAAGGTAAGGGGGGTATATTCTCGGGTATTCTGGGGGAATCTGAGTGAAAGGAAAGGGTTAAGGAATGTGTTTCCTTACCTCTCCAGGACAGATGTGGTTTTGTTGTGATTTAAATGTTTTAATTGTTTGTTATATTTGTATGTATTGAACATGTTTAATTACAGCGTTATTTATTATTGACCATGAGAATTCAGTGAATATGTTGATTTTATTGATTAATATGAATGAATAAGTGTATATGTTTGATGCTGGACTGAAAAAAAAAATATATTAAAGTATCATGGGTATTTATGAGGACTCCAGTAAAGAGATATGAACTGACATCGGATACTATGATATTAAGCTCGGTATTGTACCAATCAACCAGAGCAGTTAAAGAATACACAAATTCACTCAGAAATTATAGTGATTTGACCAGTTATATATATTAATCCGATTGGTTATCTGAAGAATACAAGTTTCTTATTTAAAACTTTCAAACAGGATTATATTACATTTGATAAACACCTTAATTTCACTTGGAAAACATCTTTTCAAGTTGATTTCACTCGGAATTCAGTATGTCACTTAGAAAGCTCTTTTCAATTGATTTCATTTGGAGCTATATATATATTTGAACTAGAATAAAACTTATTTCACTCAGAAAACAGTTATTTCACTCAACTTATTCATTTTTGATTCATTCGGAAAATCAGTTATTTCACTCAAGAAAACTTACCCAGTTTGATTTTTACTCGGGAAACATCTTATTTAACTCAGAAAACTTCATCAGTATGATTCTACCCGGATTTATAATCTTTTCACACATAAAATCTCTTTTAAAATCAGAAATTACTCAGAAAATAATTATTTCACTCAGAGAGCTCTTTCTTCATTATGATTTACTCAGAAAAACGTTTTAACTTCACTGAGAAAATTCTTTCAAATTGATTTCACTCGGATTCAGATTTGTTTTATTCGGAAAATCCTCTCAGTTTGATTTTATTGGAAATCCTACTTATTTTTACTCAGAATCTTAACTTTTGCACTCGGTATTTATCCAAGTTTTACTCAGAAAGTCTGGTTATCAACATTTCCACTTGGACATAACTTGTGTTTTAATCGGAAAACTCATTTCTACTCGGTACCAATCTATTTCTACTCGGAAAATTCATTTTTACTCGGAAACAGACTTCTTTTACTCGGATAATTATATTTCACTCGGTATTTAATTGATTTCATTCGGAAAAACCTATTTGTCACTCGGTATTTAACTCCTTCTCCTCGGAAAAGCAATCTTAACGTTTTATACTTGGATTTTTTCATTCAGAATCCCTTCTATACTCCTTATTGAATTATTAAAATGTTATAAATATCATTATTGGTCTTTTCCCTATTACTATTCTTAATATTATTATTATTATTTACATTATTATTATTGTAATTCCTATTATTATAATTAGTATTATTGCTATAAATATCTTATTTTATTAACTATGAGTAAATAAATATGAATTATATTTTATTATTTATACAAGGTATAATTTCAACTAAGTTATAAACGATATATTTTATCAAAATGACCTGCAACGTTTGATCCATTAAATCAAAAGCTTATGAACGAATATGATGAGGCTGGAATCACATAAATACCCATGACTCAAAAGATGAAAGAGAATACATTTCGCATCATGAAAATATTTTTGAAGAAGAAAAACCTCTAGAGCATACACTTGGTACAGTGGAGAACACTCACGTTCGATCTCCATGAAGAATCTTGGGAGTACAACTGGAACGGCAACCCAATGGCATCAGAGTCGTGCCCTGATAGCCGGGTGAGACGAATAATTCTGGTGTACTTTGACTAAATGACGGAGTGTAACTATGATCGTAGGGATCCAAGTCTCAAATATATATATATAAATCAATGATGAGAACCAATGAGTTCATTTGTACCAGAGCTTGGGCGGACCCTGATCGCTCTAGAGAATTGGAATGGTGATATTCCAGAGAAGAAGAAATAATTTCTTGGGCCCACATGCATCATGAAACGTAATCAAGAAATATCATAATGGAACAAACTCATGCATTCCCTGATGACATATTTGATTGTTATAATCTTTGAAATGTGAATTGTATGATTACATGTTATTACTTGTTAGCTGGATTATGTCCGCACCGGGTAACCTACAGGGTCTTGGGTTATACTCACCCTTACTGTTGACCATTTTTCAGAGGAATTAGAACTCAAGAACCCGAATGTGAAGATCAGCAATATGCTGAACCAATTGAGAACAATCATTAAGGATAGAATATTTATGATTAATAATCAGACACCGGATGACTGTATAATATCTAAGGGTGCCTGCGTGCCCCATTCTGTTAAGAGTACAATTACTTACAGTTTGTGAATGACTATGTGATATATACATTATTGCTTCCACTGATCTGCCACGTATTCATGAAAAAAAAAATATTCACTTTTTCTGAAAACTGTTAACACACTCAGTTAAATAGGATGAACCTACAAAAGGATTTGTCTTATCTAACAGAGGGTGTTACAGTAATCGCTAATATGGATGTAAAACGCATCCTAATTGATCAGGGAAGTTCCTGCGACGTTATCTTTTATGACTGTTTTAAACGCATGGGACTAACTGATGCTGATTTGCAACCTTATACACAGGATCTTACAGCCTTTAATGGCGCCAAACAGCCTACTAAAGGCTACTTGGATACAAGGATTACTTTTGATGGTGAACCTGGGGCAAGGACTGTGAAATCCAGGATCCTTGTCATTGATGTTAAATCTCCATACAATGGCATCATTGGGCGTCCTACCTTGAATGCCATGGAAGCCATCGTTTCAACCCCCCACTTGTTAATCAAGTTCATTGATAAAGATAATCAAGTCTCATCTGTAAGGGGTGACCAGGAAATGGCTCGCTATTGCTACAATTTGAGTCTTAACATGGTGAAGCTTGAAACCATGTCTAAGAAAAGAAAATTGAATGAAGGGAGCAGTGCGGCGGCATCCGTCAATTTGGTGGATCTTGACCCCAGGGCGGAGTCTTCTGTAGACCCACTAAACCCTTTGAAACCAACTCCTGATGGTGGTTCCAAGTCTATTGTTTTAGGCAGCACCCCGGAGCAAATTACAAACATCAATGACAAACTGGAGGCTAACATGGAGGCAAGACTAATTGTACTTCTCCATGAGTATAAAGAAATTTTTGCTTGGACCGCTGCAGACATGCCTGGCATGGATCCTAACTTTTGTTGTCACCGCCTGGCGGTGTATCCTGAAACTAAGCCAGTGGCACAAAAGAAACGGCGTATGGGTCCTGCTAAGCAAAAAGCTGCTTGTGAACAAACAGAGGAGCTCCTCAAGGCGGGGTTCATCAGGGAACTCCGTTACTCCTCCTGGCTGTCCAACGTGGTTATGGTACAGAAAGCCAATGGCAAGTGGCGTATGTGCATAGACTACATTGATTTGAATAAATGCTGTCCCAAAGATCCATACCCTCTCCCCAACATTGACAAATTGGTTGACGATTCCTCAGGATACAAGTATCTATCTTTTATGGATGCCTACTCCGGATACAACCAAATTCTAATGTGTGAGGATGATCAGGAGAAGACAGCATTCATTAATGATAAAGGGGTCTTTTGCTACAACGTCATGCCATTTGGGCTAAAGAATGCCGGGGCAATCTACCAGCGCATGATCAACAAAGTTTTTGAGGGTATGCACACAAAGCTGGTAGAGGTTTATATTGATGACATTATTGCCAAGACCCCGGAAGGAGGAGACCATGTTGAAGACCTACGCCTCATTTTTCAACGCCTACAGCAATACAACATGAGACTCAATCCATTAAAATGTACATTTGCTGTACCTGGGGGCAGATTTTTGGGTTTCATGTTAACACAAAGAGGCATAGAGGCTAATCCTGATAAATGTTGCGTAATCCAAGAGTTGCAGAGCCCCAAAACATTGAAGGAGGTATAATCCCTCAATGGCAAAATCACTGCTCTAGCACGATTCATGCCAAAAATGGCTCATCGCTCTCTTCCCTTGTACAAAATGCTGAAGAAGGATAAGAAATTCAGTTGGGGCCCAGAACAAGAGGCGGCATTCCAAAGCTTGAAAAATGTCTTGGCCAGCCCTCCAATCCTGGTAAAACCAAGCCCAGGTGAGCAACTCATTATTTATTTGTCTGTTTCAGATGAAGCGTTGGCGATGGCTCTGGTCAAGGAGATAGTTGAAGGCCAACGACTGGTGTACTTCACTGGTAAAACATTGCATGGTGCAGAGTGCCGTTATCAGAAGATTGAAAAGGCAGCACTTGTAGTTGTTTGGGCCTCATGACGCCTAAGACCATATTTCCATGCCCATCCCATCCTGATTCGCACAGACTTGCCACTTCGTACTATACTGTTCAAACCAGACCTGGCTGGAAGGATGATCAAATGGGCCATAGAACTCTCTGAATTTGACATATCATACGAACCAAGAACTGCTATCAAGGCACAAGTCCTAGCAGATTTCGTAGTTGAATTAACAGGCTATAGCCCAGATGCAGATCATTCACATTGGACAATATACGTTGATGGATCCTCAAACAGCAAGGGGTGTGGAGCAGGAATTGTTGTGGAAAGTGATGAAGGGGTACACCTTGAAATTTCATTGCACTTCACCTTCACTACGTCTAACAATCAGGCGGAGTATGAAGCCTGCTTAGCCGAACTCAGAGCAGCACAAGATGTTGGGGCCAAAACTGTCACCCTATGCAGCGATTCTCAATTAGTCATCTCACAAATTCTTGGTGAGTATCAGGCTAAAGAACCTCTGCTACAACAATATCTAGACTGCGTCAATGAGTTAAAGCAGCGCTTCGATGAAGTCACTTTCAAGCATGTACCCCGTGAAGAAAATACACGCGCCGATATCCTCTCCAGGTTGGCTAGCACAAAGAAGGCAGGATGCACCACTACGGTTGTACAAAGTACCTTGGCAGAACCAAGTATTTCCTTTCCTTCCTCAGTGTGCATGATAAAAAGCCGCTCCTTTGATGACAATTCCTGGGTAGCACCAATAGTTTGTTACCTTGTTAATGGTCAATTACCCACGGATGATCTCGAACGGCGTAAACTAAAGAAAGAAGCACCTTACTACACACTCCTAGACGGACAGTTATACCGCCGAGGTATTTCTATTCCTTACTTAATATGCATAAACGAAAATGAGGTGCAAGCCGTTTTAAAAGAAGTCCATGAAGGCCAGTGTGGACACCATCCAGGGGCACGGAGTCTAATGAGAAAAATACTCAGGGCGGGGTATTGGTGGCCCACTCTGAAGTATGACTCCGCCTCATATGTTCAAAAATGCGATCAATGTCAACGATTCGCAAATCTTCATCACACTCCAGCAGAGGAAATGTCATCATCAATAACGCCTTAGCCTTTCTATCAATGGGGCATGGATATCTTGGGTCCATTCCCAACTGCGCCCGGCGGAATCAAATACTTGATAGTTGGTGTTGATTACTTCACTAAATGGATTGAGGCAGAGGCAGTGGTGCACATAACATCAGCCAGGACTTGAAGATTCGTATATGAAAATATCATTGCACGTTTCGGAGTCCCTGGACGCATAGTCACTGATAATGGCACCCAGTTCACAGATCGTAAGTTCACTGAACTTCTAGAAAATCTCAGCATTACGCAGATTTTCTCTTCTGTGGAACACCCTCAAACCAATGGACAAGCTGAAGTTGCCAACAGAGAAATCTTGAAGGGCCTCAAGAAATGCCTTGGTGAGGCAAAAGGAGATTGGGCAAATCAGTTATGCCACGTTTTATGGGCATACAGAACAACCCCTCACTCCACCACAAATGAATCTCCATATCGGCTGACATACGGAGTTGAGGCTGTCATCCCCATTGAATTGGCAGCCCCTTCAGCTCGAGTCCTCCATTTCAACGAGGAAGCCAATCCACAGAACCTTGCACATGAACTCGAGGTTTTGGCGGAGTTGAGAGAGGAAGCCTTTGTGAGGGACCAAGCTGTCAAAGCAAAGGCCGCCAAACAGTATAACACACGTATTTTTGAACGCCGTTTCAAAGAAGGAGATTTGGTCCTGAGAAGGGCCAATATTGGCAACAAATTTGCACACCAAGGCAAATTGGCACCAACCTGGGAAGGTCCATACCGGGTCATCGAGGCTTTGGGTAAAGGCACATACCGCCTAGAAAACTTAGATGGCACTCCGGTCAGGAATAAATGGAACATTTTAAATTTACGCATATATTACAGCTAGTTGGGTAATATGGTATGATCTTTTCCTCCTAACTCAAGGTTCTTCCTAGATATGCTTTCCTTGAAAAGGTTTCGAAAAGACATACCCCAACTCAGCCCTTTATGTAGTTCCATTATTAATGAAATACCTTCCTACATTCAATCTTCATTCTAACTTTGAATTGATTATCCATGGCAGAACTTGTTCCCATGCAGATAAGACAACGACTCCAAAAATTGAAGCATAGATGCATAACTCTTTATTCCATAAAGATCAATCAACATGAAACACAGCTTCACAAACGGAGTCAACAAAAAACTCCTTGGGGGGAAAAGATTGGTGTCACAGCTATATGCTGCACCATACTGACCCTGAGGTCCAAAAAACTCCTTGGGGGGAAAGGATTGGTGTCACAGCTATATGCTGCACCATACCGACCCTAAGGTCCAGAAAACTCCTTGGGGGAAAAGGATTGGTGTCTCAGCTATACGCTGCACCATACCGACCCTAAGGTCCAGAAAACTCCTTGGGGGGAAAGGATTGGTGTCACAGCTATATGCTGCACCATACCGACCCCAAGGTCCTACAGGCCGCCTATGGAAGGAACTGGTGTCACAGCTATATGCTACACCAATTCATCCCCAAGGCCCTGCAGGCTTCTCGTGGAAAGAGCTGGTGTCACAGCTATATGCTGCACCACACTGACCCCAAAGTCCAGCAAATTTCCTGCGGAAAGGATCGGTGTCACAGCTATACGCTGCACCATACCAACCCGGGATTCAACAATTGTCATGTGATCAGGAGATACACTCCAGCCCAAATTCAAAAGGATGAACACTCCATCCAAAACTTGACTCCGCCTAACTACCAATGTTTTACGGAGTACATAATCAACAAACTCAAGCACTATCAACAAGTTCAAGTAAGTTCAACACTTGTAAAAATTGTGCTTCTTTGAAATTCCTAAGAGGCTATTCCGCCTCCTTACGGAATTCTACTTCTTTGAAATTCCTAAGAGGTTACTCCACCTTCTTACGGAATCCACTTTCATTGAAATTCCTAAGAGGCCAATCCGCCTCACTATTGAATTTATTTCATTGAAATTCCTAAGAGGCAACTCCGCCTCCTTACGGAATTCTATTTCTTTGAAATTCCTAAGAGGCAACTCCGCCTCCTTACAGAATTCTATTTCTTTGAAATTCCTAAGAGGAAACTCCGCCTCCTTACGGAATTCTGTTTCTTTGAAATTCCTACGAGGCAACTCCGCCTCCTTACGGAATTCTATTTTATTGAAATTCCTAAGAGGCAACTCCGCCTCCTTACGGAATTCTATTTCTTTGAAATTCCTAAGAGGCAACTCCGCCTCCTTACGGAATTCTATTTCTTTGAAATTCCTACGAGGCAACTCCGCCTCCTTACGGAATTCTATTTCATTGAAATTCCTAAGAGGCAACTTCGCCTCCTTACGGAATTCTATTTCTTTGAAATTCCTAAGAGGCAACTCCGCCTCCTTACGGAATTCTATTTCATTGAAATTCCTAAGAGGCAACTCCGCCTCCTCACGGAATTCTATTTCTTTGAAATTCCTAAGAGGCAACTCCGCCTCCTTACGGAATTCTATTTCTTTGAAATTCCTACGAGGCAACTCCGCCTCCTCACGGAATTCTATTTCTTTGAAATTCCTAAGAGGCAACTCCGCCTCCTTACGAAATTCTATTTCTTTGAAATTCCTACGAGGCAACTCCGCCTCCTTACGGAATTCTATTTCATTGAAATTCCTAAGAGGCAACTCCGCCTCCTTACGGAATTCTATTTCTTTGAAATTCCTAAGAGGCAACTCCGCCTCCTTACGGAATTCTATTTCATTGAAATTCCTAAGAGGCAACTCCGCCTCCTCACGGAATTCTATTTCTTTGAAATTCCTAAGAGGCAACTTCGCCTCCTTACGGAATTCTATTTCTTTAAAATTCCTAAGAGGCAACTCCGCCTCCTTACGGAATTCTATTTCTTTGAAATTCCTAAGAGGCAACTCCGCCTCATTACTGAATTTATTTCATTAAAATTCTTAAGAGGCTACTCCGCCTCATTACTGAATTTATTTCATTGAAATTCTTAAGAGGCTACTCCGCCCCATTACTGAATTTATTTCATTGAAATTCCTAAGAGGCTACTTCGCCTCCCTACTGAATTTTACTTCGCCAAAATTTCAAAAAGGCTATTCCGCCTCGTTATACTTAGTCATATTCCATTAAGTCCTCAAATGAATATCCCGCCTTCTTAATATCATTTTACGAGGCATAAATACGACAGACTCAAACATTGCTTATATGAACAAGTATAGATTACAGAAAATATATTTTATTGAATATTGCCAAAAATTGATAAAGATCCAGAGCCTATCCTGGAACAAGGCAATATCATTAAAATTCAAAGAAAAACAAAACTTGCAAAAAGATTCAGGAGCTGGTCTTTAAGGGTCGGATGGCATCCCTTCTTGTTGGGCGGAGCTGAGCTGACTTTTGCCAGGTTTGGATAAACTTTGGGAGGGAGGCAAGTCCGCCAGGACATATTCTACACTGGGCGCAGGAACGTGACCCCCATGAACAGGCACCATCAGTTCTCCATTAATGAAGTCATAATAAGGATGAATGCCTGCAGTGGTGAAAGTAACGCCTGGATTGCGATAACGGAGTTGGCGAACAGCCATGCTGAAAGCATCATCAATTGTCGCCTCAGCTGCATCCAAGGCAGATTGTAACTCCTTGTCAAGCCTCTCACTGGTGGCATCTGAAGTGGCTTTTTCAGCTTGCAGCTCTTGAACCTGTTTTTCAAGGTTATTGTATGCAGTGGCTGCTTGGTCCAACTCCGCCGCCCAGGCGTCTTCTGCTGAAGTTCGCTCACATCCTCGCCCAATTTTTGGTTCTGCTGATTTAGATCTGAAACTTGCTGTTTCAGCAGAACATTGTCAGCCTTCACCTGGGAGAGTCCACCCACCTCTTCGCCCAGCTTCATATTCTGCTCTTTTAAGCTAGAAACTTGCTTTTCCAGCAAGACTTTATCAGCTCTCACCCGAGACAGCTCCTCCTCCAGTTTCTTGATATCAGAGTCGGCGGTGTCAAGGTGTTTATCCTTCGCCTTGATCACCTCCGACAGCTGTTCATTATCATGTTCCAAGCTGCGTATCTTTTCAACAGACTCACGAAAAGACTCTTGAAACATGTTGGCCTCAGCAGCAATATCAGCAATACGTGGCACAGAGGCTAGAAAACCATCAATTTCTGCAAGGTGCCACCTTGCAGCTGCAGCAGCGTCTGGAATCTCTTCGAAGTCGATGTCGGGGCGGAGGATAAACTCCGGATCACGCCTCTCCGACTGGCGGGATCCCATATTTGCAAAATACAAAAAGGGATTCAGTCGAGACCCCGCCAAAGGCAGAGAGACGGATCGCCTGGATGACTCCCCTGGAACATCAATAAAGAAAACCGGTGTCCCTCGAGTAGCCAAGTCCAAGGCGGGATTCTCAGCCGGGCGGACTGGGGAAGTTTGAACTCCCTCCGCCTCATCCACCACAACTTGGTTTGGAGAGGCATGAATTCCCTCCGCTTCCTCCCCCACGACACCTTCTTCGAGGGCGCCTTCAACACCGCCCATATCAGCAGTAGTACCCACAACAGGTACCTCCTGAGTCTCTTCCAAGTTGATGACGACGTCAGCTGATGCTCCTTCCCTAATCTTCTTCTTGCCCTTGTTCTTTCTTTTGAGCAAAGGTTGGGGATCCACTTCCTCTTCCTCCTCCTCAACAGCTTCTGGTTCTTGGCGTTTTTTAGAACGCCTTTCAACATCAACTGCTGAGGACCCTGCACCACCTTCCAAATTCACTATAGTAGTGGATGCAGGGAAAGGAAGAATCTTTGTCAGAGCAGCAGCCAAATTCCTCCTGGGCTGCACATTGTTCTCCGCGTCAATTTCCTTGCGGCTCATACGAATCTGCTTGATGCGCTCCATCCCAGGGAATTCAGCAATCTCTCCTGCAAAATAACATATATGAATATGGTTAGAAGATGCAAAAAAAAATAGGAGTAATATTCAATCAACATTGGAATCGTTAATGATGAAATATTACTTAAGTATCCCTGAGCATCCCGCCCAAGCAGCCTTCGACACAGAATCAGCTTATGGACGGAGTTGTACTCCTTCAACGTCTGAAGTACTTCCACAGAAGCAGCTGATAAAGCACTCTCCTCAACTTCATATGCTTGTTTAGTCAGGAGGAAGTGCTCATGAGTCCAAGCTACTGGGAATTTGTCAATTCCCTCCTTACTCCGCCAGAAGACGGGCTTGTCCTTCCTAACGGAAACCTTCACAAAGCTCATCCTAAAGTGAAGTCTGCCTTCCTTGGCGGAGTCAGCAAACGCCTTGAAATTCAAAATCTTCGGCTCCGCCCGAAGGGTTACAAAGCCCATGCTGCCAGTTTTCACATTTACTCTCCTCATGCTGCGGCAGAAGGCAAAGAACAACGCCATAGTGGGCGTAAACTCTAGATGTTCAGCCATCACCTCAAAGCTGCGAACTATCCCCCAACCATTAGGGTGCAGTTGAGAAGGGGCGCAGTCCAGGAACCTAAGTACGCCCATCTGGAACTTATTCAATGGGAAGCGCACCCCCAGCTGGGTAAATAAAATATCATACATATATATGGTACGATCATTTTGAGGACGATGGCATATCCGTTCGAACGTCTTGGGAGAACGAATGATGAACCTCCTTTCATACCGTTCATCCTTCCAGATTGGTACAGATAACTCCATCACCCCCCCACTCGTTGTTGCATGGCGAGAGGAAGCATCTTTCACATCTTCCTCAACCCAGCAATAGGGGTCAGTCTCAAGAGTCTTTTTCCAGTCCAGTCCATGCAACACAACATTCTGACACTCTGTCATCGTTATAACTTGTGTGTGGGAAACACCTCCTGATACAAACGAATGTACAGCATTACTAAAATACTCCACGCTGCTGTAAAACGTCGAATCCCTCCCAGTATAGAAAGCCTCATCTTCACTCTCAATATCCGAAAACATCGGATAAACAGAAACCCTAGAGCAAGACTCTGACCTTTTTCCTCTCATCCTCGTTTCAATAAACACACGTATAAAGAAAACAGAACCAACCCAATAATAATGAAGACAGGAAATAGAGGAAAAAGAGAGTTACCTTAGATTTCTGAAGAAGTGAAGAACTGCAACAACAAACGACTCGCAAGAAAGCAATGTTCAAAAGGCAGTTCCAATACGAAAGCGCAGAGAAGAAGATGAAGCGAAAAGTTTCCCCTAATAAGAGTTTACCTATTTATAGGCATGGATTGGGGGGAAACACGTAAAGCCTCATTAATCTCAGAAACGCAACTACAGCCGTTGGATGAATTTAACGCAATTACAGCCGTTGGATGAATCTCGAGACAGGCATCTTTTGGGCCGTATTTTCAAAATCCAAGGCCCACGATAATAACCTCGAAAACGTATTCAACTGCCATCCCACGCATTTATGTCCCATCATTGGAATGGCAATCGTTACGAGGGCATACGTGGCAATGAGAGATTGAAGCGTTAAAACGCAGTTTTGAGGCGCATTAATGACAGGCGTGGCAAGTAATGATGAAAGCATTAAATGCACGAAAACACTTGTCCGAAAATCCTGAACTAGCAAACGCCGCCTAAACCCATGCCTATAAAAGCTAAACTTAAGTGTTATAGCTCATTAAAGTGACTCCGCCAGTCACTATAACAAGCTAGGGGGCATATGATCCGGTCCCAACACCGGCCCCCAAGAGCATGGCTTTAATGCTTTGCCAGATCAGCATTTTGAACAAGAGAAGTACACTTCACGTACATTATAATTACTTTTATACGGAATGCATACCGCCAAGGTACGTTACCCCGCCAAGGCACGTAACTCCGCCAAGGCACGTAGCTCCGCCAAGACACGGTACTCCGCCAAGGCGCGTAACTCCGCCAAGGCGCGTAACTCCGCCAAGGCGCGTTACTCCGCCAGCGCTTATTACTCTGCCAAGGTGGAAACTATTGAATATCTTATATACATGCATGAAATATTCCCAATGCATGTTATTCCGCCAAGCCATAGGCTCAATACAGGCGGAATATTGAATTTCCCATACTGCGTAGCGAGCCCATACTTATAACCCCGGCACGAGATTGACTCTGTCTTGAAAGGTTGAAAATGAAAATCACGCTGTCACGCATAAAAGGGAAAAACAAATAAAATAATAAAGCATTCACGCTTTCCAAGTAAGTGGAAACACCCACTACAATAACAGTGCTTGCAAACGGCGCAGGGACCTACTACCTTTCCAGCATAATGCCTGAAAACAAGGAACGGGTCCTACCAATAATGGAGCACCAGTAACAGGTATATAAACCTCAGCAAAAAGGTATATGGGGGATCCCCAATTCTAAACCTTACACTCTCTTACTTGCATAATTCTCTCAGATTTGCTTTCTAAGTCTAAGAGTATTCTGAAATACTGACTTGAGCGTCGGAGAATAATTGCAGGTACCACCCCCAATTGTGTCAAGGCAAAGAAGACTCCCTCAGGCGGACTGTGACACCGCCACAGAGTATATTGCATTCCGCCTCAACGTACAAGGACACTCCGTATTTGCATTCATACGAATACTACTTTGTACCAGATTGACACTTTACGTATATCTTGAATTGTTCAACAAGCATACTTTTACACCCCCTGTAAAGAACAGTTCACTAACTTTATTAAAAAAAATACAAACTTTCTTAAAATAAATAACTTTTTTGAAATAAGTACTCACTTTGTTAAAATAAATACCAACTTTATTCAAATAAGGCACATTTAAAAATATTGTCTGAAGACCCTAACTTTACTCAAATAACATCTTATTTGATTTAAAAAGTAAAACATAATACTTACCTTATATCAAATGCTTAACTTGTAAAGATGAAAGTGGACCACCCTTATCAACACAAACAGAATAGAAGGACCACACTAGTAAAAGACAAAGACCAAGTTTGCAAAAAACCAAACAGCAACTTCACAATGCGTTTCTGGAACCAGGAATGGATGAATGTTAAAATCAAGTGGAGGGACCACGAATTTAAAGGGGTCGGAGGGGTGGGGACTGCCATGAAAACGCATTCCCCTTGTGCGTTTTAAGCTGAAAAAACGCGTTACCAAGAGGCGTTTTTCAACCCATGCCCAACAAACATGACATTGTCACCAGTGGAGGTGACATTACATTGGCAAAACGCCTCATTGACATGCGTGATGCAACAGGAAAACGCATCTCCGGGCAGCGTTTTTGGAGGAAAAGCCTTATCACCATGCGTTTTTACTGCATGCGTGACACTTGGCACGCATGCACGTAAAACGTCTTTTGAGCCTGCGTGTTCAGTAAACCAGCCTTCCCAAGATGCGTTACCCAAAACTTGACTTGACCACTGCAACACCAGACAACTAAATACATTTTTTTCTAACCCATATTCCCAAATAAATTTAAAATTCGCACAATGGTGAAAAACCCGTGGTGATCGAGTTATCGAAAATTTTGGATAACTGTAATTTATACATTTTATTTAGTAAGCATTGTAGCCTAGTCTATACATGAAACCTCTTTTTCTCAGAATTTGTAAGGCTGCTACAGATTTCCATGAGCCAACGACCCAAGATCAGGCCTTTCCTAACATTTTAAGGGCCTATGAAAATTAATAGATAAGAATTTCATGTATACAAATTTTAATTTTAATATATATTTTATAAAAGTATATAATAATTTTATAAGAAATATTAAATATTATTGTCTATTTTGAAAAGAAAGATATTTTATATTTTTATGGTTTCAACTCTTCTGCCATCACTCATTATTTCATTGGTTGTCCTGTCTATCATCTATAAAACAAAATATATAATTTATTGTAAAATGTGGATTGTGGGATACAAAATCATTATTAACATCAATATTTTTTAACACGTTCTTTTCAATAAGTAAAATTATCCAATAAATCAATTTTTCTTGAGATATTGATGACATTAAATAAGTTTATATTCATTTTAACTTTGAAAAACTCATTTTAATTAAAACAATAGATACATGCATAAATAATATTATTCTATGAGTAATTGACACATTTGATAACAATCCGTAGTTTTGAGAAGATTAACAATGAATGAAGAAAGAGTAATAACCATAACATAGCTCGAGAGGATTAGAAGAAGGCAAAAAGTTGAAATATACTTCATAAAGTATTTTTAAAAAATATCAAAGATAAAATAACTTGTTTGAGTTCTTTTCATTTATGAATCCAGTGTTTGGGGTACCTTTAGACTACTCTCAAGACCGACCTGCCCAAGAGTTTAGATTTTTGCATTACTTTTTTTTTAGATTTCAAAAAAATAAAATTTAAGATTTCAAAAAATAAAATTTAACATAGTGTTCAAACTAAAGTATCTTAGAATTGAATTTTTAGAAGTTATTTACGAATTATTTATGATAACTAAATTTCAAAAGTTTAAGACCACTAGTTTAGTTGGTTGATTAATGTTTGTAAGTTATAAGTTCCATGAATAGTCTTTAAGTTTTGATTTGGATTCATAAAAAATAAAAAAGTCAAAGTGGGTGATATAATTAAAAATGTTTTTTTTTATGGAAACGTCAAGTTTTATACAATTTTTTTGTTTCCCACATGTATCCCACTGAGAGCAATTATGTCCATCCTATATAGCCTACTTGAAATGAGACTCTTAGACGGTTGTTTTTACATTCACAAAGTCTAAATTTTAAAAATATTCACATTAATATTACCTAAATATTTGATTTTGTTTATCTTATTTATCACATAAACAACTAATTATCTTAAGAATACATTCAATAATAATATATTTTGGTACACTGACATTTAATAATGTTAAAAAACATAATTTATCATATATTTGATATAAAAATATTTTAAAAATTACTAACACTTAAGACAAAAATAATACATATTTTTTAAGGTCTTGAAATGAGTCAAGTCAATCAAACTTTCCTTACTTTTAAGTTTCTTTTTAAAAAACTTAAAAGTAAACTCAAATCCACCCTTAATATTACATGTGAGAGGCACCTTATCCCCTGTGATAATAAAAATTTGTTTGTCCCTTAAACTATTCACCTTATCCCCTATGTTACAGTAAGCGACATTTGGACATCCACTTGGTGTAAAACGATGTCATTCAATCTATTACGATATTAGTTGGGTTTAATAATCGGGGCAGATTGTTAGGTATAAACATGGGTGTCTAATTTTGGTTTTATCTATGTAAATATGAGATATCTGATTTTGAAAATAAGAATAGGTCGGTTTATAACGAGTTGTGGGTAAAAACGAGTCATTTAAATGATTTATTCTAAAAAGGCGGGTTCGGATTAAAAAATTAAACCCGATGATACACATAGCCGACCGATTGCTTAGGGATTTAGTACGGTGGTTGTTATTATTGGTTAACGGATTACATTACATTTATTAAGGAATTAGAATGTATATTTTAACGATATATTTATTTTGGGTTTATATTTTTACTTGATTAAAACTTTAAAATATTTTTATATTGTTTGCTAAAATTATTTTATACACAAAAGACATTTGACAAAAAATAAAAATCAAACTTTCCTAAAAAATTTAACCGAAAAACCTGACTGAAAAAACTGAGAATCGCAGCAAACCAATCATAATATTAGGTGAAAATGAAATATTATTTATATTTCATGAATAACAGGGAATAGACTCAAAATTAACTAAATCTCACCCGAACCAACCGATAATGTATACAAATCTAGCAGTTGTAATAAAAGGTAAGTTGAAGGCGGCACGGTGTAATTTACCCTTTAGTAAATATACATATACACAAACGAACTTTTTTTTTCCCGACAGATACATGTGCAGAACTTAAAAAAAGGCATTTAATTGATGTGTTGTCCTTTGTAATATTGTCTAACATGTATCTTCTCGCCTTCTTGACTTGATCCTTTGGACAAGTACCTTCTGCAAAAGTTTCGAGAAATTCCAACGCAAGGAAAAAGGAAGTTCAACAGATTATTACCATATACGATTTGCACTATTGCACCAAAAAAAACTTTAATGGAACCAAACCATTGTCCAATATAATCTTCTTGCCTTGAACCTTTGGACAAGTGAGAAAGCGAAAGTTTCAGGAAATTCCAATACGAAAAAAAAAGCAGTATTATAGTAGGTGAAATTACAAGAAAATGGCAATTGCACCCTTTGCCATATCACAAACATGAGGTATTCACAAACATGAGGTATCCACAAGGGTAAAGCATGAACTTGATATCTGGGTGACATGATTCACGTTTACTACAGTAAAAGCAGCTTTAAACTCTCCTCGGAAGTGAAGTAATTACTTATGCCAAGTGTAAAGCCACGAGGAATCTTAACCTA
The DNA here is from genome assembly GCA_037962975.1 of Clitoria ternatea. Lineage (NCBI taxonomy): Eukaryota > Viridiplantae > Streptophyta > Magnoliopsida > Fabales > Fabaceae > Clitoria > Clitoria ternatea. The sequence goes on from CM075674.1 coordinate 62,367,066, forward strand.
TAAATAGGTGGAGTAACATAAGGGTAGCTCAAGGCATCATTGATAATTTGCATATCATCAAGTTGAACTAGCTAGCACATAGCAATATGTCCAACTCCAAACCAAATGGCAGCTCATTGCCACAACAAAAGGCTCTGCTCCCGAACCCATTTCATTTGAGTGAGTCTGAGATCCTTGAGAAAGTTTATCTAACCCACACTTATGATGATCAAGTGTGCGATACGCAGAGCCTTTTCAACGTGGTGTCCAGCGTTATCTTCAACTCAACTCGAGTTGTTGACATTTATATACTTAAGGTAACTTGGTGATTTTCTTTGAAAGTGGTGACATATGGGCTGTGACTAAATTAAGGTTTACAGTGACGATCGAGCTATAAAGCTGATTAAACTTGTTGGTGTTTTACAGAGAGATGTCCGCAACGGATTTATAGATGGCAAAGCTCCCATTTCCAGTTTCAAACCAGAATTCCCTACACTGAAGCTGATGTCATGTCAGGTAAGCACTCTCATCAAAATTTGATTTCTTTTTATATTAACAGAACTGAATATATATTCAAATTTGTTTGTGATTATATCATATATATGCGGCAACAGATGATAACAATACATCCTGGAGTGGAAAACGCGCACCAAACAACAATGAGGATTCTTCAACAACTGAGAAGCTTCGCATGGGATGCAAAAGCGCTAATAGCTCTGGCAGCTTTCTCTTTGGAGTATGGAAATTTCTGGAACCTTTACCAGCTTCCGCCATCAGACCAACTGGGAAACTCATTGAAAGTGCTGAATCAAATTCAGAATAGACAGCGACAAATAGTTGAAATTAACGATTCAGTGGTGGCGGTGATGGAAGTGGTGCAGAAAATCAAAGAGTGGGGAACATGGTCTGCTGAAGGTTATGACACAGAGGATGTGCCCGCTCTGTCAGATGCCTTGCAAGAGATCCCCCTTGTTGTCTACTGGGCTGTCGCTTCACTTGTTGCTTGCAACAGCAACTTGATGGGCTTCTCGTAACTTACTTCTCTTAATTAATCATCTTTTATCTCGATTGATTAAAAATTTGTTTGATGATCTTCGATATTAAGATTAAAAATTAATGAAGATGATTTTGGTTTTGTTTCAGGAACTACACATTATCAGATTTCAGTGACAAACTTTCTCCTGCTCTCAGAGAGTTGAACAGACATCTAAACAAATGCAAGCAGCAAATAGGTTGTGTGCTTAATGCTTTCACATGGTTCCTGCAATCCTTTCTATATCAAACGCTGATAAGAAATTCTGTGTCGTTAATATATTGCAGATGATGTAGAAGACTACCGGAGGCGTAAGAGTAACTTTAGACAGCCTAAAGATATTGTAGACTTTTTGAAGCTCTTGCTCCATCGAAATGGATCTCAGGATGCTCACGTCTCTATCTATGATGGCACCACCCAAAATGAAGTGGTCTGGTCCTAATATCATTGTTATTTAAGTCAAACAAAATACATTAAAAAAAACAAATGTGTAATCAATCTGCTAAAATCTTTAAAAAAAAAATTCCTTTAATGATTGTGTTGGTAAATGTATATATAGGGTGTTGAAGTTTTGAAGCAGAAGCATGTGCTGTTATTCATTTCGGGCCTGGACAGTATTGCAGACGAGATTCGGCTTCTGAATTCTATTCATGACAGACTTGTGGAAGATCCGAACGACAACAAAGGGTTTAAGAAAGAGGAATTCAAGATTTTGTGGATCCCAATAGTAGACAGATGGGATGATGAGCGCAGGCAAGTGTTTTGGTCTTTGAGGAATTGCATCAAATGGTACGCCGTCGAGTACTCTTCTTCCTTGCCAGGCATCAGGCTCATCAGAGAGGATCTCAACTATGCCGATAAGCCTATTGTTCCCGTCGTCAACCCTCAAGGTTTTAAATTTATATATGTTATTGTTTAGAAATCCCTTCTCGTTCCTCGTTTAACTTTACTGAATCAATTATTATCTTATACATGCATTTATAGGTATTGTGATAAATGACGACGCCATGGACCTTATTTTTGAATGGGGCATCGATGCATTCCCTTTCAGAAGATCCGATGGTGACCTACTTGCACTGAAATGGAAATGGTTCTGGGATGAAGTCAAAAAAACAAATCTTGATACACGGGTCAAAGGTGATAGGTACATCTTCATATTTGGAGGCAATGATAGCAAGTGGATCCATGACTTCGCTTTGGCAGTTGAGAGAATCAAGAGGCATGAAACTATAAAGAGAGCAGACGCAATAATAGACTATTACCAATTGGGCAAAGATGACCACAAGATAGTTCCTCGATTCTGGATAGGCATTGAAAGCAAGAGACACAAGAAGCACTACGAGAAGTTGGACCGTGAGATTCAAGAAGTTGTCAAGAGTTTGCTTTGCCTCAAGCAAGATGCACAAGGATGGGCTATTCTTAGCAAAGGATCCAACATAAAGATTCTGGGTCACGCTGAACCAATGTATCAAACTGTGGCAGAGTTTGAGATATGGAAAGACAAAGTGCTCGTGAAAGAAGGCTTTGACATTGCCTTCAAGGAATACTACGACACCAAGCTTAAGGATCTACCTGCTCCTCAACCATGTGCGTTTATGAATATTGACAACTACACTTCAAATGTCGTGGCAACCATAACTTGCCCAAATGCGTCTTGTGGGCGGGTCATGGAGGTCTCATCGGTTAATTACAAGTGCTGCCATCGTGATGATCCACACAATGTCAACGTTTGAATCATACACCAAGGCCAGCCTAGCTTGTTTTGGTTTTGGTTAAATATGAACTTGAATTGATTTAATGTTTCTTTTTCTAATTACTACATACGTGTATTATGGGTGTGTCCAAACGAACGCCGCTTTGTTGGCCCTTCAAATGGGCAACATTAAATAATGGCTTCGTTTATATGTTTCTAGATGATTTAATAATGTTCTGCTTGCGCAGAATTTGAACTATCCTCCCTGTTCTCTTCTTCAATTCTTTAGCAATACGCTTCGATCACCATTCAATCACATGCACCAACTTCACTTACATCTATACTCTTCTATTTCCATTGTGCCTGAAGACGATTCCATCACATGTGTGGTCATACCTACTCCAATTCCATTGCCAATTTACCCAATCTGAGGTAGACTACTAGAGTTAAGTTTTTCCATCCATTTGGGTTTGGTCCTGTTATGTTGGGCCTTGTTTGAGGCATTAGTACCAATTCTTCAATTTCTTCAATTGAGTCTCCCATGTGTGCTTCTTTTTATATAATTCTGTATATCAGGACCCATATCATATTATTTGTTGGTATCATAGACATTAGACACTAGTATTCATGTTAGATTATCTATTAGATAGACATCATATATCAATGTAACAAAAGCACTCGGCCATTGCTGAAATTCTGTAATTACTTTATCTATTATGTTGGGAAAATATAAGTGAAGAACGAGAAAGGAAAGAAGGGCTTTGTAGGTTAGGTTGTTAGAAGCTAAACATGGAGAGTTGAGTGGTAGTAATGATGGGAAACGATCAAGATGGTGGTGTGATTTAGGAAAAATTCTGTTGATAAGAGTGGTAAGGAGTGGTTTAGGTTACACCGTAGGAACTTCGTCTTAGGAGATGATGGACACGTTTTCTTGAGAAAAAATAGTGGTTGGGCGGGGATGCATAAGGAAAAGGTTTGCAAGACTTCATTGAAATCGGAACCGAAAGGGATGGTGGTGGCTAGTATGAGATGAGGGAGGGGGGTGTCTATCTGGAGGTGGAACTGTAGGTGGAGAATGTCCTTGTTTGAATGGGAAAAAGCATTGTCATAGATTGTTATCACAAGAACTTCAAGCAGGTTCCCCAAAGCAACACGGAGATGGATGTTGGGAATCAGAGTTATCTTTTTAAAAAAATTATGCAGTTTGGTCAGCGTAAGAATGGTTGCAGCAACCGAAGGATTGTGAAGACGAGTCTTTCTTCAACTTGTTTTGGTTACAATTGGTCCTTTAAAAAATAACTAGTTCTGGCTGAAAAGCATTATAGAGGAGAATACAAACGATATACAACTTGCAAAAAAAAAAAAAAAAAGAGTTTTGTTACAAAAGGTATGGGATGTTTGTCATTTATGTTGTGGTGTTTAGTAGAGATAGTAAAAGGGGATTGTTCCGCCAATAAAAAGTGAAAGGGTAAAAAAAATAAAATTTTATTCTATTACTCATTACGGTTCAACATGTAAATTCGTAGGAGTTAAAAGCTGGTTGGAATTATTCAGGATTTTCTTATTTTTTGTGGACTAGATAGGTCATTATGTTATATATAAATATTACCTATTTTTTATTTTTTAAAATATTTTTCTTAATTTTAATGTTGATAGATTGACCTATCAATTCGTAACAAGATAAATCCTATAAGAATTTTCAACCACTTTTCTTTTTTCTTAACGGTCAACCATCCAAGCCTATTTGGTCTTTTTAATAAGTCAAGCCTTAATGGATTATACTAGTATATTTTGCCACACCTTTGTGGTCAAGAGAAAAACTCATATTTTGTTTACTTGTGTTGTTTCTAATAAGCTGTGAAACAAATGTCATAATAGGTTTAATTTGTGCAATGCGATGCTTTTTGATTTCAAGTGCATGGGAAATGGCAAGGGATATAGTGTAGGACTTGAGCTTAATTAACTTTTAAAGCTAATTTTAGGAACTCTAATCTTTCTGTTATAGAGCGGTATAAGCCACTTATTTGTATTCAACTGTGGAATGATTCTTACTTGTATATGGGTAAGCTACCTTGTATAATCTCTTTAATTTATTGTTCTTTGTTTTCCAATAAGAATAAGAGAAGTTTATATTAGTCTGATAATACACCATAATTATATGATATTTGTTAAATTTTACCAAGATTAAAGGACACTGTATACTTCTTTATAATGTTTTTATATCAATTATTTTAGCAATCAATATAAAAATTATTTTTTAAATCGATTATTCAAATAATAAAACTTCTGTTAAAATGATTTTATATAAATCTTTAATATCTTTTAAACCTTAAAACTTATGACATTAAGATTCTTATATCAATAAGATTTAAACTTATGACATTACGATGATAAATTAAATTTCTTTAACTAACTAGACGAATTTTTATTGATAACAAGGTTTAACTTTAAATAAAAATAAATTTGAAATATAAATAATGAAATTTCAAACTGAATAATTTTAATTTATTTTGAACATGTTAAAGTTTTAATAATGCTAGCATTCTTAATTTATTTGAGTTATACTACGAACGAGTGGGTTGTGATTTCCAAACGTGGGGTGAGTAGTAACGTATTCTTTATTTGATTAGGCGTCAATTTTTAACTGGATATGTATAAAGTTTGACCCACTCGTGGGTCAAAACAACGTAATTGACCACGTTCTCAATGAGTTGCTGCACTCCATTCCCTGTACATATAAATAAACTCCAGCTTCGGAGTACCCTTGTATTGTACGTCACATGCGATGGGTGGCTTTTCTCCAGAGAAACTTCTTGGTGAGATTTTCTGGGACGAACCTCTTTCAGCCTCAAATATGCAAACTGAACCTTTTCCTCCTACAACTCAAAGCGCTTTCGTTCAATACAGAGACCTACCCGGAATTAATTCTCATCTGAAGGTTTCAATGAGTAAGAAAATGCTAGCCTTCTTGGGAAAAAATTGGCCTGTGGAGAGAAACGAGTGTGAAAGAGACCGTGGTTTCAGGCACATGATTAATGAAAGACTGAGAAGACACAGGCAAAGGCAGTGTTGCTTGGCCCTGCATTCAATCTTACCTCTCGGAACCAAAGTACATATATTAATTCATATATGTTGAACCTTTTTCAATTTTCAAGCCCTCTAACGTTGGGACTATTTTTTTCTTTCTGTCAGGTGGATAATAATTCTGTAATTCAAATGGCAGCCAAGGAGATTGTACGGTTACAAGGATGCAGAGAAGAGTTGGAGAGGAGAAACTGTGTCCTTGAAGCAAAACTTGAGGGCAACCACGTTCAGTATTTAAGAGTTCCATATCCTACTTCGGGAATTGATTCTATGGTTGAGACCCTCAAATGCTTGAAGGGCCATGGAGTGGATACCAGAAGCATCAAATCAACTTTCTCCTCGCACGAGTTGTTTGCAGCTTTAGAGCTAGAAACCAAGGTATGGTTGCAATTAATGTTTTGGATTTTAAAATGAAAAGTTTTTGTTGGAATTTAAATGTATTAAAGAATATTATGATGATAGGTATATGCACCTTTAATTGTTTTTAGTGATTTTTAAAAAATTTCTTGACTATTTTCTTGTGTTATGCATTTTTCAGTTGAGATAAAACAAGATTATAATTTGTTGGCGCTAATAACTTTTTAGTGGTCTTGATCAAAGGTTGCAGATGCTGATGTAGAAAGGGCTATTTGGAGACCGCTTGATGGAGTTGAGTGCGAGGTTCATTCAGATGTCGTACAAGTTTCCAAAAAGCAAAAAACAGATATAGAGCGTTAGACCAAATTTAGAATTTTATTATAGCCACAAGAAAAGGGTACCTTGTATTTCTAAATACAACACGAGCGAGTCAATTGACTTTTGAATTTTTATTTTTTTAGTGAAATGGAAATAAACAAAGCAGAACAAAGCAGCCAAAAAAGAAAGAAGTAGCCATGAGGAAAGGTCGCACGTGGCACACACCCTGTCCCCATCACATCGGAAAGCATGTTATTCGGAACCTCTTACGATAATAACAAGCGGTGATATATTCTCGGAGTTGTGTTGCTGAAGCAGCCTCCATTTTAATTTTTAAATGCATCGAGTAGAAAAGATATAAATGATTATAAATTAATGTTGAGAGTGTTCATGTCTTGTTTTATTTGTAATTTGATTCTACAATATTAGTAGGTTGAGTATATATTTAATTTATAAATTTCTAATTTTTTAATTCTGTAATTTATACTTAAAAATTTAAATGTAGATTTATATTTTACTTTATGTATATAATATATTGTATTATATAAATTTAAAACATACAATTACTTATTATAGAGTTTAAATGTCAGTATTTTATATAACATGATAAATGTAAGACTCGCATGAAAATCATCAAATCTAATACTATATGGGACGTGGAAAACCCACCTCTCACATCATGCTCCTATTTTCTTTGTAGTGTTAGCTAACCTAACTCACTACAAGTTGGTTCAATATTTTGATGAGCCAAGATCAAAATTAACCTACATTCTTATGTGAGTCAATATTATTATAGTTTGATTTACCAAAATCCAATGATGAGTTAACTTAACCTATAGGTTGAAGCTCACTTTAATAGTTTTACTTATCAAAATGATTATTTTATACAAATATGATCAATGATAAATATGAATTATACAATCATATATGAATGTTTAAGATTAAAACTTTTTTGATCATGTGGGCTTTTAAAAAAAATATGAGTTATTAAGTAATTATGTGATTTTAAAAAATGTTTAACGATGAATATACATGTATAGTTACATATTTTCATTATAAGGAGATATATCTTTCACACACACACAATGAACTAACTCACCGTGCCCATCAACCTACAAAAAACGAGGTGAGGCAAGTTTCATGACTTATTAGAATTCTAGTTCATCTTATTTTTATGTGGAGTTAACCTTCCAAGTTTTAAATTTTTTTATTTAATAAATTATTAATCTAACTCACATAATATCAATAAATAAAAGTTAATTAACTTGATGTTAGTTTACTAACTAAAGCTAACATAAAATTCACTATTAACCTATCCCTTAACAACTTTTATGATGTCATAAAATTAATCCCGCGATGTGGGTTGACGAAGAACCCACCAAGTTGAACCAATAGCATTTTAATTTTTATATATAATTTTTCTGACACCTAAAATATGGGGTGATATATGGACCACGTAGTAAATAACGTTACTTAATATGAATTACAACACATGATTTTGTTAATAGTTATAAAGAAAGAATAGTATAGTCCAGGAAAGGAACACGTGAGCAAGAAGCTGAAGGGCTAAAGGCAGCCACATCACAGAATGGAAGCAGCCAATCAGAGGAGGATCTTGGATCTCGAATAGAATTTGTACCCATTCTATCCTTCTCTTCTTTCTTTCCCTCTTTTCTTCTGTCACACAAATCAAAATTAAATTAAATAAAACCACTTTCCTTCCTCGCCTCAAATGCAGTTCGCGGTTCAAATTCAAAACCCCCTCTTTGTCTATACTTATACTCATGAATACTGAATTCTGAGTTGCACCAATGGAAACCGCGCTCACTTGCTTCTTCTGTGGTAGAGTCCCGACGACAATAGCGAAATCGGGAGGTTGTAACAATGGCTATAGCAAGTCCATCTCTCTTTCATTTGGAAGCCATAGGCATACGCTGATTCGAAGCGCCGCCAAGAGCAGTGAAACTAAGGCTCCTAGTGTTAGAAAAAGAAGAAGCCGGCGGGGTTCTGAGGCTGCTAGGATACCCTCCTCGGAGAGTGCTGTCGAGCAGAATGGAGACCCTATTGGGAAGAAGGATCTCGGGAAGAGTGTGGTGGGATGGATTCGCGATAGCATGAGAGCAATGGCATGCGATTTTGCCTCCGCGGAGTTACAGGGAGAGTTGGAGTTCTCTGAGCTGAGGCAGCGTGTGGGACCAGGTCTCACTTTCATTATTCAGGCTCAGCCGTATCTGAACGCGGTTCCTATGCCCCTTGGTCTCGAAGTTATGTGCTTGAAGGCCTGCACTCATTATCCCACTCTTTTCGACCATTTTCAGAGGGAGCTTCGTGATGTTCTCCAGGACCTGCAGAATAAGTCCTCGATACAGGACTGGCGGGACACTATGTCTTGGAAACTGCTCAAGGACCTCGCCAATTCAGGTTTCTATTTTTCTTTCTGTATTCTGAATGAAATCGTGATTTTCTTGCATTGCTCCAGGTTTGCTTTCGTTGCAGCTCAACATCGGGCAGTTGTGAGAAAAGTAACGCAGCCCAAGAGTGTCCAAGGCGCTTTGGGAATGGATATAGAAAAGGTCAAAGCAATACAGCACAGGATTGATGAATTCACCGACCGTATGTCAGAACTGCTCCGTATTGAGAGGGATGCCGAGTTGGAGTTTACCCAGGAGGAATTGGACGCCGTTCCTAGCCCAGATGACACTTCAAAACCCATTGATTTCTTGGTTAGCCATGGTCAACCTCAGCAAGAACTCTGTGACACCATTTGTAACTTAAACGCCATCAGTACCTTTACAGGTCTTCTCCTTTTCCTCTTTTCTTCACTTATTCAGACAAATGCATTATGTACATCAACCTCTGACATGACTTTCTTTCTAAGATATTATGTGGCAGGAAGTTCATTAATATTTTAGACATTGACATGTCAAACATCTTAGTGAAACATGTCGCGGTTGTGTCTACTTCAGGATCCTGATCTGTTGTTGTTTTCTTTGATGATTACTCATATTCTACTGATCAGTGCAGGTTGTTTTCCATCATTCAAACGTTTTTATCATAAAATAAAGGCTCAATTTGGTATTTCAATTCATTTTTTGCAATGTGATCATGTGTGTTAATATTTTTCTAGGCCCTTTCAAACATTTATAGCTTCTCATGGCATTCTTTACTGATCATTTTGTGTTCATACCCTCAGGAAATGGGGCTGCCGAATGCAAAAGATTGACACCTTTATTGCTTTAGAACCTCATTATTGGATGCCCTCATCTATCCTTGATAACTAGTATAGTACTTTATTGTTTCCTCTTTAGTATTTGCGTTTGTTGACATCCTTCATCTTCAGGGCAACCTGTTTTGTGCATAACCATAGTGAAGTGTCAATACCAGTTGTGCTTGGTGTTTCAAATTAGTGTCAATAACAGGTGTGCTTGGTGTCTTAAATGTGTCTTTCTTTAGTTCCATCTTATAGGATCCAAATATAACAAGGTCAATAAGAGTAGAATTAAGGAAAGGTTTTATCAATTAGGGGTTGAAAGAAGAACAATCTCATTTGTTATGTTTCCAAGTTCGCACCTCTTTACATAGGAAAATTCTCTCTCTACAATGGTTCACAGCCCTCAAAACAATAACCATGCTCCCTTCCTCTCCCTATACCCGCTCCTATAACTAACTCATACCCTGCACACCATGGAACCCACCTATGTAATTGTAACCAATTCTGCCCTCCAAAATCCTCTTGCCAGCTCATCATTCTTCTTGCTCAACATGTAAAACTAGAGGACTGTGTCAGGATCCAATTGCATGGTATGAGACTTGAATCATACATTGGAAGTATGAGATTATGGTGTGGTATTTATAAGGCCTTGGACTCTTCAGCAGTCCAACTACATTGACTAGTTTCTAAGTAGTGGTTCTTCCAAGGTTCTTATCGATTGGTATCAAAGTCTTCCATCATCATGTCTCTTAGCTGCAAATGAGTGGCACATGTTGTACTGCTGGCATTGCAGTGTTCGCCTGGACTAGGACTAGTGCACAGCCAGCCCCCATGGAACGTTGGAGCTCTGGTGGGCAGGCTGGTGTGTGGTTTATAAGGCCTTAGGCTTTCCAGCTGCATTGGCTAGTTTTTGTTATGTGGTTCTCCCAAGGTTCTTATCATACTCATTATGCTAACTTGGGCCTCTAGTTATAAATTTCCATCTTTTGGGAAAATGAGACAATTGGTCAATATGGTTAGTATTTAGGTTTGTGTCTCAGTTTCAGAAGGATTATCTACTCTACCATTATCTTATCCCAATTGGTGTTATTTTTTTTTAAGATTATTTTGTTCCCTTCCTCCACTCAAGCTCATCTTTACCATCATACTTTTTCCTCTTCATTTAGCCTTTGTTGGGTTAATCCCTCAAGAGATTAGGAACTAACCACCAACCATTGATCTCTATTCATCCCTTCTTCTGGGTATATCTGTCGACAACAGTTATCTTCACCACCTAAGCCTATTCCACCTTCTATTTGTAAGAAAACACACTAAGATGGCTTGTTATTTCATTAGAGAGATTTTTTTTGAAGTTATTAGTATTAATTAACACTCATTTCATCAAATCAAATAATTAACAAGCAGAAGTTTTAACCAAGTCTTTGACAGGTGGTCAAATAAATTACACATGTAACAAGGTTGATGCATATGATAACTATGACCTATATGCCCTACTTTGAGGGGGAGTGTCAATGTGTTACGATGTAAATAATGTCTAGCTATTGCATAGGAATAACCAAATCATGTAATTTTGGTAAGTAGGATTTAGGGTAATTGTATTCCTACAGTGTTCTGTGTTGAGTCTAGCCAAGTTTGTTGACTTGCAACACATATTAATTGTAGCAAGACAACTACTTTGACAAAGGAAATGGTGCAATTGGTTTTTTCTTTACTTGCCAACTAATGAAACTAATTGTTTTTTGGCATGTTGCTACCTTTGTTTGCTATGAATAAGAGAGTGAGGAAGTGGAAAAATGTGTGGAGCAAGAAGCAAAGAAAGATTAGAAAAGAACTCTTGTAGTGAGGGAAAATAGAGTGTTGGGTAAATCTTGAGGGTGTTAGAAAAATGCACCAGGTTTGGATATCATCTCTATAACTCTTTTGTACTAAATTGGTGGTACTGAAATAGGAGTGAGTCTCACTATACTATATGTTGTATCTCTGGTATAAAAGAGTGTAGAGAGGATATTGTAATTATCCTTGTTATAGTGGAATATTTTTTGGAACTTGTCCCGTGGTTTATCCTTCGGTTTTGGAGTTTTCCACGTTAAATTCTTGTGTGTTTATTGTGCCTTCCATATTTTATTTCTGTTTAAAGGAAAATTCTCTAGAGGAAATGGATCTAATTCCTAACATTCTGTTATTGCCATTTAATAGTAGCAGTTTTCTAATTTCCCTCTCTCTGGTCTCAACAACAGCAACATTTTATGCCAATTCTCAAATTTCTACTTAAATACATGCATTACATATGTTTGAGTCATTGCTTTGAGAAATCTCTGTTTGTTAATATCTATACTAACAGTGAAGAATTTTATATTGACTTATTGAGGAAGTAATCTAAACTCCTTTTTGCAAGTTGTTAATCAATTAATACATTGCATCAATATATTATGATATAGCCTTTTATGGATATAGAGAGAGATAATTCTGCACTGATAACACTGTATCTACTATTGACTTAAAATATATTGCAGAGATTAGTAAGTAGATTTATGTGGAAGGTAGACTCAGATCTAGATGAACCTTGACTCATCTAGGTTTAGAATGTAAATTACAATGACAATGTGGGCTGGTGTCCAAGTCATAAAACCCTAAGAAAATCAGTAAGCTATATTTGAAGCATTTGTCTATATCATATATAAGCATTTTTTCTTAAACGATGAAGTGCATGCATAGGATGGCAATCTTATTATTTTAGTTTAGTATCTTTAGAGAGGATGAGTTGCTAAATCCTGTCTTGGTGGTGCAATCTTATTTTATTGTCTAAACAGGACTGGGGGGAATGCATCTGGTGCTATTCAAGGTTGAAGGGAACCATCGGTTACCGCCTACCACTCTTTCTCCTGGGGATATGGTTTGTGTGAGAACATGTGACAGCAGGGGTGCAATTACAACTTCTTGCTTGCAAGGATTTGTGAACAGTTTAGGTGATGATGGGTATAGTATTACAGTTGCTCTAGAGTCACGCCATGGTGATCCCACATTCTCTAAACTATTCGGGAAGAGTGTGCGCATTGACCGTATTCAAGGACTGGCCGATACGCTTACCTATGAGGTATTGTAATCTATCATGTGATTACTTGCGTTTAACTGAACCTTTTGTGGCTTCAAGAAACATTCGTGAAAAATTGTGGAAGGGTGCCATAAATTACTTAAAAGGTGAACTCAAAGCCAAGAAGTTTTTTGTAGCCTAATCAGGGCATAAAGGGTGTCTACTATTTTTTGTAGCCGTAATTTCAACTTTTATCTTATATTGGATAATTTGTTGCTTATATCTACTCCATCATCCTAATCTGTTAATAGAGCATGGATCCAATCAATACTGTCTTTTTTGTCCTTTCTTTACACCCGTTGTTTTCCAGAGTAAAAAGTAGTACTTGCAGTCCTTCTTGAACTTGTAATGATTTCTCTTTACATGTCGTGGCCTATTAATGTGAATAACTTAACATATATTTTCATGATCAGGGGAATATGTTGTAAACTTGTAATGAATTCAATGGCCATTTTGTGGGGTATATTATATCATGTGGTTACGCCATTCTGCCTTTTGCAATGGAAAGGACGGGCATAGTGATATGGTAGAAGTGTTAACTATCCGATAGCTACTTTTTGCTAATAAGTAATTCTATATTCTAGTGATCAGTTTTAAACAAACTAACATAATTTGACTCTGATGGTTCTGTTTGTGATATCATTAAAGTTATACTCCTTAGCTCACTGATTTTATATGTACATACACATCTTTTAATGAGCTTATTACCTTTACAGCGCAACTGTGAAGCTCTTATGTTGCTTCAAAAGAATGGTTTACGAAAGAAGAATCCTTCAATTTCTGTTGTTGCTACTCTGTTTGGAGATGGGGAAGATGTTGCGTGGCTTGAGAAGAATTATTTGGTTGACTGGGCAGAAGAAAAATTGGATGGAATGTTAGGAAGTGAAACGTTTGATAATTCTCAGCGGAGAGCAATTGCAATGGGTTTGAATACAAAGAGGCCTGTATTGGTTATCCAAGGGCCTCCAGGTACTGGGAAGACTGGTTTGCTCAAGCAACTTATTGCATGTGCTGTTCAGCAAGGTGAAAGGGTTCTTGTTACAGCACCTACTAATGCAGCTGTTGATAACCTGGTTGAAAAGCTTTCAAATGTCAGATTAAATATTGTGCGGGTTGGAAATCCAGCTCGTATATCTAAAACAGTGGGATCAAAGTCATTGGGAGAAATTGTAAATGCTAAGCTAGCAAGTTTTCGAGCAGAGTATGAGAGGAAGAAGTCAGACCTAAGGAAAGATTTAAGGCTTTGTTTAAGGGATGATTCACTAGCTGCAGGCATACGCCAACTTCTGAAGCAGCTGGGAAGGTCATTGAAGAAAAAGGAAAAGCAGACAATGAATGAAGTTCTATCTAGTGCTCAGGTTGTGCTTGCCACTAACACTGGGGCAGCTGATCCTTTGATTAGAAGGCTAGATACTTTTGACTTGGTTGTCATTGATGAAGCTGGACAGGCAATTGAACCCTCTTGCTGGATTCCTATATTACAGGGAAAGCGCTGTATTCTTGCTGGTGATCAGTGCCAACTTGCTCCTGTCATATTATCTAGAAAGGCCTTGGAAGGTGGTCTAGGAATATCTCTACTGGAGAGAACTACAACTTTGCATGAAGGGATTCTCACTACAAGGTTAACAACACAATACCGTATGAATGATGCAATTGCTAGTTGGGCTTCAAAGGAGATGTATGGAGGCTTGTTGAAGTCCTCTGAGACTGTCTTTTCTCATCTTCTTGTAGACTCCCCTTTTGTTAAGGTATTATGTCCATCAATTATAATTTATATCTCTATTTCATTTAAGTGAAGGTTTTTATTTAGAGAAAAATGTTAAAGTTGGTCCTCCAAAGATGGGGTGACCATTAATTAGGCCCTCAAAAGATTCTTTGTACCAAATAAGTCCCCAGATGATCAAAGTGTCCACCACATTAGTCTTTCTATTAACTTTCATTAATAGATGCTGGCACTGAAGGACTAACATGGTGGACATTTTGATCATTTGAGGACCCATCACGTGGTCATAATCTTTTGAGAACCTAGTTGGTGGTCACCCATCTTTGGAGGACCAAATTGATGTTTTCTATTTACATCTTGTCCTAATAATGGAACTCAGACTTTATTTGTTTTATCCTACTAGTCCTTAATTTCTTGATAAACTCTTCAAAATCTTTCATGTTGTTTGAGAAAGTTCTACAAAATAATCTTCTTTTCAAATTTTTATGTTTTTCTTTGAGCCTTGTGTTATAATTTAAGCACATGATGAGAGCTACCCAAAAGAACTAGTTTATAAGGTAGGATTGCCTCAAGGCTTAAGTACCACATATCCACATTGACCTAAATGTGGGACTCATAACCCTTTGTACCAGCTGTGGCAGAATCTCACAGGAAACAGTATTATGGGGGAATGGGGTAAACATTCCAGTGGGGGGAGCAACAAGGAGGGAGACACCTAAATTCCTTTTTCTGAAATGTAGAGTACCTAATCCATAGGCTGGTTTAATGAGGCTCTCCAGCTGTAGTTTGATCTATATAAAAATATTGGCAACAATCATATAAGCACCCCCGTTGATCAAATATGTTGAACCATATTTTTTGGCAACCTGTGCAGCTTATAAACAAGTTGGTGTAATATTAGTAGCCCAAGCTTCTTAATAGACAAAATGTGATTCTGCTGGTGTACAGATCACAATACTTTTTCATAAAAGAACTTTGCCAAGAATTTCTGTATTTATCATAGCAAACGAAAGAATAACTGCTTGTTAGTTACACTCATGGACTCAGTTCTTTTGTCATATTTTGAGTTACATTTGCTTTTGACTCTGGGATGTATATCATCGTATATTGATCCTTATTCCTTATTGATATTTCTCCATTTTCTTCTATTACTATTTTTTGTTACATGAAGAGAAAGTTTGACCTTGCTGTTGTTGCAGCCTTCTTGGATAACACAGTGCCCACTGTTATTGCTTGATACTAGAATGCCATTTGGAAGTTTGTCAGTTGGCTGTGAAGAGCATCTAGACCCAGCTGGAACAGGCTCATTGTACAATGAAGGAGAAGCTGATATAGTTTTGCAGCATGTCTTTTCCTTAATTTATGCTGGTAATCACATTTGATTATTAAAGATTTTCCTTTTAGCGATAGTTTATAATATAAAACAGTTTCCCTTTGAATGTTTTATGAAATTAACAATAAACCGTATGAAGTAGGAACTAAACAAAATTATCTAGACTGAAGGATGTCATAAGTATACAATGGTACCAGCAACACTTGCCTGTACTTTGGCCACTCCCCAAGCCAAAGTACTACGGTGAGTAGACACACATGACATGACAATGCGTGGTATGTAGTTGTTAAACTTGTGAGTTAACTCATAAATTTGTAGGGGTATGGGCACGAGTTCACGAATCTAGGTTGTGAAAACAAGCCAACTCAGCATGGAAACTTGGAGCTGTTTAAACTTGGGTAAACTCATGTGGGGTCAGATAAACATGGGCAAACTCATGATTTAACACCTGAGTGGGTGAGTTTGCTTGTGTTGCAGTAACGACATAACAAACAACCAAAACAATTTCATTTCACTGTGTTTTGTACTCTTTTTGGTTCGGTGCTCCACTTCTATCACAAGACTTGAAACTTTGCTTTGCCCAAACCATCAACTAACGAGTCATGACCTTTCCTTTCTACTGCTCTCCTTCTCTGCTGACAAGCAATGTTCCTTTTGAGTCTTTGACAACCTCTTAAGGTGCACAGACTAGTATTCCTTCGACGATCTTCAATGGCCTCATATGTGCTGACAAATTGCAACCTTGTTGCTCAACAGCCTTCAACCTGAACTCTGACAACCTGCAATTTGTGCCGGGAATCTGACATTGGTGCTGTTTTTGGCCTCTAAACCAGAAACTTGTGCCATCACACCCCTGGAACCTTTGTTATTCACTTATTTTGGGCTGAGCTAAAACGTAAGCCATATTTCCATAAATAAGGTATCAAGACACTTATCTAGCTCTACTTTCGTAAATATAATCCTAATTTGTCTGAACTCTTTCCCTAAAGATTGTTCAATTTTTTGTCTGCAGTTAATTTGCTTAAGTTTTGTAACGAGATTGCAAGTTGAGTTGAGTCTACGAGTCAAGTTTATGGACCCTTCACGTGTTGACATAAACTCTTGAGTTTAAGAGCTTGTGTGGCATGACCATCTTAAAATACTGAAAAAGTGTAGCCTGTTACAATGGGTATTTAGTGTCCATATCTTGATGCATTAGTCAATTTTCTTCATGGACAAAAATGTGATGTTACAATAAGATCTTTCCTTCACACCTTTGATTTCTCCTTCTAAATTTGACGGTCTTGACATATGTTGTGGAATGTGGATTTCAACATTAAGATTTTATCATGTTGCATTTACAAGTAACTGTATGACTGGGAATTGTAGTGTTTAGCTTGATACCTTCTACCTGAATGGACAATACTTTACAATGTTTTCATCAATCTTGTAATGCAACTTATTTGTCATGTGTTGCTGATGCAAGATTTTCCTTTTAAATTTGAATCTGAAATGAAGGTGTTAGCCCAACTGCTATTGCAGTGCAATCACCATATGTTGCTCAAGTACAACTTCTGAGGGACAAGCTTGATGAGTTTCCAGAAGCTGCGGGTACTGAGGTTGCGACAATTGATAGTTTCCAAGGTCGGGAAGCTGATGCAGTAATTTTATCCATGGTATTATCTGAATCCATTCTTTAGCTCCATAATTTCAACAATTTTCTAATTGATAAATAAATAAATAAATAAATTAACAAATAAATATTTGAGTGCATGATTCTGTTAATATGCGAATTTGGAGTTATCCTCCATCAAGCATTTTTAGTTTGCTTATTTCTGATCTAGGATTGTAAGGTCCCGTTTGAATTGCAACGTTTCTTGTTTTCTTTTCTTGTTTTTTTCAGTTTTAATTACAAAACTATTATCTAGTTTCTTGTTTTTACATTTTTCAATACAACTTTTTAAAAACAAAAAACATAATGACAGTTTTATAATTAAAATTAAAAATATAAAATAAAAACAAAAACATTTTCCCAATTAAATGAGCCTTAATTTTTTTTCCCTTGTCATAAAAAAAACAAAAGATATCTCTAAACTCTATTAACAAGAGAAAGTTTGAGCACTACACAACCTTAAATATAAGTTGAAGCCGGTCAAAGCAATCCTTCGCCCTAGCCCCGAGGAATTATATCTCCTCTCTTCAATAACCCTAAAATTTAGAAGTCTTCGTTTATTTTAAGTACCACCTTGCAAGAATGGTTTTTATTTCTCAGGTGCCCCCTTGTGCTAGAGTTCTTTATGCTTGAAACATGGAAATAGACTTATTATGAACAATAGGGATAAGAATGACCAAAGATTTAACCACTTGATCATTAAATTGATACTGTCGCTACATTGCTTCCATGACTCTTCTAATTCATTATCTCCCAGATTTACTTTTTGTTCATGAAACTTATGCGATTGGGTGATTACCTAACGGGCTATTCTTTCTTAATGTTTGATGAGATACCTGATCAGTTGCGGCCAGTTTGTTGAAATATATCTGTTTAGTATTTGGTCTTTCACATGAACTGACATAGTTGAACTCGTTTTTCGAATCTTAAAATAATAACAACAAAATAGGTACGATCAAACACATTGGGAGCTGTTGGTTTCCTCGGGGATAGCAGAAGAATCAATGTTGCCATCACAAGAGCACGCAAACATTTAGTTGTGGTCTGTGACAGTTCCACTATATGCCACAACACCTTCCTAGCAAGACTTCTGCGTCATATAAGACACTTTGGTAGAGTGAAACATGCAGAACCAGGTAGTTTTGGAGGGTATGGACTTGGGATGAATCCAATTTTACCTTCCATCAATTAGCGTGCAGCAGTAACATGAAACAAATTGAAAAATGACCCGCCAATTGTTTGAGGGTTTATTTTTTAGGGTTGGGTAGGGTAGTTTAGGAATGCACAGTTATTTTTTATCCATTCACCTGGTCAAAACATGTATAGTTGTATAGCATTTCATATATTCAAAATTTGTGATATGTATAAGCACACTGATGCATGAAAATTATGCAAGAAAAGTTGAATTCACCGTGTGCCTGCTGAGATGTCTTCTTTACATTAGTTACTTTTTTTTTTGGTCGAATTTACATTAGTTACTTTATCAAGAGCATTTACACGAATCGAATAAGGTTATGACAAATGCTAAAAAAAGGCCCAATAGCTTTTTTGGTCTTTTATCTTTAGTTCTTTATTTTTTAAATGTCAAATTCATCCCCTGATTATGTTAATAGTTTTATATTGGTGCTTTTCGTTAATCTAACTAATGACATTAACTAATATTTTTTACAATGTTTCAAATTAGTCTTTTAGAATTTTATGTTTTAATTAGTTCATTGGCTAAACTATTATTTGAATAGACTTGTTTTCCAATTTGAAAAATTTAAAAAAAGTATTCAAATTCAACCAATTTGCTATTTTTATTTTTAGTTTTTCTTTCACATTTTAAAAAAACCTGAAATCTTTACCTTTTTTTACAATGGAAAATTTTAAGAGACTATTTTGGATAATTTTTTAAATAGTGATTGTTTTCTAAAAAAAAATGGAATACCATGCTTTTCATTTTCCAAACATTTTCTTTTGAAAAATTGGGTGTATGAACATATTTTCCATTTTTCTATGTATTCTTACATTATTTTTCTAAAAAAACATGCTAATGAAACACACTCCGTCACATGAAAATGTCTCATAATTGGAAGACTAATGTCCAGTTGCATTTGAACAAACTGTAGTTATAGTTTAAGATTAAAAATTTATTCATAAAAGACAACAATATAAAAATCTATGAAGAGCATAATCACTCTTAGTTCACTCCCATAAATAAAACAGTCCATGTATGCTCTCATGAACCTTTATCATTTCGTGTAGCTGCTTCAGCAGGAGTGCTAGTAGTCATCTGATCAACTGCGTGAACTGTAGTCTGAAGTTCCTCCCATATAGCTTTATAAACCATTCTTTGCCTATTAACGGCTGATTGTCCCTCAAAGGCAGCAGACACAACATCAATGCTGCAACACAAACGACAAATTAAAGCCATGTCACAGTCATGCTGTGCCATCTAGTGCCAGATGCAATTATTAGTGCCAAAAATGGCACCTTGCTTAAAGGAACACTACTATGAAAATGGAGATAAAAAAACATGTCTACGAATGTTTCAATTTACTCTTAGACCTTGCTTTATATTTGTGGCACTCAACTTCATCCTCAAACTTCAAAGAAGAATGAGACATGAGGCTTACTTGTGAGGAGCATACATAGTATCCAATCTAGTTGTTTTGCAATAGATGTTGCTATTAGCCGCATCAATTCAAGCAGCCAGCTATAAAATATATTCACTAAATCAAATGTCATGCAAAAATTGCAATCTATGCACCCCCAAATCCCCTCCCCTAATTCCATGTACTTCTCAATCTTCTGCTTTGAATTTCTTATTCTATACACACACAAAATAATGAAATAGCTAAACTATTTATTGTACTAAGTACTAACAGCTCTACTCTCCATGTGCATAAAGTCGTAGAATCGGTTTACATACACCACAAAAGACCAAAAATGAGAATCGGTTTACATACACAACAAAAGACCAACTCACTTGTGCATTCCAAACTTATGGGTTTTCTCTCCATTCCTCTTACTCTTGATAGAATGTTACATTGTCCAGAGATGAGAATCATGATTCATGAGATTATGAACAAATTAGGTAAAGCAAAAAATGCATGAATAAAAAACATAAAGAGGATATTTGGGAACATGAACACAAAATTTGTACGTTTACAACAAGATTAATTATCCCTTGAATGTCACAGCTGGAGATTCATATTGATAAAAAGCCTCACTTTGTATTATCCATTGGAAAGTGACCAGGAAATTAAATCCTCCCTCTGGTCATTTTATATTACTCAATTATCTACCTTCATATAACTTAAGGAATCTAGTGTATTAAATTTATTAATTATTTTTTATTTTTGAATTAATAAATGGAATTCGTAAATTAAAAAGAGTTCATTAACCAACAAAACTCTAAAAAAGATCATATAAACAGAACAAACTCCAAGACGGAAAGCTGTTTTCCCAGAGTTGATGAGCCGAATTTCATTACAATGGTTTTAAAAAAATCTCACCTTACATGCCGACCATCACCATAAGCATCCTTCACGGTGACTGATTCAGCACTGAGCTGTTCCTTTATCTGTTGCGGCACGTTGCATATTGACATTTGAAAGTTAAGCGAGAAACTTATACAGCAAAGCAAGAAAAGGAAGGAAAATAATAAAAAGCTGTTACGTTTAACAGCGTAGCTGGGAGGAGAAGCTAGCAATTCGTTAAAATCAATA
Organism: Clitoria ternatea; assembly: GCA_037962975.1. Taxonomy (NCBI): domain Eukaryota; kingdom Viridiplantae; phylum Streptophyta; class Magnoliopsida; order Fabales; family Fabaceae; genus Clitoria; species Clitoria ternatea. The sequence continues at coordinate 62,388,252 of CM075674.1, forward strand.
ATAAGTTAATAGCAACAAATGAAACAATACCTTTTTCTCCATTGACTGCATCAGTGGCAAGTCGATAGAGCCAGCATCGTTGACATGTGTGGCGCGTGAAGTAAACTTGCGCAGAGAAATAGTGGTGGATAATCTGTGGGGTCCAAGAAACCCAGTATTGGGTGTAAGAGTTTGTGAAATAGGTCTGGATCTGAGACGCAATACGTGAAGGGCAGTGGGAGCAGCAGATTGAGAGATAATGGATTTGTAGGGTTTTGTCAAAACTGGAAAAGCTTGTCGCAGTAAGCTAGTGTTAGCTGAAAGAGAGAACACCTGAGAGCGCATTTTTTTATGCTGCTGTTTCTTCCCCAATTTTCAGATACCTGGAAACGGGTAGGGTAACCGTGTATTCTTCCTCATCTAGGTTTTTTAGTAAAATATCTAATATAGATTAATATTAATTGTCGTTAAACTATTGTAAAATTTTTTACCCATCATCTTGTGCTCTTTTTCATAGAACGAGTTCGAAGAGTTAAATTTTAGGTTTAGGAAAAACCCATTAAAAAATAACCGCTCTTAATTTTTGAAAATTTTAAGAAGTCTTGTTATTTTACCTCCATTTTCATAATTTTAACTTTCAATATTAGAGGTTGTGTAGCGCACTAAACTATAATTCGATAACGTACTTACTAGCATCAAAGTTATAATAAGGAGAGAAAATATTTCTAAAATAAGTAGCATTTATATTTAAAGAAGTGTTGTCAAACCAAATTGAATTCTATTTAAATAAATTGCTATGAATATATACACACACACTTGATTTTTACTTGTGATGGTCTTCAATTTGTAAACTAAATTGATTGAGTTGCAGCGTGTTTTATTTTGTCCAAGATCTAAATAATAGTTGGATTTTGCCTTAATTGGAAGCTCTCATGTGGGTACATGCAATGCTTTTGAGTGTGTAATATAAATGTTTGATAAAACGCTGAAAAAGAATGTGACCTATATTAGAACATTGGTGGGTATTAAGTAGGGGTTAGGTTTTTTTTTTGTTAGTTTTAATAAAATATTTCATATGTCACATTTAAAAGTTGTAGAGATGGAAGACTATCACTCCATATAAAAGGTTTTTTTAAACACTTAAAACGTTTTATCTTAACAAAAATTATTTTATAGGGTAATCTCAAACAGTCAAATTTCAAATTTTATTGTTACATAATAAAATCAAAACTTACCAACTAGAAATTCCATTTTAATGAAACTAACATCTTAAAAGAATATATTAGTAAGATATATAAAAACATTAAAAAATAGGTGTATAAAAGAAGTGTGGTGTGGGATAATATAGAGTGGATACTATATTACCCTACTAGCCTCTGCAGTGCACTCATCTCCGCAGATTTTTTTAGGTAATTTATCACCTTTGTACCTTTATTCATTAAATGAGTAATATTGTCCTTATTGTTGGTTATTTTTTTATAGATACTCATCGAGTGGACCTCTTAATTCAAAGTTTCTAATAATTTATAACTTACAACATATCAATGAACTAAAGCAATTTTAATTACCTACTTTACTTTATAACTCATAACATAACATTAATTAAACTAATTCACATAACATGTAAATTTCTTTGGAAAATCAAACATTTTTACCCCTCTATTTCACCAGAGAAAAAGATAGGAGTAAGTTAAAAAAGTACGAACTAAATCCTTACTGAAGTTTGTTATTTAATTAACCCCCGAAATTATTAATTGAAACCCTCATTCTTCATTCACATTTTAAAAAGAAGGGAAGTCCTCAACTACCCTGCGAGTACGTGGCCCACCACCATGTCTCCCTACCTAACATAAGCCACCAACCGAACCGACACTGAAAAGCTTCATATACAGTGTTTTTTTTTTCATGAAAAAATCCTAGTTATAAATTGTAAATGCACTCCTTTATATTTTTCTTAAAATATAGCTAATATATTCCTTCTTGAAAACAAGTGAATGTACATTAACATATCCCTATATAATGGTAAAAAAATCCCTATATATAATAACATATACAATATAATTCATAAAATATAATATTACTAATAATAAAAAATAGATAAAATATATACCACAAAACATTTATTACAACATATATATTTATCATATTTTTCAAACATATATTTATACATAAAATACTAAAAGAAATTTCTGATTTATACAATATAATAATAATATAATCCTTAACAATTATACATATAATAAAAAAATATAATTCTTAGAATATGATACCATTAATAATAAAAAGGATACAAAAAATATTTAAACAACACACATATTGTATTATATAAGTATTTATTGAAATATTTAACAAAATAATTATCAAAATAATAACAACATTTTTTAACAAAAAGATATAGCAAATAAAGTATCAGATAATTTTCCCAATTTTCTTATATTATAATATCATTATAACAAATATTGTATAATTAATAAAAATTTTAAGAGTCTTAAATTTTTAAGAAAATGGTAGTGATTTTTAATTCCAAAGACAATGCGGGTCTAACCGGCTTTGATTTATAGTTGGATAATATGGAAAATCAAACGTGAAGAAAATGCAAATATAATTATTATATGAGATGGAAAATTGAAGGAGATGGAAGCCACGCCACCAACCCCTGATCCAGATCTACCTCAGTATCGTCTATAAATAACCGGAACTGCGCTAGCTCCAGATATTGCGCGCTTGCTCTTCTCTCCCATCCAAAACCGAAGGGTACGACAACTCCTTCTCCTCGTATCACTCTCATTCGTTCATTTCATTCATAATTCTTGTAGTTCTTTCCAAGTAGACGTAGTGATATATGATACTGCAGTTTATTTAAAGTTGATAAATCAATCTATTCTACAGTGAGTGTGTGCAGGATACAAAATGAAGGTGATAGAGAAAATACGAGCTGCTGAAGCTGATCCAAATAGGGTGGTGTTCTCATTTGAGTTCTTTCCGCCTAAGACTGAAGATGGGGTAGATAATCTATTTGAGAGGATGGACCGAATGGTTGCCCACAATCCTTCATTTTGTGATATTACCTGGGGTGCTGGAGGAACAACGGCTGATCTGACATTGGAAATTGCAAACAAGATGCAGAACATTATCTGTGTGGAAACCATGATGCACCTCACCTGCACAAACATGCCTGTCGACAAGATTGACCATGCTCTCCAAACCATCAAATCCAATGGCATCCAAAATGTTCTCGCTCTTCGTGGTGACCCCCCTCATGGTCAGGACAAATTTGTCCAGGTCCAAGGCGGCTTTGCCTGCGCACTCGATCTGGTTAAACATATCAGAGCTAAATATGGTGACTACTTTGGCATCACAGTCGCGGGTTATCCAGAGGCACATCCAGATGTTATAGCAAGTGACGGTGTCGCTCCGCTGGAAGGTTATCAAAAGGATCTTGCTTACCTCAAGAGCAAGGTTGATGCTGGAGCAGATCTGATTGTCACCCAGTTATTTTACGATACCGATATTTTCCTCAAATTTGTCAATGACTGTCGCCAAATCGGAATAACTTGTCCTATTGTACCCGGAATTATGCCCATCAATAATTACAAAGGTTTTCTCCGCATGACTGGTTTTTGTAAAACAAAGGTAAAACCTACTATTTATATTCTAAATGTTTAATAATTTATTGGTATCCCTGTCTGCGTTCATGTCGGAAGAAAATATCAGTCGTGCCCTTGGAACTTGAGTAAGAATATTAACAAAATAAAAATCATACTTCAACAAGTGTACCTAAATTACTTGCCTTTGCCTGATAAAATTACTTGCAAATAGATAAACATGGTAAAATTAATAGTTACTATTAGAATATTAAGTGATAGGAATTGGATCAGATTTAGGAAGAAAATGATTTTTTTTATTGATGAACCAAGTCCCAATTGCTGTAGCAGACTTAGGCCAGGGCAGAACATCGAAAAATGAATGAATTCCCTGGGCATCTGAGATATCCAGGTCTCTCCCAAGTCTCAATTACAATTTGACCGGAGAATAAACTTAGTTTACAGAGATAAGAATGTTGTGTTGGATCATATTAAACAAATAGGATTAGGGATGAATGTAAGAGAAAAAAAGTTGGGGCCCTGTTACAGAAGAAATGGGACACTGGCTTAGTGGGTTGGTCATGTTTTGTAGAAGACTAGTAGAAGCCCTTTAAAAAGATAAGATTAGATGGAGGATAGCCTAATCGCTAGAAGCAAAGGGAGACAGAAAAGCTATACAGAGTATTCACTTTTGGATTTGCATTCACTGGAAGTAGTCAATATAACTTTGTTCCCTATAAACAAAAATATATTTTGAGGAATTTACTCAATTTAGATATAGATTAGTTTTTTTCTCCTCTTATATTAGCAATTATAGTGACATCTGGTTTATATTGGTTTTTCATTATTTTCCCCCTGTATTTATTCTTTTTTCTCCTCTATTCTTTATATAAATTCTTTGTTTTTCAAAAAAGGTTCTAGTTCTTATCTATTCAATCCATTCGGAGCCTGTTTTCCCCCTTCCTCTTGTATATTTAAAAACCTAAGCTTAGACCATTGTCTACTGTCATGATGATTAGTTGCAATTGACTTCAACAGTGGTAAATCCATTGATTTGTTACAAAATTCAGCATGATTATGCTTAGATGCTCTTGTATTAGTAATCATGATGGTTATCAATCATAAACATGGATATGTTGCCATTTGGAAGAGGTTTCTGATGTTTGTTTCAAGTAGATAGAATAATCTGCAGCCAGGTGGACTGTCAGATGCTTGGATAATGACTATGGAGAAATAATATCGGTTACATTTGAAAATATTATATCTTGTACATGTTAAAAGTAATTCAAAACTGAAGACCTTTTCCACTTCTTGATATTAGACATAAGTTTGTAATGAAAATTTTCATACATCTGTTATGTCACTGTGTTTACTTTTTACCAACAAGTTATACTATTTAAGCGTCATGGGCTCTAATAGAATGTTTTATTTTTAATGACATAATCTAGATACCAGCTGACATTATTGCTGCTTTAGAGCCTATCAAAGACAATGAAGAAGCTGTCAAGTCTTATGGAATTCATCTGGGAACTGAAATGTGCAAGAAGATTTTAGCTCATGGAATTAAGACATTGCATCTTTATACACTAAATATGGAGAAATCAGCATTAGCAATACTAATGGTTGTCTCCTATTTCATGTGATATTCTGGCATGTGATATGCATATTTTAAACGATATTTTTGAAAGACTTCACTTAAGAAAGTTAAATTTAATGTTATGGCTGGCAGAACCTTGGCTTAATTGAAGAGTCCAAAATTTCTAGGTCCTTACCTTGGAGACGCCCTACAAATGTTTTCCGTGTTAGAGAAGATGTGCGCCCAATCTTTTGGTATGTTGCCTTTGCAATTGCTATTTCTTGTTCCAAGATATAAGAAGGGTGTTTGTGTGTTTTATCGAGTTCTTAATTTCTTTATTCAATTTTCATAGGGCAAATCGTCCGAAAAGCTACATATCAAGGACCATAGGATGGGATCAGTACCCACATGGCCGTTGGGGTGATTCCCGTAACCCATCGTATGGTGCATTAACTGATTATCAGGTGCACATGGTTACTTAGTGATCTTAATTTGTGTATGTCACATCTTTATTTTCTTTCACCTATGATATAGAATTCTTACACTATGGGCAGGGAAAATTCATTGTTTAAAAGTAGAACATTTATGTAAGATAAATTGTTAACAATAAAAGATTCCAGTGATTTTAAAAAAGAAGATTCCTTAGTACTTCAGTCTAGTGATTACTAGTATAGTCAAAATAAAAAATGACTGATTATAGTTATTTGGAATTTTGAATCATTTAAGTGCATTATACTTTGAATGATTTGAGACTTTTGAAAGTCCCCCATAGCCTAGAGATATGGTCAATTAAAAACATATAAGGTGAGGGTCATCCTCATTCTATAGACTAGTTTTTAGAATTAATTAGGCTTTGATACTATATTAGAAAATGACAAAAACATTGACAAGGAGGTGTCAAAACACCAAACGGAGACTGGATACGGGGTAGAGGAGAGCCTCGCAGTCAAACCGTAGTCAACGGCATCATGAAAGGACATCATATACAAGTGAGAACGATAGACTATGATTTACATCATATAAAAAATACAAGCAAAGTAAAAGTTCCCAAGATAAGAAAATAATTAGAAAATAGTGATCCTTTAATTGTTTACAATATCCTCTCAAAATAATGATACCCTTCTTAAAAATAACATTACCCTAACTCAAGTACGCTAACCCTAGCCCAATTAACCTTACCCTAATACTTTGACCCTAAACCAGGTTAAGGTAGTCAAGGTCAAACTCAAGGTATCACGTCAATTTAAGGTAAAGGTAAAGGTAAAGATAAAGGTAATCAGGTTAGGTAAATGTAAAAGTAAAGGAGGTAAGGATAAAGGGTAAAGAGTAATGATAAGGGTTAGGGTATGGGTAAAGGTAAGAGTAAAAGATAAGGGTTAAGGTATGAGTAAGGGTAAATGATAAAGGTTAGCATAAAGGTTAGGGTAAAGGGTAGGGTAAGAGTAAAGGTAAGGGTAACGGTAACGGTAAAGGTAAAGGTTAAGTTGAAGTTAAAGCTAATGCTAAAGGGTAGAGGGTAGAGGGTAAAGGGTAAAAAGGGTGTGCTACATATAAGTCTCATGAGCCACCCGTATTTGTCCACGTTCTTTTCTTGAGTGTGAGGGAGTGTGTTGAATGTGCCATATATCAATTAAAAGTATAGAAGGTGAGAGTAATCCTTATTCTATAAACTAGTTTTGAGATTGAGTTAGGCCCGATATCCAAATTTAATAGAGACATCTTTGTTCCAATAGACTGAGCAATCTACTGATAAGATGCAGAAGCTAAAACTGCTAACTATCAATCCGAGTGTAGAAATTACTGTGGTGATGACTCGTATAAGAAGCAGGAGTCTTTGAGAGGTATAAAATCTTTGCCTTCTCCTACAATGGATACCTGAATATCAAGATACTAAACTGTGGTCACAATTGTCTTGAGATTACTGAATCACAGAAAATTGTGGACAAATGTGGTTGTTGCAGCTACAATTACGATTGTGAAGCAGTTGTGGAAACCTCCAAAAGGACCAAAACTGCTATATTGCTGCTGCAATCGCAGTTGTAAATCATAATTTGAAATCCTGGACTTAATATGAATGCTATTTGGTGTCCTACATTGAAAAACATGGGTTTGGGTTGTTGAGTGTGATTGGGATTTAGGAGGCTGTATAAACTCTTTACTTTTGAAAAAAACGAATATTAACATATTAAAAGGAAGGCCCTATGTATATATACAACCTAATTACTTTGTAAAAGGAATAAAGGATAACAGAAAGAAAACAATGAAGAAGGATCAAAACGCTATGTTGAACATTTGGATGGAGGAAGAGAAAAAATTGAATGAAAAAAATATATTGTATTGACATGTTCAATGTATATTCATAAAATTTAGAGCACTATCCCTAAATTAAACTAATCGTAATAATGAAAAGGAAATATGATAACTAATCCTAAGAATGAGAAAATAAGGAAGCTAATTTTCGAGGATTATCTAAGATATGATTAGATATTGTTTTTGGACAATTTCATATATTCTAACTAGAAATCGACATGTTCAGTAATTTTTTTTTGCTGATATAACTGATCATTTCTTTCTTGCAGTTCATGCGGCCACGTGCACGGGATAAAAAGCTTATTGAAGAATGGGCAGTTCCCTTGCGAAGTGTTGAAGATATTTATGAGGTAGAGTTCATAACTACTGTATTTACTATTTAGAATAATTCTAGAGTATTCTTACTTACATTCTACAACAACTAAATTTATGCCTTTTGTTTCATATCAGAGATTTAGAATGTATTGCCTTGGAAAGTTGAAAAGCAATCCTTGGTCAGATCTGGATGGTCTTCAGCCAGAGACAAAAATCATAAATGAGCAGCTGGAGAAGATTAACATGAAGGGATTCCTCACCATCAATAGCCAGCCAGCTGTCAATGGGGAAAAGTCAGATTCTCCTACTGTAGGTGGGTGTAAAAGAAGTTGCTTTGTATCCATGCATGATATTTCTGGATGTGTTAGAGCATTCTAATTTGTCCTGGCTATGGATAAATGAATAACGTTTTGATTCAACTTAGATAGTTGAATATTTCTTAAGGTGTTCATTTTGTATCGTGTTAGAAGCAGAAGGTGCTAGGTAGGCATAGCAAGATGGAAACAAAGACAGCCACAATTACTTGTCTCTTGAACAATGGTTATGGTCAAATGTATAGCAGGCCATAGGAAGCTTCCCCCCCTTCTAAGCTGACTTGTGCATATTGTTAAGGCATTTCATATTGGTAGGAATATATGACTAGAATACTCCTTAGTCTTAACAGAATTTGGTCAATCATCTCACCTTAGCTAGCTTATAGGGCTGAGTTAGGTCTAGTCTATCTCTAACTTGTATTAACGCCTATCTAATCTTGATGCTAGGTTATTAACTTATTAGCAAATGTCTAGTATTGCAAACTTCACACTCTAAATGTTCAATTATGGGCAAGAGAGGTGTGTGTTAAGATGTCTAGCTAGGAATATGGCTATAATACACTTAATAAGGCTTGAGTAATCCTTTCCCCTTTAGGTTAATTTTAGGGTTGAGTTATGCCTAGTCTATTCTCTACATATCTTCTGATTAATAATAATGGTAGATATCATGGCATGATTTCAATTCTTTCTCCAACTAAAGAGATTATAGTTAGGTCAGTTTGACATGGTCTTGTAATAGGGTATCTTTGGTTTGAAATACTATAACCAATGATAAGTAGGCATGTTATTTCTTGGCACTGGCCGTCTGATTTGTGCTTTGTCTTTAGTTACCTGAATATTGAAGCATTTGATTGGATTAAATAAGGAATGCTATAGAAGCAATTCAAAATTCAAAGCATGGAATCCGACATTTGTAATTGTTATTGTTGAAAGTCTCATATTGACTAGAGATATGACCAACTAAAAGTATATAAATCCTATGAGAGCTAGTTTTTAGGATTGAATTAGGTTGAATATCCAAATTTAAGATGGTATTAGAGCTTGATCAGTCCAAATGTCCAATTCACCCACAGATGTTGGGCCACTATATGTCCTTAGTCCCGAGTGTGAGGGAGGTGTGCTAAGATCTTAGATAACTTCCACATCGACTAGGAATATAGCTAGAATACCCCTTTTAAGGCGTGAGGTAGCTCTTACCTCATGAGCTAACTTTTGGATTGAGTTAGGTTTGTCATTTCTAAAGTGGAATCAAAGTCCATCTTAGATCCATCATTAGACCACCCTTGGGGGAGTGTATTGTAAGTTCCATGTTATTGGGCCACCTGTATTTGACATGCTCTAAATGTTCTTTTCTGAGCGTGAGAGGATGTGTTGAAAGTCCCATATTTACTAGAGATATGACCAACTAAAAATATATAAGGTGAGGGTAATCTTCATTCTAAGTCAGCTTATAGGATTGAATTAGGTCCAATATCCAAATTTAAAAGTTATGATTTATGAAGACTAATAATCACAAAGCCCGGCTTCTAATGTACTTATTTGGTAAATTAGATGGTCTCTGCTAATGAATAACCACAAGTTAGGAAGGTGCTTCAATTTGGTATGCAAACACGAGCGAACATTATTTGTTTCTATAGCAGTCCCTGTTTATTTTTTTTCAGTTTCCTACGAATTTGTTTCTCCTTGAATATTGTTGGTTTGTGCATATTGATCTGCTAACTCAGATGGTCTATGCTAATGAATAACCACAAATTAGAAAGGTTCTTCAATTTGGTATGCAAACACAAGCCAGTAATGCGTTATTTGTTTCTAGAATTCACTTGCAACTGGGGAACTACAATTCTTTTTTTTATTTCCAATTTCTTTTTCCTTGTCTTCTGTTGATAAAAGTTACATGATGTTAAATTTGAGACATAGCCTTTTGAGCCTATACATATCACTGATCTGATGTCTTACAGCTCAACTCAATTGTTTATTGCCTGAACTACTTCTAAGCTGATAAAGAAAAGCAGTATTTTAAATTACTATAGTTCTTGTGGCCATATGAAGGGGAGGGTTTCATTCAAAGTCTTGAGTGAGATATGGGTATACACTTCATATTGGCCTCACTTTATAGTAAAATGAATAATGAAGATAGGAGAGTACTGAAAACAAAAAAGGGACACAGAACATATGTTGAGATTTTCTAGATGGGAATGTGCTGTGCAATTTATAACTTAGGGTATCAATGTCTTGTCCTTAATCATATTGGTGGATGAGATATGCTAAATCCTTTGTTTTGATACATGGCATAGGCTGGAGTGGACCTGGTGGGTATGTTTATCAGAAGGCATATCTAGAATTCTTCTGCTCTAAGGAAAAGCTGGATACACTTGTGAATAAATGCAAGGATTGGACATCTCTAACTTATATGGCTGTGAATAAAGAAGGGAGCTGGATATCTAATGTGGGTCAAACTGACGTGAATGCTGTGACATGGGGTGTCTTCCCTGCTAAGGAGATAGTTCAGCCAACCATTGTAGATCCTGTTAGCTTCAATGTATGGAAGGATGAGGCATTTGAAATTTGGTATAGAGGATGGGCGTGCTTGTACTCTGAGAGTGATGCATCCAGGAAATTGGTTGAAGAGGTTGGTTTTTAAACCTACATTCCTGTAAAACCTTGCAGCTTCCTTCTTACTAATAGAAATAACATGCATTTAATGGCAGTGCTGTATTTTTGTTTTTAGCTAGTTGCTAGAGCGTTGATAGTTATTTCCATTTGTGGCACAGGTGGGGGGTAGCTACTTCTTGGTCAGCTTGGTTGACAATGACTACATCAATGGTGATATATTTGCTGTCTTTGCAGATTTCTGACGAGAGCCTCTTATTGTAGTAGTTCTTTAGCAATGTTATTTCTATTGGTTGTTAAGTTTGTTTCCTCTCTTTTGTTTCGTTCTCAATATGTTGATTTCGATTGCGTGTATGTTTCTACATCGTAGTGGTGAATTGTCCGGACTGTCACAAACACCTTAGTTTTGTCATTCTTCAAGATTACAGGAGTAATCTGACATTTAAATGAAGGGTAAATTACACTTACCCCCTTGAGATGTGTGAATATTACACAGAAATGACAATGGTTACATCAATGGTGATTTATTTGTTGTCTTTGCAGATTTTTGACGAGAGCTTATTTTAGTAATTCTTTAGCCATGTCATTTCTATTGGTTGTTAAGTTTGTTTCCCTCTTTCATTTCGTTCTCAATATGGTGATTCCAATTGCATGTATGTTTCTATGTCATAGTGGCAAATTGTCTGAACTCACAAACACCTTAGTTTTGTCATTCTTCAAAATTACGTGAGTAATCTGACAATTATAAAAGTTCATTGACATGAGTCCATTGATACCCTTCCATTACTAATGTTAAACCAAAGTAATTGCCTCAATGCTTCGTTTTCTATCATCGAACCGTTCTCTGTCACAACACATCTCAGAGGTTATCACAGTTTGTTGTTTAAGCTTTGCAATTCAATAATGTGAGGGGAGGGTAGATGCCAAGCTCAAGAAGAAAGTCTAGAGTCAGGGAATCCGAAGTGTTCCTAGGAGGATTAGAGTACGGATGATGGAGATGTCAAGTACTGATGTTTTTTTTTGGATAATCAAGTGCTGATGTTGAAATTCCTAAGGAAGACCTCTAAGGATTTGGGCTCCAAGGTCATTGATGAGGAAGATTAATTTATCTATTTGGAACCTTGAGAAATATTGTAGTTTCAGCTATTGGAGTCTTGTGTTTTCTAGATGGTGAAATTACTTCTCATTTTGTCTGAGTTACTTATAATTTTGTTGAGATATAATATGGTTTGATTATATCAATTTAGTCTTGCCTCCTGCTTCTACGTTAGGACGATTGGTGAAAGCGTAGTTACCATTTGATTTTAGGTTCTCATTCTTTATTTTCTCAATTGTAGGATAATGAGAAATTGAATACAATTGACTCCTAGGAAATAGGAAAAAATCAATACGGAAAACATTGAATGAACGGTTGCAGTTGCCTGGATTGCTTGCTGTAGTTTTAAGTTTATGCAATTTTTTGTTAGCTTGAACCAAAATTGTCAATGCAAAGCTAAATTCGTAAGAATTTTTATGATTCATTTGCAAATATGATTTTAGAATTAGACACATGTGCAGACCTTAACTTATAATTCTGTTTTTAGATTTTGGCAAATTTGAACTTATAATTGGCGTGCAAATATGATTTCAGATAAATCTGAAATTACTTTTCCATGTGCAAATATGTGTAAAAATTAAAGTGTAATTAACAGTGCAAGAATTTGAACAATTAAAGAGTAATTATAGAATTTGGCCATGTGCAACTATCCAAATTAACGTGCAATATGCCATGTCACATGCAATTATGTCAATTAAAGTGTAACTAACAGTGCAATAATCTGGTAACTCTTTGTTCAACAAGGAGGAAGAAGAATATGGGGATTTGGCATGCATAACTTCTGTTCTAGGAATTTACATGAATTGCCGTATGTGCCAGATTAGTTGGTTTCTATATATAAATTCTGATTGGGCAAACTTGCTAAGTGCTGCTATATATGAATAATGTTTATGGAGTTTGTGAAATTGGAAATCAACTAGGAATTATATTTATGAAAATGATGTCAGGGCCTGTTAATATTAGACCTTGATTCTCACCTTGAGCTGAATAATTATAGTGAATGGGTGTACGAAACTTTTTTTCTCCACAATGAACTTTTTTTTTGGATAACCACAATGAACTTGAAAAACTCAGATATCACTTAGGATTGTGTGGACTTCAAGGGTTTTATTTGTTTTTTTTTTTTGGTGTGGGCATACTAAGCTTGTGGTTTTGGGTTCAAAACCTATTACTGGACTTTATTAATTTTTACACACCTTTTGCAAGAAATAACACAAAATAGTCTTCAAAACTAAAACAGATACAAACCCCGTTAGCTTTCTATTCTTCATCCAAGCTTGCTATGTACATGACCAACCTAGTCTCCATCACATTTTGGGCCAGAACTTGGGTTTGGATCTGGATTTGGGTTTGGGCCTTGGTTTGGTTTGTCCCATGATGTCTTCATCACAAGGTGTGCCACCTAACATGGTTGAAGTATGAAGCTTTTTTCATCTTGAACTTCCCTGGTGGCTAAGGAGCACTGTGACATTTGCTTTAATGGAGCATGGCTAATCAAATAGTTTTCAGTCTCAGAATATTTAGGAGGAACTGGAGGTGAAAGCAATATGATACTACAAAAAAGATGATGATGTGTTCCTGCAAACAGATAATCATTAACAAAATGGTTTAGAAGATTTTCTAATTATGGGAAAGGTAAATGAAAGTAGTGTTGGGATCACCTGCACATCCCAACCATTTTAGTAAGGACGCCCCCACAATGAATGGTAGCAGTAGATATCTTTTCTTCATCCGAGCCATTGGTTCTAAATTCAAATATTTTCTCAATCTCTTGAAAGCTTCCATTAAATCCACGCGCTTAAATTCAGTTGCATTACCATCAGTAAATATACAAACAGAACATCTGATAACACTACAACCAATTAGAAAGCCACCACTTTCAAGCGCACACATTTCAATAACTGCAAGCATAGCTTAAGTGTTTGTTACTATCTAATATCGATATATCCGCTTCCACTTCATCTCAGAAACAAGTAATCTTCTATGTTCTTTTCTCCAAATGAAAGAAGTCCCTCTGTCCAAGATAGATAGGAGTAATAAAGGCCTGCAGACTTGGCACTACCCTGCCTAAGTTGAATAAAGAAAACGCACTTCCTAACAACATTTAGAAGAAGTTGTAACTCGAAAAGGTCAAATGTCACAGCTTAATAACACAAATGATTAAACATTCAAATGTAAACAAAAGACTTTTTAGCATGGACTATTATGAAGTTGAGACAACTGCAGATTTACCAGTGCCCATTAAAGCTATGATAGTTGAAAAATTCACTTCAAATCTAAGTTATGATTTATCAATTGGAAAAGTGCTCAAGAGCCTTGTCTTTAAACAGTAATCTAGAGCGACGGCAGAAAAAGCAAAAATGAAAAGACTTTCTAACACGTAAACTGTTCCATTCTGAGCTTGCAATAAGAAGCTTTCAAAGTTTGGCTCAAGAAGTGGTCCACCACCTAGGGTTGCAAGACCTGCATCACGAGTTTATTTTAGTGCTATTATTAACTTTAGTTACATTACAATATTTCAACCAAGCTTTCAAGTTTCAACTCAAGGGCATAAAAGAAAAGAAAAGAAAAGAAAACATAAAATTCCATCTACATTGATGCAGTAGTAAAATTTCAATATATTAAGAGCATGGTAAGGTTATTTACCTTTAACAACACCAAAAGCTGCTGCTACCCCTGTCTTAAGCTGAACATCATCCAAGTTTCTCCTTACAGTGTATCGAAAAGTCACTCCAAACAATGCACAGCTAATGAAGTTGATGGCGAAAGGGAGAAGCAGCTGAGTTGTGTCGGTGACATGAGTGAAGCATATGGGGAGCCCTGAAAAGGTACCGACAAGGGCAGAAATTGATGCTGCTTTTACTGACTCCCATCTCTCTTCATCCCGATCGATTACTTCACCCTTCATCCCCTTGGATGCTCCATCTTCAGCTCCTCCCACATTTAGCAATAGAGAGCGTTCTGCCTCCTCAACCAAGGCTTTTGCCTCTGATATTTCTCTCTGACATTCTACAATCTTTCAGTCCATCAATTTGCATTAGTGATGACTCAAAACAAATCAAGTAGTCAAAAGAATCAAACCAAAGACACAAGGTAAACCGCACAGTGCTTTTAGTAACAAGGTAACTAGTAATTTTGATCAAACGGAACCCTCTAAGAAGGGTAAAGCAAAACCAATAGGCGTATTTGTGATTCAAAAGTTCTACAAGGAAAGTAGAACAAATAAAATATGAAATTAAAAATGTACATTGCCCCATTAATGTTTGGGTCATATGTGAACTAGTCTACAACTTTTAAATGAGTGCAAATAATCAACACCTGGTGTCTATAAACAGTGCAAAACACACCCTCCGTTACAAAAAGGGTAAACTTCTATCGGAGAATGTCACCTACCATGCAGAAGACCAATTTAAAATGGTGAAAAATACCAACCCACCCACGCTAAAAAACTCACAAGCCAACATTTTTTTAACTTTATATAATTTTAATTGACACAAAAATCATATGAAGAAAGCATGTCATGAAAGACAAAAGGAATTTAACTAGATATCACAATTAATTTTCCATAGTAACATAGCCTCAGCTGTTCCCAAATGTTTCAAAAAAAGTTTTAATTTAATGAAGATTGAAATGAGCAGAAACAGTAAGAACTCTAGTTGTAAAGAAACCGGTATTAGAATGGGAAAGTCAATCTTTTTAAAAGACTAACGATAGCTGGGAACACAATATTCATTTTTTCCAAGAAGGAAGAGAATAATAATAATAATTACCTCGGAAACTTTGCCTTCAAGTTGGTTGACATAATCCTTGAACTGCTTGACAATAAATTCTTGTTCTTGGATCAAAGCAAGTCCCGCTTTAGCCATCTCAACCCTCTGCGATGCCTTCTGTAACCCATCTAGCAAAAGCTTGTTCTCTTTTTTGCTCAAAAGCTCTTGAACTTGTTCGTCCACTATCCCAGGTAACGCCTCGTTGCTTCTTTTCTCATCCGAACTCTTGCATTTGAACGAGGCGGGGAATGTTTTGGAAGACTTGACCAAGAAAGGATAAGGAACCTGAATGGAATTCATAATAATTGTGCAACTCTTCATTACGTTCATTGTTGAAACCTAAATCCTCTTATCCCTGGGACAATCAGTGGTGGTAAACATGGGTTGAATTAGAAGTTGATAATTTGGTGTGTGAAGTGATGCGAGCGTTGAAATAGAATCACTCTATTTTAAACGGTGGAGATGAAAGATTCTGTTGCAATAGAATATATTTTTGAAAATTTTAAAAATACTTCATTACTTAATGAAGATTATATTTTAATAATCATACTTAGTTTTATTTAATTTTTTAATTTTAAATGTTTATATTATATTATATTTACAAATGGAATGGTGTGTTGAGAATATTATATTTATTTCATTAAAAAAGAATATTATATTTAAAATTATTATTAATTATATTAAAAATAAATAAATGAATGAATTAATATTACCTCTAATTCTAAATATAAATAAATTTTATAATATAAATAAAATTATATTACCTCTAATTCTAAATATAAATAAACCTTACAATGCCATTTTAAGCATGACCGTAAAAAATCATGTAAAAATTCATCTAGTTTTGTCGTATTTTTGTGGACATTATCCTTCAAATTTGGCAAAAAATTCATCATTGGAAAAAATTGACCCCTTCCGATGGAGAAATCTGATGAAAGTTTATGGACAACCTTACGATTCCATTATAAGCATAGCCGCAAAAAATCATGCAAAAATTCAACCGCTCGGTTTTGTCATATTTTCGTGGGCATTAGCCTTCAAATTTGGTTAAAGATTCATCGTTTGAGAAAATCTTGTCATTCACTTAGAGAAATATAATGAAACTTCATGGACAACTTTATAATCGTAGGAGAAAATCATGAAGTTTCTCCATGGGCATTAGAGAAAATCATCGTAGGAGAAAATCAGTCTATTCCTTTAGAGAAATCTGATGAAACTTCAGGGATAACCTTACAATGCCTTTCTAAGCATGGCCGCATAAAATCTTACAAAAATTAACCCACTTAGTTTGACATATTTTCAGGGTCGTTAGCATTTAAATTTGGTTAAAAATTCATCGTTTGAGAAAATCTGTCCCATCCCTTGGAAAAATCTGATGAAACTTCTTAAACAACCTTACAACGCCTTTCTGATCAGACCGTAAAAAATCATGTAAAAATTCAACTGCTCGGTTTATTCCTATTTTCGTCGACATAAGCCTTCAAATTTGGGTAAAAATTCATCGTTGGAGAAAATCTGCCACTTTCCTTGAAGAAATCTAATGAAACTTCAGGGACAACCTTATAACGCCATTCTAAGCATGGTCATATTTTTGTGAGCATTAGCCTTCATATTTTGCTAAAAATTTACCAGTTGAGAAAATCTAGCCCTTCCCTTAGAGAAATCTGATGAAACTTCAGACATAACCTTACAAGGCCTTTCTAACAATGGCTGTTTAAAGTCATGCAAAAATTCAACTGCTCTATTTTGTCATAATTTCGTGGGCTAATGCCCTTTAGGAAATATGATGAAACTTTAGTGACAACCATAGAATGCCATTCTAAGCATGGCCAAATAAAATTATGCAAAAATTCAACCGCTCAGTTTTGTGATTATTCCGTGGGCATTAGCCTTCAAATTTGGCTAAAAATTCATCATTAGAGAAAATTTGCCCATTCCTTTGGAGAAATCTAATGAAACTTTAAGGACAATCTTACAACACTATTCTAAGCATGGTAAAAAAAAATCATGTAAAAATCCAACCGCTCGGTTTTATCATATTTTCATGGGCATTACCCTTCAAATTTGGCTAAAAATTCATCGTTGAAGAAAATCTGCCCCTTTCCTTGGAGAAAATTGGTGCGACTTTTAGGAACACCTTACGATGTCATTCTAAGCATGGTTGTAAAAAATTATGCAAAAATTCAACCGCTCGGTTTTGTCCTATTTTCGTGAGCATTGGACTTCAAATTTTGCTAAAAATTCAATGTTGGAGAAAACCTTTCCCTTCCCTTGGAGAAAACTGGTGAAACTTCTGGGAACACCTTACAATTGCATTCTAAGCATGGTCATAATAAATTATGCAAAAATTCAACCGCTCAGTTTTGTCATATTTTCTTGGGCATTATTAGCCTTCAAATTTGAGTAAAATTCATTGTTGGAGAAAATATACCCCATCCCTTGGAGAAATTGTGTTTGAATATATATTTCAGGTTGAATTATTTTGATAATGACAAAGCACATTGAAGGATTGTAGCAAAAAGGCCAAGTAACCATGAAAACAGAGAAAACAGAATCAGATGGACAAAAACGTGCAGCCTAATCGATTAGAGGACTCAAGCTAATCGATTATCTATGTTCTGTTTGTTCAGTAATCGATTACACCTATAGACATAATCGATTACCTAATGACTGTTTGCAACATAATCGATTGTACCCTTGAACCATAATCGATTACCATTGAATAACTTGAGGAAAGAGTATTAGGTATTCAACGTAATCGATTACCAAGCCAAACTAATCGATTACTCAAGCTCTGTTTGTACCATAATCGATTACATAGTAACACATAATCGATTACCTGCTGAAAGTGTGAAATATGGGCATCAGGTATTCAGCATAATCGATTACTCAGCCAAGATAATCGATTACCTAAGTTCTATTTGTCATCATAATCGATTACAGTAAGGCCTAATCGATTACAATGCTACGAGACTCCATTTAATACGTCAGGTGCCATTTGTAATCGATTACAGGGTATAAAATAATCGATTAGCAAGTCCCTGTTTCTAAGCTAATCGATTACGTAGTAACACCTAATCGATTGTAGCACGAATTACACTGAAGATTTCAAAGTGTAATCGATTACAGCTCGAGGCGTAATCGATTACAATCGTGCCAGAATTTGGGGAAAGTGCTTTTTAAGTGGAAACCAACTCATTTCTCCATATCTCTCAGGCACCCACAAGCTGCAACGGCTAGGAACTCCATTATGCTCATCTCCAAGCCCTATAAATGCAAGACTCCTTCAAGCTACTCAATGTAACACACAAATCAATCAAAGGGAAATCAAATCTTGAGTCTTGTGAGTTCTATTCTTGTATAGCTTCATCTTTTAGAAACTTAGAGCTTAAACTTGTATATTCTCTCTTGTTGAGAGTTAGAAGTTGTGTGAGCCTTCATTTGTACATCTACTCTATTAAGAGAGTTACTTGCTTGTAAACACTACACCAAATACAAAGGTTTTCACTCTAGGTTGAGTGGTCACAAAGGTTGGGGTTCAACCTTTAGGTATTGAGAGTTTGAGAGATTGGGTGGGTTACCCTTGTGCTAGTGTGGATTGAGTTCTTGAGTGTGGGACACTAGGAAGCTGCAATTGCTCATAGCTTGTATCTCTAAACTTCAATAATGGAAATCCTTCAAGTGGGTTGCTTGAAGGCGAGACGTACACCGAGGTTGGTGGAACTCCTTAAATTGGTTTGCAAGCTCTTCTCCCTTACTCTCCTGCATTCATATATTGCATTTGACTGTGTTATTATTGTTGATTGTGATTTCCCCTCTTTATTGTTGATTGTGATTTCCCCTCTTTAACTTGCTTGTATTAATAGGTTTAAATTGCTGCACACCGAGTGTTTGATAAATTGTCTTAGCAACATTTATCTCTTGTTTTGCATTGTTTCTTGTACTAAACTTTCCTTCTCTTGCATAAACTCTTAACTTGTGAAAAAGGAACTAAGTTCAAAGGCATTTCAATGAAAAGTTTTAAAACTCAATTCACCCCCCCTCTTGAGTATTGAGGCCACTTGAATAACAAGTGGTATCAAAGCTTGACTCTTGGTAGATCAAGCTTAACAGCTTCAAGAGATAAAATGGCCTCAAGTTCTCTAAACCTTTTTCCCGAGGGTGGTGCCACTAATAGACCTCCTACTTTCAATGGGGAAGGATATGCGTTCTGGAAAGAAAGAATGAAAATCTTTGTTCAATCAATTGATTTAAGAGTTTGGAATTCCATTGAGAATGGTCCTTTTATACCCATGCATACTATTAATGGTAAAAATGTTAAGAAACCCATGGATGATTGGACTAATGATGAAGAAAAGAAAGTACAATACAATTATAAGGCTAAAAATCTCATTACTCTAGCGTTAGGTCCCAATGAATTCTTTAGGATAATGACTTGTCAAACGGCTAAGGAAATGTGGGACACCTTGCAAGTAACCCATGAAGGTACTAGTGATGTAAAAGACTCTAAGATTAGTACCTTGACTAGTCAATATGAGAGTTTTAGGATAAATTCCAGAGAAACCATTGTAGAAATGCAAAAGAGATTTACCCTTATAATCAATCATCTTATTACTCTTGGAAAAGTCTATACTAATAAATAACTTGTGCATAAAGTTTTGAAAATTCTTAGCAGGGAATGGAAACCTCTCGTCACTGCCATCAAACAATCCCCAAGCATCAACGAGATGTCTCTTGCCACACTCTTTGGAAAGCTACAAGAGCAAGAACAAGAACTAAGGGATTTAAAGCTAGCAGAGGAAGAAGAAAAATCCTCCAAAAAGAAAGGTCTAGCTCTCAAAGTCACTTCTACACATGAAGAAGAATCATGTAGTGACCTTGACAAAGAAGAAGAATTTGGATTGTTTGTGAAGAGATTCGGAAAGTTCATGAAAAACAAACGATTCCAAAAGAACTTCAAACTCCAAGGTAAGAAACCAACCTCTAATGAAACCTCTCCCTCACCAAATTGTTTCGAATGTGGCAAGGAAGGACACTTCAAGATAGATTGCCCAAATCTTAAGAAGAAGAACAAGGAGAAAAGAGGAAGAAGAAGAGTTTACATCGCTTGGGACAAAAATGATGTAAGTAGCTCCGATGAGTCTGAAAACGAAGAAGCAAACCTTTGCTTGATGGCCAATCATCAAGAGAAAGATAATGAGGTTAGTATTCTTGACTTAGACAAAAATGAATTGCTTGATGCATTTGAAGAACTGTATGATAAATTTATCAAGCTTTCTAGTAAATACAAATTGTCAAGAAAAACTATAGATACTCTTGAAACGCACCTTGTAGAACTTGACAAAGAAAATGCATGTCTAAAAGAAAAATTAGCAAATGTTCAAATATGCTCTAAGGATAAACCTTGTGACTTTGCAAAGAAATGTAATATCTTAGAAACCAAGGTCATAGACTTAAATAAGACATTAGAAAAGTTCACTAATGGTAGAGATAACTTGAATGTATTACTTGGAAACCAAAGATGTATGTTTGATAAAAATGGTTTAGGATACAACTCCACCAAAAAGGAAAAACACTACAAAAACTTCTTTGTACCACCTAGGAGATCATCATCACCTTTTATGAGATGCAATCATTGTGGTTTTAAAGGACATAACTCTTCAAATTGTAATGTTAGAAAATTAGGACCAAAGGTCATAAGAAAGGTGTGGGTTCCCAAAGGAACATTACCACAAGCTAACCTAAAAGGACCCAACATAAAATGGGTACCTAGTGCTCTAAACTATTTTTATTTTGTAGGTATGCTTCAAGGCAAGCAACACCCATTGGTACTTAGATAGTGGGTGTTCAAAACATATGACGGGAGATATAAGCAAGTTCACATCATTCACTCCCAAAAAGAAAGGAAGTGTCACCTATGGAGATAATACCAAAGGAAAAATACTTGGTATCGGAAATATCGGTAAAAACTCCTCTACCTCCAATAGTGATGTGTTGTATGTTGAAGGACTCAAACATAACTTGCTTAGCATTAGCCAATTGTGTGATAAAGGATATAGAGTTCTATTTGAATCCAATTGTTGCATAATTGAAAATAAGCTAAATAAAGAGGTTAAGTTTATAGGTCAAAGAATTGATAACATTTACATGATTGATATTGATAGTTTGTCCTCAAATGATGTGCAATGCTTCATGACTAGAGAGGATGAATCTGTTGGAAATATGCACTAAAAGCCTATATAGGTTCGCATTGGAGTAATAGGTCATATGAGAGTTATTCCTAAAATGTCCCTAGTCAAGTATTTACGTGGGGACATGTAAATACATTAAGACTAGTGTATGAGTGTACTGATGATCAGATCTCACAGATAATGGATATAAATGATATCAAGTCTTCACACGGGTACACATTAAGAGTAATGATGTACTGGACAGACCCACCATGAGAACGTTGCATGGATCGTTACATGAATGTTATAAACGATTCTCAATGTGATAATGGTATATGTAGTCCTTTGACCTGAAGTCACTACGATTCCTACATAAGGAGTTTATTGTTTTAATACAATCAAACGTCTTCTGTAATGAGAGGACTATAAAGGTTGTGGTTAGGCAATGTACAAATTATGTAGAGGGATGTGAGTGATGTAGATGGAACTTGTCTCTCCTATGTGACAGGAGTGATATCTATAGGCCACTTGATGGAGTGAGACTAAGGAAATGCATGGCCATGCTAGAAAGAATAAATATTGGATATTTATTCGGATAAAGTCTACTCCGGTATCAAGTAAAATAAATTAGACCGTACAAGGATGACACGACCATGCCTTGGGCCCAATTAGGATATCGTGACAAAAGGAACAAACACATAAAATAATTATCACTTATAGGTTATGTTGTTAATAAATAATATTCGGACATAATGATGCATTGCTAGATGTCGCTCTTATTTTATATTAATAATAAAATAGTTTATTATTAATATAACCGAGTATTTTACCTATAGGGTCACACACATAGAGTAAGCCCATCAGAAAATAGCTTTTTATTTTAGTTGGACTAAAATAAGACTATTGGGCCTAACTCATTGAAAATGAGTAAGGAGCCCACTCTTTAGAGAGCAAATTAGGTCAAACCTAAGCCTATAAATAGAGCATAAGATGCTCATAGGCGGCTACCTAAAAAGAGACACAAAAATACGTAAATGTTGCAAAAGCTATACGCAGTCAAACTAGCATTTGGAAGGTGTAGCATTTCTGGTGGGAGTACTCGTGTGGACTTCTAAAGGAAGAGGCTACGATTGCTTCGATATTCTTCAAGAGGTAATCCTAAAATGCAATTTTTTTTTTGTGTTTGTCTTATGCTTTGAAACACGGCGCTTTGTAAATCCTATGGGAATCCTTGTATTTCCGCTGCTTATACACTAGGGATTCCTAACAGAATCATGGCTATGGCATAGAAGAATAGCTCATATACACATAGACCATTTAAACAAACTTGTTTCTAAAGAACTAGTGACTGGTTTACCAAAGTTCAAGTTTGAAAATAAATTGTGATGCATGTCAAAAGGGAAAACAAGTAAAGGCATCCTTTCAAGCTGAAAACATTGTTTCCACTCAAAGGCCTTTACAACTTTTACACATGGACTTATTTGGACCCTCTAAAATCAAAAGCTTTGGTGGTAATTACTATGGTCTAGTAATTATAGATGACTATTCTAGATATACATGGACCTTGTTTCTTGCTCATAAAAATGAAGCATATCATGCATTCAAGAAACTAGCCAAGATTATCCAAAATGAACGAAACTCAAAGATTGCATCCATAAGAACTGATCATGGGGGAGAATTTGAAAACCAATCCTTTGAAAAGTTTTATGAAAAACATGGTATCAATCACAATTTTTCAGCTCCTAGAACTCCACAACAAAATGGAGTGGTTGAAAGGAAAAATAGATCTTTAATGGAGCTTGCTAGAACCATGTTAAATGAAAACAATATTGTGAAACATTTTTGGGCCGATGCGGTAAACACTGCTTGTCATGTTATGAATAGATGTTTAATAAGGCCTATACTAAAGAAAACCCCCTATGAACTTTACAAGGGAAGAAAACCCAACATTTCCTACTTTTATATTTTTGGATGTAAATGCTTTGTGCTCAATAATGGAAAGGATAATCTAGGGAAGTTTGATGCCAAATCTGATGAGGCAATTTTTCTAGGATATTCATCATCTAGTAAATCTTATCGAATCTTTAACAAACAAACAAACACCATTGAGGAGTCTATTCATGTGAAATTTGATGAAAATAGCCATAACTCCCCGAGAAAGGAAGATGTTGATGCTATTGTAGGTACTCTTCAAGACTTAACCTTGAATGACAAAGAAGAAGAGAACAAAGACAAAGATGTAACACAACATAAGGAACCACAATAATGGATCACTTTGAAGGACCATCCCTTAGACAAAGTCATAGGTGAAATGACAAAAGGTGTAAGTACTCGAAACGCCATTAGGAATGCATGTAATCACTTAGCGTTTGTATCACAAACAGAACCCAAAAGTATTGATGAAGCTATTATTGATGAACATTGGATGTTGGCCATGCAAGAGGAATTGAATCAATTTGAAAGAAATAAAGTTTGGGAACTAGTGCCAAGACCCAATGACCACCAAATAATAGGAACAAAATGGGTGTTTAGGAATAAATTAGATGAAAATGGTACAATTACTAGGAACAAAGCTAGGCAGTAGCTAAAGGTTATAATCAAGAAGAAGGCATTGATTATGAAGAAACGTATGCTCCCGTAGCTAGGCTAGAAGCTATTAGATTACTGTTAGCCTTTACATGTTGTAAGGATTTTAAATTATACCAAATGGATGTTAAAAGTGCTTTCTTAAATGGATACATTCAAGAAGAAGTATATGTTGATCAACCTCCAAGTTTTGAAAACTACCAATTTCTAAATCATGTTTTCAAACTAAAGAAAGCTTTATATGGGTTAAAACAAGCTCCAAGAACTTGGTATGAAAGATTAAGTAAATTTCTTTTAGAAAACAATTTTGAAAGAGGAAAGGTTGACACAACATTATTCATCAAGCATAAGAAAAATGACATACTATTGGTTCAAGTGTATGTTGATGATATAATCTTTGGTGCTACTAATGAATCGTTGTACAAAGAATTTGCTAAGCTAATGTAGGACGAATTTGAGATGTCCATGATGGGAGAACTTACATTCTTCCTTGGACTGCAAATTAAACAAACAAAGGAAGGCACTTTCATTAGTCAATCAAAGTATTGCAAGGAGTTGCTTAAGAAATTTAACATGGACAAGGCGAATGATATTGCCACACCTATGGGCACTTCATGCTATTTGGATAAGGATGAGAATGGTAAGGATGTTGAACTCACTAAATATAGAGGAATGATTGGATCCTTACTTTACTTAACCGCTAATAGACCAGATATCATGTTTGCTGTTTGTATGTGTGCAAGATATCAAGCATGCCCAAAAGAATCACACCTAACTACAGTAAAAAGGATAATGAAATATCTTGTTGGAACTCAAAATGTTGGCTTATGGTACCCCCAAAGGGGTTGAATGCACTTTAGTTGGATACTCTGACTCTGATTTTACCGGATGTAAGCTTAATAGAAAAAGCACTAGTGGAACATGTCACTTGCTTGGTAGTTCTCTTGTATCTTGGCATAGCAAGAAACAAGTGAGTATTGCATTGTCAACAACTGAGGCAGAATATGTTGTAGCTGGTAGTTGTTATGTTCAAATCCTTTGGATGAGACAATGACTCCTAGATTTTGGTGTTATGCTAGACCATGTGCCTCTAAAATGTGATAACACAAGTGCCATAAACATTTCAAAGAATCCTGTAATGCATTCAAGAACCAAACAAATTGAAATTCGACATCATTTCATTAGGGATCATGTATTAAAGGGTGATTGTGTGCTTGAACATGTTGAAACCACTAAACAACTTGCTGATATCTTCACCAAACCACTAGCAAAGGAACAATTCATACACATTAGAAGAGAATTAGAAATCTTAGACATTTCCAATTGTGTTTGAATGCTGAATAATTTTGATAATTTCTTGATTTACAATGTGTTGATGCTTAATATATTGATTGGTTGACGTTCCACTTGAAATCTGTAAGTTTAGACCATTTCTAAGCATCCCTAATCGATTACCATGATCAGTATAATCGATTATACACTCTCTGTTTCCTTAATAATCGATTACACACTCTCAAGTAATCGATTGCCAATTTTCTGTTTCATCAATAATCGATTAGCATCTCATATCTAATCGACTACAAAGTCTCTGTTTCTTGTACAATCGATTAGCCATTCAACAAAATCGATTACTGACATTTTGCCTTCCAGATAATCGATTAGAATCTCTTTCTAATCGATTGCAAAGTTTTTGTTTTTATCGTAATCGATTATACCACCGTCTATAATCGATTACCTCTGTACAACAACGTTTCATCTTCCCCAGAAACACACCCTAATCGATTAGTCCCTAGGACCTAATCGATTAGCATCGTATCAGGTGCCAATTTTAATGCAGAATCCGTGTGACTTCTAATAGCCCAACCACTCACTTACCCTATTTACTCCTTCTCTCATCTCTAAACCCTATATCTCTCTCCTATAAATACC
This sequence comes from Clitoria ternatea, assembly GCA_037962975.1. Classification (NCBI taxonomy): domain Eukaryota; kingdom Viridiplantae; phylum Streptophyta; class Magnoliopsida; order Fabales; family Fabaceae; genus Clitoria; species Clitoria ternatea. The sequence continues at coordinate 62,414,491 of CM075674.1, forward strand.
CCTTCTTCATTCTTCCATCTCACACTATCACTCTATTGCCTCTTCTCCAATCTTTCTCAAAATATTTCATTCTTTTCATCTTTTATTCTCCATCATGTCTTCATCAAGACAAGTAAAGAGGGCTAGGTCCTCCATGAACCAACCCACCAATCCTCTAGATTTCTCTAGGTTTGTCACTTCACCAAGAGACCTCCAAAATTTTATAAAGAAATTTTTGGAGAAGGATATAATCACTCCTCACTTTATTGATGCCCAAACCTTTGAGAACCCCTGTTTTACCTTCACCCAACTCCTTTACCACTACAATCTCCTTCCATTCCTCACTCTCAAGGAAGAGTTTTATCATCCTGAATTAATGAGGGTATTCTTTTGCAACCTCAAACTGGTTGATGGCACTCTGGAGGCTAGAGTCAAGAATATGACTCTCAAAATCACCAACTGATGAGGACACTTCCCACCAGTCAGGGGCACTACAAGGAATAGGAGGGCCGATGACAAGATCCAAGGCCAAGAAGACCAAAGCCACCTTACAAAGGCTAATTCTCACACTCCTGGAAGACATAACCAAGGAGCCACAAAGGACACCCAAGCTTATCCATTTGATCATGTGGAAGGATGAATAGCAAAGGGCCTAGCATAAATGGCCTAGCTTCAAGAACAGGGTAGTGTAGGATTTGAATGACCTGTGTTCAAATCCTACCTAGACCCATTTGCTTTATTTCTTTTGTAATTTTTGGTCATGCCACTAAAATTTTTAGCATTTTCCCACTAAAACTTAGTGGTGGGCGGTTACTCTTGTTTCTAGGTAGTGGAGTAGTTTGTTTTTTTTTTGTTTTAGCCAAGTTATACAAAACTGGCCACACGTGAGGAAAAAGAAAGGAAAGATCATTAATGAAATTTTCTAAGTTTTGTAACTTAGTTGTGAGTGTGATGCTCTTGATCCTTGTGTGAAGCAAGGTTGATTAGCCATGCATTAGTGTGATGCTTGTGTGTGAATGCTAGTCAATTATGGAGGTGTGATGTTGTCCATCTTTTGTCATTTTATTTCATGCGTTTTAAGGAATCCTAGTTCAATTGTCAAGTTGTTTTAATTTTCATGTTATTGTGTCAATTCCCATTGTAGTGTGCAAATGAATTCACATGAGAATGAGTCTAGCTTGATCCTTAAACTTCTCATGGAATCTCAATCCCAACAATCAGGGATAAGTTGAAATTGAATTTCTGATCCTTACAGCAAACCATAACTTTCTAAATTCAATCTCCACTCTAGATTTCATAATTTTCCTTGTATTGTGTACGTCTGTGTGTGTATTCTTCCCTTTTTTGTGGCAGCTATTCATCATCAAGAAGTCAACCCTTGCCGGTCCTCATCAAGATCCACATCATTTGGTATCAAAGCTCTTGGAGTCAAGGGCTTGAAATTTCTTGGACAGCATCCAAAAAGGTATTTTGAATTCCATCATCTTCCATTGATCAATTCTGATTCTAAATGCCTAAAATTAATAATTAGGGTTGTGAAAAGAAAGGAAAATTGTCAAAAAAAAACCGTACCCTAAATCTTTGAGTCTTGTATGTCTTTGTCTTTGTTTGTAGTCCAATTCTAGTATTGTTTGTGTGTCCTTTTTGGTGTCTTGTTTTTGTTGGCCTCTAGTGATAGGATCATATCTCTATTTGCCATCATTAGCATATTACATTAGGTAGAGTATTTGTGTGTGGCTGAACTATACTTGTGACTCTCAAGGATTGAATAGCATCAAGAGTGGTAAAAGGCTAGAGTGAAAATTACATTACTAGAAAAAGCCAAAATTTGAGTGAAACACTTGAGAGAAATTATTTGTGAGGTCTAAACAGTAGCTGTCTATAATTGTTTTTCACCTTGTATAAGTGTTTTAGTGATGGCAGAACAGGGTGAACAAGGAGGCCTTAATCCATTTCAAATACAAGCTCTAACTCAACACCTTGAGAGGCTATTCCGACAAGCCACTGATGAAATACATGAGAGAATTGACTAGTTAGAGAATGATAGAGAAGCAAGGAGAAGTCCAAGGAGGCATGGAGGAAGGATGCCAAGACATGAAGAAGATAGGAGGACTAGGGAGCAGTGGAGCAATCCCCTTCAAGGGATAAAACTAAACATTCTTTCTTTTGCAGGCAAAAATGATCCGGAGGCCTACTTGAGTTGGGAGCTTAAGTTAGAAAACGTATATGCTTGTGGAGAGTTTGAGGAGGAGCAAAAGGTGAGATTGGCAGCCGCTGAGTTCTCACACTACGCCTTGGTATGGTGGCATAAGCTTTAGAAGGAGAGGCAAAGAGATGGAGAGCCACAGGGTAAGTACTTGGGCAGACTTGAGGAGATTGATGAGGAAGAGGTATGTGCCTGCCTCCTATGAGAGAGATTTGAAGTTTAAACTTTAAAGACTCACTCAAGGGAGTCAGAGTGTGGAGGAGTACCACAAAGAGATGGAGATGCTGATGCTCCAAGCTAACTAGAGGAGGATCCTAAGGTAACTATGGCTAGATTTTTAGCTGGTTTGTCTACTGATATCCGTGATGTTGTGGAGTTACAGGAATTCATTGAGATGGATGACCTTGTGCATAAGGCCATTCAAGTAGAAAGACAACTCAAAAGGAAGGGAGCTACAAGGAGAATTGCCCCTAGTCAGGTGCCATTTGTAATCGATTACAGGGTATAAAATAATCAATTAGCAAGTCCCTGTTTCTAAGCTAATCAATTACATAGTAACACCTAATCGATTGCAGTACGAATTACACTGAAGATTTCAAAGTGTAATCGATTACAGCTCTAGGCGTAATCGATTACGATCGTGCCAGAATTTGGGGAAAGTACTTTTTAAGTGGAAACCAACTCATTTCTCCATATCTCTCAGGCACCCATGAGCTGCAACGGCTAGGAACTCCATTATGCTTATCTCCAAGCCCTATAAATGCAAGACTCCTTCAAGCTACTCAATGTAACACACAAATCAATCAAAGGGAAATCAAATCTTGAGTCTTGTGAGTTCTATTCTTGTATAGCTTCATCTTTTAGAAACTTAGAGCTTAAACTTGTATATTCTCTCTTGTTGAGAGTTAGAAGTTGTGTGAGCCTTCATTTGTACATCTACTCTATTAAGAGAGTTACTTGCTTGTAAACACTACACCAAATACAAAGGTTTCCACTCTAGGTTGAGTGGTCACAAAGGTTGGGGTTCAACCTTTGGGTATTGAGAGTTTGAGAGATTGGGTGGGTTACCCTTGTGCTAGTGAGGATTGAGTTCTTGAGTGTGGGACACTAGGAAGCTGCAATTGCTCATAGCTTGTATCTCTAAACTTCAATAGTGGAAATCCTTCAAGTGGGTTGCTTGAAGGCAAGACGTACACCGAGGTTGATGGAACTCGTTAAATTGGTTTGCAACCTCTTCTCCCTTACTCTCCTGCATTCATATATTGCATTTGGCTGTGTTATTATTGTTGATTGTGATTTCCCCTCTTTAACTTGCTTGTATTAATAGGTTTAAACTGCTGCACACCGAGTGTTTGATAAATTGTCTTAGCAACATTTATCTCTTGTTTTGCATTGTTTCTTGTACTAAACTTTCCTTCTCTTGCATAAACTCTTAACTTGTGAAAAAGGAACTAAGTTCAAAGGTATTTCAACGAAAAGTTTTAAAACTCAATTCACCCCCCTCTTGAGTATTGAGGCCACTTGAATAACATAAATTTGATGAAACTTTAGGGACAACCTTACTATGTCTTTCTAAGTTTGGTCACATAAAATTATTGAAAAATTTAACCGCTCAATTTTGTCATATTTTCGTGGGCATTGGGGAAAATTTTCCGATTCTTTTAGAGAAATCTGATGAAACTTCAATGGCAATCTTACTATGCCATTCTATCCATGGCCGCAAAAAATCATGCAAAAATTCAACCGCTTAAATTTGTCATATTTTCGCGGGCATTAGCTATCTTATTTGGCCGAAAATTCATCGTTGGAGAAAATATATGCTTTCCCTTTAAGAAATCTAATGAAACTTCAGGGATAACCTTGCAATGTCATTCTAAGCACGGTCACAAAAAATCATGCAAAAATTTAACCGCTCAATTTTGTCATATTCATTGTTCGAGAAAATCCGCTCCTTCCCTTGGAAAAAACTGGTGAAACTTCTGGGAACACCTTACAATGGCATTCTAAGCATGCTCACAAAAAAATATGCAAAAATTTAACCGCTTGGTTTTGCCAAGTTTTCGTGAGCATTAGACTTGAAATTTTGCTAAAAATTCATCGTTGGAAAAAATATGGTCATTCCCTTAGAGAAAGACATTGAGCGTGAAGGTTGTCTGTAAAGATTCATCATATTTCTCTAAGGTGAGGGTCGAATTTTCTTCAATGATGAATTTTTAGCGAAAATTGAAGGCATTAACCCACAAAAATCAACCAAATTGAGCGCTTGAAGTTTTGGATAATTTTTTGTGGTCATGCTTAGAAAGCCATTGGGTAGGTTGTCCCTGAAGTTTTATCATATTTCTCCAAGGGGCAGATGTTCTCCAACAAATAATTTTTAGCCAAAATTGAAGGCATATTAGCCCACAAAAATATGACAAAACTGAGCGGTTGAATTTTTACATGATTTTCTGTGGCCATGCTTAGAAAGGGAGTGTAAGGTTTTCCTTGAAGTTTCATCAGATTTCTCCATGGGGAGTGTAAGGTTTGCATTAAAGGCATTAGCCTAAGAAAATAAGACAAAACTGAGCGGTTGAATTTTTGAATGATTTTTTACAGCTATGCTTAGAAAGGTATTTTTAGGTTGTCGATGAAGTTTGATCAGCCTTCTCCAATGGGAGTGTCAAATTTTCTCCAACGATGAATTTTTAGTTAAAATTGAAGGCATATTAGCCCATAAAATATGACAAAATTGAGCGGTTAAATTTTTGTATTTGTTTTTGCAGCCATGCTTAGAAAGGGAGTGTAAGGTTTTCTTTGAAGTTTCATCCGATTTCTCCATGGGAAGGGTCAAATTTTCTCCAACGATAAATTTTTAGCTAAAATTGAAGGTATTAGCCTACGAAAATAGGACAAAACTGAACAGTTGAATTTTTGAATGATGTTTTGCGGCTATGCTTGGAAAGGCATTCTTAGGTTGTCGATAAAGTTTAATCAGATTTCTCCAAGGGGAGTGTCAGATTTTTTCCAACGATAAATTTTTAGCTAAAATTGAAGGTGTTAAGCGTTGGAAAATACAACAAAATCGAGCGATTGAATTTTTACATAATTTTTTACGACCATGCTTAGAAAGAAAGCTTAAGGTTGTCCCTAAAGTTTCATCAGGTTTGTCCTAGGGAAAGGGCATATTTTCTCCAACGATGAATTTTTAGCCAAAATTGAAGGCATTAGCCCACGAAAATTTGACAAAACCTAGCGGTTAAATTTTTGAATGATTTTTTATGGCTATGCTTAGAAAGACATTGTAAAGTGTTCGTGAAGTTTCATTAGATTTCCCTAAGGTGAGGGTCAGATTTTCTCTAACGATGAATTTTTAGGCAAAATTAAAGGCATTAACCCATGAAAATACGACAAAATTGAGCGCTTAAATTTTGGGATAATTTTTTACGATCATGCTTAGAAAGACATTGTAAGGTTGTCCCTGAAGTTTCATCAGATTTCTCGAAGGGAAGGGGCAGATTTTCTCCAATGATAAATTTTTAGCTAAAATTGAAGGCATTAGCCTACGAAAATATGACAAAATCAAGTGTTTGAATTTTTGAAAGATTTTTTGCGACTATGCTTAGAATGGCATTGTTAGATTGTCCATGAAGTTTGATCAACTTTCTCCAAGGGGAGGGTCAGATTTTCTCCAATGATGAATTTTTTGTTAAAATTGAAGGCATTAGCTTCCGAAAATACGACAAAACTGAGCGGTTAAATTTTTGAATGATTTTTTTGGCCATGTTTAGAAAGGCATTGTAAGGTTGTCCATGAAGTTTCATCAGATTTCTCCATGGGGAGGGTCAGATTTTCTCCAATGATAAATTTGTAAAATTGAAGGCATTAGCCTACGAAAATATGACAAAACCGAGCGATTGAATTTTTGAATAATTTTTTAAGGCTATGCTTAGATAGGAATATTAAGGTTGTCCATGAAGTTCGATCTGTTTTCTCCAAGGGGAGGGTTAGATTTTTTCCAATAATGAATATTTAGCCAAAGTTGAAGGCATATGCCCACAGAAATTTGACAAAACGGAGCGGTACAATTTCTAAATGATTTTTTAAGGCTATGCTTTGAAAGACATTGTAAGTTTTTCAATGAAGTTTCATCACATCTCTCCAAGGGGGGTCAGATTTTCTCCAACGATACATTTTTAGCTAAAATTGAACGCATTAGCCCACAAAAATACCAAAAAACTGAGCGGTTAAATTTTTGGATAATTTTTTACAGTCATGCTTAGAAAGGGAGTATAAGGTTCTCCCTGAAGTCTCATCAGATTTCTCGAAGGGAAGGGGCAGATTGTCTCCAACGATAAATTTTTAGCTAAAATTGAAGGCATTAGCCTACGAAAATACGACAAAACCGAACGGTTGAATTTTTGAATAAGTTTTTGTGACTATGCTTAGAATGGCATTGTTAGGTTATCCATGAATTTTGATCAAATTTCTCCAAGGGGAGGGTCGGATTTTCTCCAACGATGAATTTTTTGTTAAAATTGAAGGCATAGCCTACAAAAATACGACAAAACCGAGCGGTTGAATTTTTGAATGATTTTTGTGGCCATGTTTAGAAAGGCATTGTAAGGTTGTCCATAAAGTTTCATCAGATTTCCCCATGGGGAGGGTCAGATTTTCTCTAGTGATAAATTTGTAGCTAAAATTGAAGGCATTAGCCTCCGAAAATACAACAAAACCGAGCGATTGAATTTTTTAATCATTTTTTAAGGCTATGATTATAAAGGAATATTAAGGTTGTCCATGAAGTTCGATATGCTTTCTCCAAGGGGAGGGTCAGATTTTTTTCCAATGATGAATTTTTAGCCAAAATTGAAGGTTATGCCCACAAAAATTTGATAAAACCAAGCGGTAGAATTTCTGAATCATGTTTTACGGCTATGCTTCAAAAGACATTGTAAGGTTGTCAATGAAGTTTCATCACATCTCTCCAAGGGGAGGGTCAGATTTTCTCCAACAATACGTTTTTAGCCAAAATTGAACGTATTAGCCCACAAAAATACCAAAAAATTGGGCTGTTGAATTTTTGGATATTTTTTACGGTCATTCTTAGAAAGGAAGTGTAAGGTTGTCCTTGAAGTTTCATCAGGTTTCTCTAAGAGAATGAGTAGATTTCTATAATAATAAAAATTTAACCAAAATTGAAGGCATTAGCCCACAAAAATTCAACAAAATCGAGCGGTTGAATTTTTGAATGATTTTTTGCGGCTATGCCTAGAAAGACATTGTAACGTTGTTGGTTAAGTTTTATCAGATTTCTCTAAGGTGAGGGTTATATTTTCTCCAACGATCATTTTTTAGCTAAAATTGAAGACATAACCCTACGAAAATACGACAAAATCCAGTGCTTGAATTTTTAGGTAATTTTTTGTGGTCATGCTTAGAAAGGCATTGTAAGGTTGTCCCTAAAGTTTTATCAGATTTCTTTAAGGGAAGGGGCAGATTTTTTCCGACGATGAATTTTAACCAAATTTGAAGGCCCACGAAAATATGATAAAACCGAGCGGTTGACATATTGCATGATTTTTTACGGCCATGCTTAGAAAGGAAGTGTAAGGTTTTCCTTGAAGTTGCATCAAATTTCTCTATGGGGGGTCAGATTTTCTCCAGTGATAAATTTTTAGCTAAAATTAAAGGCGTTAAGCCTACGAAAGTACGACAAAATCGAGCGGTTGAATTTTTGCATGATATTTTATGGCCATGCTTTGAAAGGAAATTTAAGGTTATCCCTGAAGTTTCATCAGGTTTCTCCAAGGGAAGGGGCATATGTTCTCCAACGATGAGTTTTTAGTCAAAATTGAATGCATTAGCCCATGAAAATTCAACAAAACTGAACGGTTAAATTTTTGAATGATTTTTTGTAGCTATGCTTAGAAAGACATTGTAAGCTTGTTCATGAAGTTTCATCTGATTTCTATAAGGTGAAGGTCATATTTTCTCCAACGATGTATTTTTAGCCAAAATTGAAGGCATTATTAGCCCATGAAAATACAACAAAATCGAGCGGTTGAATTTTATGCATATTTTTTACGGCCATGCTTAGAAAGGGAGTTGAAGGTTGTCCCTAAGTTTCATCAGGTTTCTCCAAGGAAAAGGGCAAATTTTGTCCAACGATAAATTTTTTGGCAAAAAAATTATCGTTGGACAAAATCTGTCCTTTCTCTTAGAGAAATCCGACGAAACTTCAGGGACAACCCTACAATGCATTTCTAAGCTTTGCCATAAAAGATCATGCAAAAATTCAACCGCTCGGTTTTGTCATACTTTCGTGGGCGCTTTCAAATTTGGCTAAAAATTTATCGTTGGTGAAAATATGCCCATTACCTTGGAGAAATCTGATGAAACTTCAGGGACAACCCTACAATGCCTTTCTAAGAGTGGCTGTAAAAAATCCTACAAAAATTCAACCGCTCGGTTTGGTCATATTTTCGTGGGCATAGCCTTCAAATTTGGCTAAAAATTTATCGTTGGTGAAAATATGCCCCTTCCCTTGGAGAAATCTGATGAAACATGTCTTTCTAAGCGTAGTTGTAAAAAAGTATGCAAAAATTCAACCACTCGGTTTGGTCATATTTTCGTGGGCTATATAGCCTTCAAATTTGGCTAAAAATTTATCGTTGGACAAAATCTGCCCTTCTTTTAGAGAAATCCAACGAAACTTTAGGGATAACCCTACAATGCATTTTTAAGGTTGGCCGTAAAAAATCATGCAAAAATTCAATCGCTCAATTTTGTCGTATTTTCGTGGGTAAGCTTCAAATTTTGCTAAAAATTTATCGCTGGTAAAATCTGGCCCTTCCTTTGGAGAAATCTGATGAAACTTCAGGGAAATCCTACAATTCCTTTTTAAGCAAAGCCATAAAAAATCATGGAAAAATTCAACCGCTTGATTTTGGTCATATTTTCATAGCCTGCCTTCAATTTGGCTAAAAATTTTTCATTGGACAAAATCTGCCCCTTCTCTTAGAGAAATCTGACTAAACTTTAGGGACAACCCTACAATGCATTTCTGAGCTTGGCAGTAAAAAATCATCCAAAAATTCAACCGCTCGGTTTTGTTATACTTTCGTGGAGCCTTCAAATTTGGCTAAAAATTTATCATTGGTGAAAATATACCCATTCCCTTGGAGAAATCTGATGAAACTTCAGGGACAACCCTACAATGTCTTTCTATGTGTGGCTGTAAAAATTATACAATACTTCAACCGCTCAATTTTGTCATATTTTCATAGGTATAGCCTTCAAATCTGGCTAAAATTTCATCCTGGGACAAAATCTGCCCTTCTCTTAGAGAAATCTGACGAAACTTTAGGACAACCCTACAATGCATTTTTAAGCTTGGCTGTTAAAATTCATGTAAAATTTAACCGCTCGATTTTGTCTTATTTTTGTGGGCTTATAGCCTTTAAATTTGGCTAAAAATTTATCATTGGTAAAAATCTGGCTCTTCCTTTCGAGAAATCTGATGAAACTTCAGGGACAATCATACAATGCCTTTTTAAGCAAAGTCGTAAAAAATCATAAAAATTCAACCGCTTGATTTTGGTCATATTTTCGTGGGCTATAGCCTACAAATTTGGCGAAAAATTATCGTTGGAATAAATCTGCCCCTTCTCTTAGAGAAATTCGACAAAACTTTAGGGACAACCCTTCAATGCATTTCTAAGGTTGGCCGTAAAAAATCATACAAAAAATTGACCGCTCAATTTTGTCGTATTTTCGTGGAATATAGGCTTCAAATTTGGCTAAAAATTTATTGTTGGTAAAAAGCAAGCCCTTCCTTTGGAGAAATCTAATGAAACTTCAGGGAAAATCCTACAATTCCTTTTTAAGCATAACCATAAAAATCATGTAAAAATTCAACCGCTCGATTTTGGTCATATTTTTGTGGGCTCAAATTTGGCTAAAAATTTATCGTTGGTGAAAATATGCCCATTCCCGTGGAGAAATCTGATGAAACTATAGGGACAACCCTATAATGTTTTTCTAGGCGTGGCATAAAAAATTACGTAAAAATTCAACTGCTCGGTTTGGTCATATTTTCATGGCATTTGATGATAGATCCATGTTGAATCTTAATCATGGAAATAAAATATCGAAAATTGATGAATATAAGATATGAAAGATGAGTTGATGAATATGAAATATGAGATATGAATTGGATTGATGATGATTTTATGCCATGTGTTGATCATGGATATGATATATTAGTTATGCATTGATTTAATGATGGACCTATGTCGTATGTTGATTACGGATAGGAGGTATTGAGAAAGAAATTGATATGGTAGTAGACCATACCTATTGAGACCTTGATGTGCATATGCACTTTGAATATGAATTATTGGTTAGGTCTCTTATATGCATTATGCCTGTGGCATTTAGCCAAGGAATGCTTGTTAAATGAAATAGAATTCACATACTGAGTTGAAAGAGTGAATGATATTGAAGAATTCCCTAGTATGGGTATTTTCGAATTTAAATGATTGGTTGTGCCATTTGTGAGGAATGAATTTTTATATTCTTTGGCACAAGAACCCTATGTGTTATATGTTATAAGTGATTTGTTGTATCCCTCTAGATTGGGAATTTGAATATGTGATGAGTAATTAAATGTGAAATCGGATATGTGATAAATTGAGGTTGTGTCTCGGTTTTTGTGTGTGAAAACCGAGTGAATAATTGAATTGATTTTGACCCACTAGGTGTGATTATCTAGATTGACTTGGCATGATCTTATATGATCAGATGTTGTAGGGAGTTGATGTAATTGGACCCTATGGCGTTCTAGGCTCTATATTGTTTTTGTGAGCCATATCTAATGATAATATGATTTAGAGATGACATGTGTGATTGTGAATTAGTGAATGGAAATTTGATCATGTCATTACCCCCTATTTTATTTGAAGGGTGCTATATTGATGATGGAAATCACATAATGATGTTGTACTACGTGAGATGCAGATCTAATTTATGGATTTTGGAGGTGATCTAAGAGGAGGATCCCTAATGTGAAAAGCTTATTATGCAATTAAGTAGCCTACTTGATGAGAGTTTGATGAATCTTTTAAGGCTCGAATTGATTTATAGCCAGCAAATATGTAAGTGAGACAAAAATTTTAGGCTATTTGGGCACGGATTTGGATGGATGAAACCCAAGGATGGGGTATCTACCATGTGATGGTTGAAAATTTATGGTTGGTACACCGATTGATGGTGAAGATAATTGAGATTTGATGATTGATATGGCTTGATGGATGCCAAATTAATTGTAGAATGACAATGAAATATGAATATGTTAGTTGTGGACTAGTGAGGATTATCACCAAGTCTTATATGGATTGGTATTGTTTGAATATGTGTGACCGATATGAGCAATAGGAATACAAAGTATTGGTCCCGATACGGTCTTACATGCCATAGGCATTGTGGCAACATGCACTTATACGCCGACTTTATATGTTTGTGGTGACCACTACAGGATTAGGACGCCTTCCTGTATGTCGGATGCAGCAACACATAGACCGGGCAGGTGTAGGGATTATAACTGCCTATGGGGAATGTATTGAGCCTATCTGGTCATACAGAGTATGAACATGTGAGCTCTATTGGGTGAGTTGTAATTGATGATATACGACACACTGGATGTGGAAATTTTGTGTTAAGAATGATGAAGTGAGGATGAACATGTCTTGATGGACTTTGGTAAGTCCAATGTTAATCTATGGTGTCGTTGAATCTTGTTGATGCGTGGCCTGAGGTATGGCCTTGTGACATGTGTATCGATACTGAATTTCGAGGATGAAATTCTTTTTAGGTGGGGTGGATTGTAACACCCCGAATTTTATAAAAATGAATAATTGATGGGAATAAATAATAAATAATTGTATATGAGTGGATTTGTGTCCCAAAAATACTGGAATAATTACAATTGGGATTTATTGAGGATATTTATAAATTATTGAGATTTAAGGAGATGAAATTATACCCGATTAGAATATGAGTGTCGGACCAAGTATCTCCGATTGAGATGCCATTGGTCAGGGATGTTAAGAATATTAATGGGAATCCAAATCTATATTCAGAATAATTTTTGGATATAATATTGAGCCCGAACTGTGAGCCTATTTATTATAAAATGGTGAATTTTTAATGTGAAGCAAAATATTAAAATATAAACCTTTCTTCCTCTCATGCTTCATGCTACTTCTTCTTATCCTTATTATTCTCTTTTCCTCACCTCTTCTTCTTCTTCTTCTCTTCAAAACCCAAAACGCATAGTGGTGCCTCTTCCTCTTCCCTCCATTTTCGTTCTTCCACGGAGCTTAAGGGAGATGATGTTGATTGAAGCTCCTCTCTTCTCCTCTCCCTCCCACTTTCGTTTTGGAGCTTAAGCTTGAAAGAGAGGTATAGTTTTGACCACTCATGGTTTTTATTGATGGTTTTGGGTTATTGAAGTGCTAAGATGGGAGGTTAGATGTTGTTTTGATGAATGGTGGTGTGTGGAATCAATCCTAGGTTAGAAAAATTATTGGGGTGTTGAATGAAGCCATTAATATAGGAAACCCTAAGGTGGGGTGGCTTAGATGTGAGCCTTTATAAGCATTTAATGAGGCACTTAGGATTAATGTTTGATGGTGATGAGAAATAAAGGGATATTAATGAGTATTGTTGGGTTTTAGTGAAACCCTAACTCTCATAATTGGGGAAAGTGTGAAATGTGTGTAGAATGTAGGTTTAATGATGTTGGAGAATGATATTAATGATGAAAAATGGCCAATGGTGGTGATTAATGAGCGTGGGTGAATGTTGTTGGGTTTTGATGGAAACCCTAGCCCTAAGAATTTGGGGACATGGATATAATGTAGTTTGAAAGGTTAAATTGAATGCAATGAGTGATATCTAACATGTGTGTTGTCAATTTGGTGATGGCTTTAAAGAGGCAAGGATAATTTATGTTAAGCTCTAAGTGACAATGATGATGTTTGAAGGATTGATGTAATATGGGATTGTATTATGGAAAGGATAAGATGATGATGTTATTGGGTTTAGTTAGCCTTTAAGATCTAGAGGATATTGGCTTTGGGAAAGGAATTCCCGAAGCCTTAGACAGTTGCATAACTTGGTGATTAGCAAGTCTAGGACTTGGGGTTGAGCTTTATGATAAGTTAACAAATGGTTAGAACTATGATGAATTATTGATTATGTGTACATATATATATATGTATGTAGATCGTATTCCGGATGGTACAATGGAGCATTCAGAGCATTGGAATCGTTTTGGCTCTTCCCTCAAGGTAGGAGAGGAGTTAACATTCAAATTGCATGAGTAAATTTGTGAGTGATTTGATGTATGTGTTAAATACTCATGCTTGCCTTGCCCTGTGTATGTATTGAATTAATTGAATTAGTGAGTTGATGATTATTGAGGATGATTCGTATGAATATGTGGATTTGTTGTGGCAAGGTATGAATACATGTATATAAGATGATGATGAGCTTGAATTCAATATGAATAATAAGTTTGGAATGTAAATTCATAAGTATGAATGTTGAACAGGCTGTATATGCCTTTCATGATGTGTATGAACTATGGGATAAATCCAAATTGGCTTATAATGAGAAATTCCGAGTGTGAATGTTTAGAATAAGTTGCATATATCCCACATATCGTATATAATGTGTTAGAAGTAAGTGAATTGGCTTAAAAATGTGATTTCATATGTTGAGCTGTGTGGATTTCATTTTCTGATTATGTCCTGGTATACTCGCTCAGGCGAGATGGGACCTCGATCAGGTGAGAGTCCCCTGCACCAATATTATGGCCTCTGGGCTAAATTCGCTTAGGCGAGCGAGTATTCTGCTCGAGCGAGTAGAGTGTGTTATGATCAGGTGAGGTTCTGGACGAATCTCGCTCAAGCGGGCGTGGCTGCGCTTGAGCGAGCAAGGGAGGACATTGATTCTGGATGAATTCCGCCCGAGTGGGGACTTAGAAAATAATACATGATCTGTGGTGAATTTCCGAGTGAAATTCCGAGTGGGCTATGCCAAGCCAGAACCCTCCGAGTGAGGGAGTGGATAAAATTCCAAGTGAGAGGTCTCCCTGTGTGATATTCCGAGCAGTGGAGTTTCGAGTGGAAATTCCCAAGTTCCAAGTAACTCGTTCCAAGTGGAGCCCCTCTGTGTGTGTAATTCCGAGTGGGGATGCCACCGAGTGGGGATACATGGTATGTGAGCCAGAAGTATTCTAGAATAAATTCATTTGTGTGAAAATGAAAGGGAGACGGTTTTTGGAATAAATTTCTGAGTGGAAAACCGAATGAGAAAAGACTCGGTCTGGAGTATTTTTTCGAGTGGGAACCCGAGGGTGATGAGTCGGTTTTGGTATGAATTGCCGAGTGAGGACCGATCGAGTGATGAGTCGGTTTTAGAGAAATTACCGAGTGTAAGACTGATTGAGATGACTCAGATTTAGAATGAAATTACCGAGTACAAGACTGATTGAGATGACTCGGATTTAGAATGAAATTGCTAAGTGTAAGTCTGATTGAGAGGGTGAGTCGGCTTTGGGTTAAGTTTGCCGAGTGGGGGACCGAATGAAAGATGGGTCGGTCTAGATTGTTATGCCAAGTGAGAAGCCAAGTGTGAGATGACTCGGATCCGGATAAATTTTGCCAAGTGAAAACCGGAATGTGGGGAGTCGGTTTTGATTGATTTTACTGAGTAGAAACCGAGTGTTAGGAAATACGACTTCTGGTTGGATTTCGCTTAAGCGAGTGGACTCCTCGCTCAAACGAGCGAGGGTGGAAATGGTTACTGGTGTAGTTTCGCCCAAGCGAGTGACTGGGTGTGTGGTGCTTCGCCCAAGCGAGCAACCTGGAATTTGGTACTGCCTTGATTTTTCCCGAGCGAGATAGGCTTGCTCAAGCGAGACTGGGCCTGATACTTAAAACCCTTCTCTTTGTTCAGGGAAAACTCGGGGCACTCAAGTGAACTGCCCTCATCTCGCTCAAGCGGAGGTGAATCTCGCTTGAGCAAGATACCCAAAACTTGGGATTTTGCTGATTCCTCAATAACTGATGCCGAGCCCCATTCCCTCATTTTATGAGATATCTATGGAAATGTATGTGTGGTAATTACTGATGGTATGCCACCATGGGGAAATAAAATTAATTGAGGTATACGAGACAATCTAATTGTGATGTTTTCACCACTAAGAGTGAGATAAGAGGGGATGATGAGGAAATTTTAATAATAAGGCTATATGACATATTTTAAGACAATGATGATAAATAATAAGAGGGAAAGCCCACTAAAGGAATGTGTGATAACATTGATGAATATTACCTAATGATGCAAACATAATGTGGTTGATACAAGTAATTGACTTGTATGTGTGTGAGGCAATGATGATTGCTATATACATATATATGTTCCGAAAAAAACTGGACAACCCTACAATGCCTTTGGGTGTGGCCGTAAAAAATATTACAAAACTTCAATTGCTCGATTTTGTCATATTTTCATGGGCTATCCCTTTAAATTCGGCTAAAAATTCATCGTTGGTGAAACTCTACCCATTTCCTTAAAGAAATCTGAAGAAACTATAGGGACAACCCTATAATGCCTTTCTAAGCGTAGTCGTAAAAAATTACATAAAAATTCAACCGCTCGGTTTGGTCATATTTTCATGGCCTATATAGCCTTCAAATTTGGCTAAAAATTCATCGTTGGACAAAATCTGCCCATTATCTTAGAAAAATCTGATGAAACTTCTGGGACAACCCTACAATGCATTTCTAAGCTTGTCCGTAAAAATCATACAAAAATTCAAACCCTGGGTTTTGTCTTATTTTCGTGGGCTATAGCCTTCAAATTTGGCTAAAAAATCATTGTTGGTGAAAATATGTCCATTCCCTTACAGAAATCTGATGAAACTTCAAAGACAACCTTACAATGCCTTTCTAAGTGTGTCTATAAAAAATTACACAAAAATTCAACCGCTCGGTTTGGTCATATTTTCGTGGGCTATATAGCCTTCAAAATTGGCTAAAACTTCATCGTTGAACAAAATCTGCCATTCTCTTAGAGAAATCCGACGAAACTTTAGGGACAACCCTACAATGCACTTTTAAGGTTGGTCGTAAAAAATATGCAAAAATTCAACCGCTCGATTTTGTTATATTTTCATGGGCTATAGCCTTCCTTTGGAGAAATCTGATGAAACTTCAGGGACAATCCTACAATTCCTTTTTAAGCATAGCTGTAAAAACTCATGGAAAAATTCAATCACTTGATTTTGGTCATATTTTTATGGGCAGTGTTGAAATTTGGCTAAAAATGTATCGTTGTACAAAATCTACCCCTTCTCTTAGAGAAATCCGATGAAACTTCAAGGACAACCATACAATGCATTTCTAAGTTTGGTCGTAAAAAATATGCAAAAATTTAACCGCTTGGTTTTGTCATTTTTCGTGGGCAGCCTTCAAATTTGGCTAAAAATTTATAGTTGGTGAAAATTTTCCCATTCCCTTGGAAAAATCTCATGAAACTTTAGGGACAACCTTATAAGGACTTTCTAAGTGTGGCCGTAAAAAAATATGCAGAACTTCAACCGCTCGATTTTGTTATATTTTCGTGGGCTATACCTTCAAATTTAGCTAAAAATTCATTGTTAGTGAAAATCTGAAGAAACTCAGGGACAACCCTTTAATGCCTTTCTAAGCGCGGCTGTGAAAATTAAGCAATAATTTAATCGCTTGGTTACATCATATGTTCGTGCGCATAACCTTCAAATTTCCCTAAAAGTTCATCGTTGGACAAAATCTGCCCATTCTCTTAGAGAAATCCGATGAAACTTTAGGGACACCCCTACAATGCATTTCTAAGCTTAACCGTAAAAAATCATACAAAAATTTAAACGCTAAATTTTATCATATTTTCATGGGCTAGCCTTCAAATTTGGCTAAAAATATATCGTTGGTGAAAATAAGTCCATTTCCTTGGAGAAATCTGATGAAATTTCAGGGATAACACTACAATGCCTTTTTGAGTGTGGCCATAAAAAATTATGCAAAACTTCAATCACTCGATTTTGTCATATTTTCATGGGCTATCCCTTCAAATTCGGCTAAAAATTCATCATTGGTGAAAATCTGTCCCTTTCATTGAGAAATCTAAAGAAACTATAAGGATAACCCTATAATGTCTTTCTAAGTGTGGCCGTAAAAAATTACGCAAAAATTATACCGCTCGGTTCGGTCATATTATCGTTGGCTATACAGCCGTCAAATTTGACTAAAAATTTATCATTGGACAAAATCTTCCCATTCTCTTAGAGAAATCCGATGAAACTTCTGGGATAACCTACAATGCATTTCTAAGCCTTACCGTAAAAAATCATACAAAAATTCAAACGCTCAGTTTTGTCATATTTTCGTGGGCTTATAGCCTCCAAATTTGGTCAAAAATTTATCGTTAGTGAAGATATGACCATTGCCTTAGAGAAATCTGATGAAACTTTAGGGATAACCCTATAACGCATTTCTAAGTGTGCCCGTAAAAAGTTATGCAGAACTTCAACCGCTTGATTTTGTCATATTTTCATGGGCTATAACCTTCAAATTTAGCTAAAAATTCATTGTTAGTGAAAATCTACCCCTTCCCTTGGAGAAATCAAGGAAACCTCAGGGACGACCCTTTAATGCCTTTCTAAGCGCGGCCATAAAAAATTACGCAATAATTTAATCGCTTGGTTACGTCATATTTTCGTGGGCTAAATTTCGCTAAAAGTTCATCGTTGGACAAAATCTGCCCATTCTCTTAGAGAAATCCGATGAAACTTCAGGGACAACCCTACAATGCATTTATAAGCTTGACCGTAAAAAATCATACATAAATTCAAATGCTCAATTATGTCATATTTTCGTGGGCTAGCCTTCAAATTTGGCTAAAAATTTATCGTTGGTGAAAATAGGTCCATTCCCTTGGAGAAATCTGATGAAACTTCAGGGACAACCCTACAATGCCTTTCTGAGTGTGGCCATAAAAAATTATGCAAAACTTCAATCGCTCGATTTTGTCATATTTTCATGGACTATCCCTTCAAATTCGGCTAAAAATTCATCGTTGGTGAAAATCTACCCCTTTCCTTGGAGAAATCTAAAGAAACTATAGGGACATCCCTATAATGCCTTTCTAAGCGTGGTCGTAAAAAATTACGTAAAAATTATACCACTCGGTTTGGTCATATTTTCGTGGGCTATATAGCCGTCAAATATGGCTAAAAATTAATCATTGGACAAAATCTTCCCATTCTCTTAGAGAAATCCGATGAAACTTCTGGGACAACCCTACAATGCATTTCTAAGCTTGGCCGAAAAAAATCATACAAAAATTCAAATGCTCAGTTTTGTCATATTTTCATGGGCTTATAGCTTCCAAATTTGGCTAAAAATTTATCGTTGGTGAAAATATGACCATTCCCTTGGAGAAATCTGATGAAACTTTAGGGATAACCCTACAATGCCTTTCTAAGTGTTACCGTAAAAAATTATGCAGAACTTCAACCGCTCGATTTTGTCATATTTTCATGGGCAACCTTCAAATTTAGCTAAAAATTCATTGTTAGTGAAAATTTGCCCATTCCCTTAGAGAAATTTGAAGAAACCTCAAGGACAACCCTTTCATGCCTTTCTAAGCACAGTCGTAAAAAATTACGCAATAATTCAACCGCTCGGATACATCATATTTTCGTGGCCTACAGCCTTCAAATTTCGTTAAAAGTTCATCATTGGAGAAAATCTAAACATTCTCTTAGAGAAATACGATGAAACTTCAGGGACAACCCTACATTGCATTTCTAAGCTTGACCTTAAAAAATCATACAAAAATTCAAACGCTCAATTTTGTCATATTTTCGTGGGCTAGCCTTCAAATTTGGCTAAAAATTTATCGTTGGTGAAAATATGTCCATTCCCTTGGAGAAATCTGATGAAACTTCAGGGATACCCCTATAATGCCTTTCTCAGTGTGGCCATAAAAAATTATGCAAAACTTTAATCGCTTGATTTTGTCATATATTCGTCGGTTATCCCTTTAAATTCGGCTAAAAATTCATCGTTGGTGAAAATCTGCCACTTTTCTTGGAGAAATCTGATGAAACTATAGGGATAACCCTATAATGCCTTTCTAAGAGTGGCCGTAAAAAATTACGCAAAAATTCAACCGCTCGGTTTGGTCATATTTTCGTGGGCTATATAGCCTTCAAATTTTGCTAAAAATTCATCGTTGGATAAAATCTGCCCATTCTCTTAGAGAAATCCGATGAAACGTTTAGGACAATCCTACAATACAATTCTAAGCTTGACCGTAAAACATCATACAAAAATTCAAACACTCAGTTTTGTCAAATTTTCGTGGGCTATATAGCCTTCAAATTTGGCTAAAAATTCATTGTTGGACAAAATCTGCCTTTCCCTTAGAGAAATCCGACGAAACTTTAGGGACAACCCTACAATGCATTTTTAAGGTTGGGCGTAAAAAATTATGCAAAAATTCAACCGCTTGATTTTGTCATATTTTCGTGGGCCTTCAAATTTGGCTAAAAATTTATCGTTGGTAAAAATCTGGCCTTTCATTGGGAGAAATATGATGAAACTTTAGGGACAATCCTACAATCCTTTTTTAAGAATAGCCGTAAAAAATCATGCAAAAATTCAACCGCTCTATTTTGGTCATATTTTCAAATTTGGCTAAAAATTTATCATTAGACAAAATCTGCCCCTTCTCTTAGAGAAATCTGACGAAACTTCAAGGACAACCCTACAATGCATTTCTAAGCTTGGCCATAAAAAATCATGCATAAATTCAACCACTCAGTTTTGTCATATTTTCATGGGTTGTAGCCTTCAAATTTAGTTACAAATTTATCGTTGGTGAAAATATACCTATTTCCTTAGAGAAATCTGATGAAACTTCAGGGACAACACTACAATGCCTTTTTAAGTGTGGCTATAAAAAATTATGTAAAACTTTAACCGCTTGATTATGTCATATTTTCGTTGACTATAACATTTAAATTTGGCTAAAACTTCATTATTTGTGAAAATCTGTGTAACACCCCAATTTTCTGGACCCAAATCCCGATGTAATCTAAACAATTAAACAATAAAAATACGAATAAATTTTACACGTTTGAATTAATTTCAAAACACCACCATGACTACATCAAGATTCGAACCACAGAAAATCAAAGGGTGAGATTTAATAATCTATAACTGGATCGGTAAATAATTTGCCCATAACGGTATACAAAAATAACAGAGTTTACAGCGGAAGAAGAATGTGTATACTAGGCACACGCCTAGTCCCATATATGAAGATATGAGAAAAGGCTCGGCAAAGCATGCAACCATAATAACACTAGCCCATTAGGCCACAATAGAAATTATAATCATGCAATGCCTAGTATATATATATATATATATATATATATATATATATATATATATCCCTATGGTCATGCAACATACACCTCCAATATTTATATTTCATAATTGACCATAATCAATTCAATCCTCTAAGTCATATATCGGCAACTCCTATGTATTCCCAAAATAATTACAAAATCAACATCTTTATATTCATCAATGAGTATGAATTCCCATACTCTAATTATCAATATATCAACCACTTATGACATCATTCACTATACATCCATTGATATCAAGAATTATAACACCGTAATATCTATTTTATACACAACTTAATAAGATACAAACGCTGCTGGCCAAGGCATTCATTATCACTATTTTACCTTCACAAAAGGTTTACTTTAAAAATATTCTCTTCCCATGACATTCTTGCATCAATACTAAAAAGTAGACCACATGGGAGAGTGAGTAATACATTTCAAATGACGATATGAATACAATTGAAATTATGTTCATATGCATATCAACATCATGTATGCTTTGCTAAACACATCAATAAATATCATAATCTATCCATTTCATAATATACATATCAGGTATTCACCCATCATATCATAGCAAAGCAAGCATATACACATCTATCACAACGGGCCAACATTATTAATATCGACCATTCAGGTCTTTTCTCAAAGCCTCCATATAACACCCCTGATTTTCTGTACTCGGATCCCGATGTAATCAACATAATTAATAAAATTGTGAATAAATTTTTCACGTTTGAAATGTTTTCCAAATATCATCACGATCACATCAAGACCCAAATCACAGAAAACCCAAGAGTGAGATTAAATAACCTAAAGCTGGATCGATAGATAAATTGCCCATAACGGTATACGAAAATAATGGAGTTTACAGCGGAAGAATATGTATACCTGGCACACGCCTAGTCCCATATATGACGATATGAGAAAAGGCTAGGTTAACATGCAATGGCATATTATAAGCCTATTAGACATCCATCATCATTCTACAATTAATTTCATAAGCATGCGAAGCCTAAGATATAATTATATATATACATATATATACATAAATACATTATATACATTCGGGAATCGTCTCCTAACTATCTCAATCATCAATGAACATCGATCAATTCCAATTCTTCTAGTACACAATAAATCATCTCTTACATACTATATTTATATCTCCAAATTTATAATTCCAAAGGATCCCATACATATTCCATTTCATTAAAACATCTATGTCATCATAACAACTTAAACACTTCATAAATTCCAATACAAAATAATTCATGAATGATGCCGGCCAAGGCATTTCCTCTACCACTATTTACCTTCACCCAAGCTTTAATTAAAATCCGAACTCATCCCATGGCAACCTGCATCACAATGCTAAAAAGGAGACCACATGGGAGAGTGAGTTATACATTCAAAATGACGAATAACATATATATTGTGATCATGTGTATACGCATACAACATCATGTGTGCTTTGCTATCAAACATCAAATAATCATGCATTCATTATCTCATTATCACAATAGACATACAAGCCTCATGAATCGCAATTCATATCATAAATAAGCACAACATATACACAATCACAAACATAATCTCTTTGCCACTTATCAACAAGGGCACTCATAATCATTATCATCATTATTTCATTATGGCTTTGCTCAATACCTCCTCACAAGGGGTTTCTCATCACTCGTGGTCATCCCATCTCAAATGCCATGGTCTTAAGGCTAATGCATATGCCAACTGTTTAATGCATATGCAACGGATCCGATTTTCAAATTCAACAATAATCACAATTACTTAAATTATCATCATCACTCAGAGATACACTCTTCGTGGCAACCCGCAAGGTGATTCATTCAACACAATAGGACAACGTCCTCTTCACTTCGGGATATACCCTTCATGGCACCCCGCAAGGTGATTCTCTTCACAATAATTATCACAATACCATTATCACTCGGGGATACACCCCTCGTGGCACCCCGCAAGGTGATTTATTCAACAACAATATGATCAACATCATCTTCACTCTGGGATTTACCCATCGTGGCACCCCGCAAGGTGATATATTCAACAATAATAGGACAACGTCCTCTTCACTCCGGGATATACCCATCGTGGCACCCTGCAAGGTGATATATTCATCAATTTACAACATCATCATCACTCCGGGATTTACCCTTCGTGGCACCCCGCAAGGTGATATATTTCAACATTATTCAATAACAATAGGACAATGTCCTCTTTTTTCAGGGATATACCCTTCGTGGCACCCCACAAGGTGATTCATTCAATAATAATGCATATCAATGCCATGCTATGCCATAAATGCAACAATGCAATAATGCATGTGCCCAACAATCTCACAAGGATTTCTCACCCTCTCAATTAGGGGTATATTGTATATTTTAGTTTTATCATCAATGGCATACAAACATTCACAAGGCCCCTCAAGGCATAACATACATTTATTAGGCACTTCAATGGCCACAACATCATTCATGACAATCCATACATAGATATCAAAAGCATAGCAACCAATCATAGTATTTATCCATACATAAAATTATTCGAAGTATATTCATCATTCCACATAAGGCAATCACGTTTATGCCCAACACAATCATGTTCTTAGATATGCATTTCATAACTCATCATCAAGCCCTTCACATTACTTTCGCATGATCATCCTTGGTGGTTAAGATTTTATGTTTTTCATTATATATATTATGGGCATAATCAAGTTATCTCAAGATTTTAATCATTATCCAACACCACCATATCATTGTCTTAAATATATATCCCTCAAGTATCAAATAATATAAGGGAAAAAGGCCCAAAACCATCAGGACCAAGCAAAGAAGGGTCAACATAATCAACACCGAGAGAAAAGAAGGAAAAAAATACTAACAGCGTTCACTCGCTCAAGCGAGGCACACATTTGCTTGAGCGAGACAGCCCACCTCGCTTGAGCGCCTCAGCTCGCTTGGGCGAAATCAAGCCAGTAACTAGTTCCCAGGTTGCTCGCTTAGGCGAGACACTACACGCCCAGCCAATCGCTCGGGCGAAATAGCTCCAGTAGCTAATTTTACACTCGCTCGCATGAGCGAGGTATCCACTCGCTTGAGCGGAAACTGACCAGAGGTCGTCCTTCCCATCACTCGATTTTACTCGGTGAACTTGTTCTAAAACTGACTCCTTCCATTGGGTCCTTCACCCAGCTAAATCATTCCAGGACCAACTTCACACTGCCAAACATATCCCCACTCGTTCAACTAGGCTCCCCAACACTTGGGTTTTCAATCAGCAAAGTCCCACCAAAACTGACTCCCGTCACTCGGGTTTTAACTTGATAGAATCCCTCAAAACCGACCCATTATTCATTCAACCAAATCATTCCAGGGCCGACTCACATTCATATAGTCTATCACTCTACTAATTACTCCAAAACTGACTCATCATTTAATTACTCCAAAATGAGTCGGCTTTGATTGATTTTGCCGAGTAGAAAACCAAGTAAGATGAGTCGGTGTTGAGATGAATTACCGAGTGAATATTGGTGAGGCCATAATATTGGTGCAGGGGACTCTCGCCTGAGCGAGATCCCATCTCGCCTGAGCGAGAATACCAGGACACAATCAGAAAACAAAATTCACACAGCTCAACATATGAAATCACATTTTAAGCCAAGTCACTTACTTTCAACATATCATATACGATATGTGGGATATATACAACTTGTTCTAAATATTCTCACTCGGAATTTCTCATTATAAGCCAAATTTGGATTTATCCCATAGTTCATACACATCATAAAAGACTTATACAGCCAGTTCGAGCATTCCTACTTATAAATTCTCATTCCACATATTAATCATGTTACATTCAAACTCATCTTCATCTTATACATATATATTCATACATTGCCATAATAATTCCACATATTCTCACATGTCATCCTCAATAAACATCAACTTGCCATTTCAATTAATCCAATACATATACATGGCAAGGCAAGCATGAGTATTTAACACATACATCAATCACTATCGAATTTACTCATGCAATTTGAATGTTAACTCCTCTCCTACCTTGAGGGAAGAGCCGAAACGATTCCAATGCTCCAAATGCTCCATTGCATCACCCGGAATACAATCTACACACCATACATATGCATACACACAATCAATAATCATCATAATTCTGACCATTTGCTAGCTTATCATAAAGCTCAACCCTAAGTCCTAAACTTGCTAAACACCAAGTTATGAAATTGTGTTAGGCTTCGGGAATTCCTTTCCCAAAGCCAAGATCCTCTAGATCTTAAAAGGCCAACTAAACCCAATAACATCATCATCTCATCCATTACATGATGTATTCCCAATTCACCTCAACTCTCCAAATATCCTAATTATCATTTAAAGCTCACATAATTCATCCTTGCTTCTCTTAAATCATCCTTAATTATGAAACTCTAATGACACAAATCATGGCCTATCAATCCACCAACCAACATGTATGTCTCTTTAATTTCACCATTTAGGGTTATCTCCAATATTCATCATTGTTCTTCATTATAATTAATAACTTATCATTAAATATCACCTATTGACATTCCATTCACCTAAATTCCTTGGGCTAGGGTTTCCATCAAAACCCAACAACATTTACCCATATTCATGAATTACCATTAATGGCCATCATTCATCATTAATATCATTCTCTATCATCATTAAACATACATTCTATTCATATTTCACACATTCCCCAATTTATTAAAGTTAGAGTTTCACTAAAACCCAACAACACCATAAATGCTCATTCATTACACCATTTGCATTAAACCTTCAACCAACAACCAAAACCCCAAACCTAGGGCATAAAACTCATAAAAATGATGAGGAACTTACCTCACCCAAAGAAATAACATGAGCTTCCAATAGAGAGAGAGATCCACACGAAAATAGAGTGGGAGAAGGAGGAGGAGTTCCAGCACAAGCTTCTCCTTCAAACTTGAAGCAAAACGAAAGGGAGAAGGAGAAGGCACCATACTTAGGGTTTTTAGAAGAGGAAGAAGAAGAAGAGTGGAGGAGGAAATGAAACGAATAGGGAGAAGAAGGAAAAGAAGAAGTAATGTGAAATTAAGAGAAAGGGAGGGATTTTTATTTTAAAGTTTAGCCCTCATTAATAATTTCTCCGTTTTATAATACATAGGTTCTCTGTTCGGGCTCAATACTATATCCAAAAATTATTCCGGAAATATATTCGGATTCCCAATAATATTCTTAATAGCCCTGACCAACGGCATCTTAATCGGAGATACTTGGTCCGACACTCATATCCTAATCGGGTATAATTTCATCTCCTTAAATCTCAATAAATCATAAATGTCCACAATAAATCCCAATTGTAATTATTCCAATACTTTTGGGACACAATCCACTCATATACAATTATTTATTATTCATTCACCTCGATTATTCATTTTTATAAAATTCGGGATGTTACAATTCACCCCACCTAAAAAGAATTTTGTCCTCAAAATTCAGCATTGATACACATGCCACAAGGCCATACCTCAGGCCATACATCAACAAGGTTCTACGACACCATAGAATAACATTGGACTTACCAAAGTCCATCCAGTCATGTTCATCATCATATCATCATTCTCAATATAAAATTCCCACATCAAGTGTGCCATATATCCTCAACTATAACTCATCCAACAGAGCTCACATGTTCATACTCAGTACGACCAGATAAGTTCAATACATTCACCATAAGTAGTTACAATCCCTACATCTGCCTGGCCTATGTGTTGCCGCATCCGACATATAGGAAGGCGTCCCAATCCTGTAGTGGTTACCACAAACACATAAAGTTGGCGCATAAGTGCATGTTGCCACAATGCCTATGGCATGTAAGACCATATCGGGACCAGTACTTCGTATTCCCATTGCTCATATTGGTCATACATTTTCAAACATTACCAGATCATATAAGACTCGGTGACAATCCTCACCAGTCCAAAGCTAACATATTCATACTTCATTGTCATCCTATAATTATCTTGGCATCCATCATGCCATATCAATCATCAAATCTCAATTATCTTCACCATCAATCGGTGTACCAACCATAAATTTTCAATCATCATAGGGTAAATACCCCATCTTTGGGTTTCATTCATCCAAATCCGTGCCCAAATAGCCTAACATTCTTGTCTCACTTACATATTTGCTGGCTATAAATCAATTCGAGCCTTAAAAGATTCATCAAACTCTCATCAAGTAGGCTACATAATCGCATAATAAGCTTTTCATATTAGGGATCCTCCTCTTAGATCACCTCCAAAATCCATAAATTAGATCTACATCTCACGTAGTACAACATCATTATGTGATTTCCATCATCAATATAGCACCCTTCAAATAAAATAGGGGGGTAATGACATGATCAAATTTCCATTCACTAATTCACAATCACACATGTCATCTCTAAATCATATTATCATTAGATATGGCTCACAAAAACAATATAGAGCCTAGAACGCCATAGGGTCCAATTACATCAACTCCCTACAACATCTGATCATATAAGATCATGCCAAGTCAATCTAGATAATCACACCTAGTGGGTCAAAATCAATTCAATTATTCACTCGGTTTTCACACACAAAAACCAAGACACAACCTCAATTTATCACATATATGATTTCACATTTAATTACTCATCACATATTCAAATTCCCAATCTAGAGGGATACAACAAATCACTTATAACATATAACACATACGGTTCTTGTGGCAAAGGATATAAAATCTATCCTTCATAACTGGCACAACCAATCATTCAAATTTGAAAATACCCACACTAGGGAATTCTTTCAATATTATTCATTCAATCAACTCAAACATGAGTTCTATTTTCATTTAACAAGCAATCCTTGGCTAGACGCTACAGGAATAGTGCATATAAGAGACCTAACCACAATTCATATTCAAAGTGCATATGCACATCAAGGTCTCAACATACATGGTCTACTACCATATCAATTTCTTTCTCAATACCTCTTATCCGTAATCAACATACGGCATAGGTCCATCATTAAATCAATGCATAACTAACATACCATATCCATGATCACACATGGTATAAATTCATCATCAACCCAAGTCATATCTTATATTTCATATTCATCAATTTGTTCTTTATTTCCATGATTAACATCCAACATGGATTTATCATCAATCAATTTGCATTATATATATATCAACATCAATGCACAATAACAATATATTCATCATTTGAAGGTAATAGGGTAAGGAACTTGGCCGGTCTTACATAATAAATACATCAATCATATATAGAGGAAATTCATTCACTCATATTCAATCCCATAATTCATTCATGATTATCAATGAGCAACTAGGCTCCACAAGTTCATCATATAACCCCAATGATAAGAGGCATACTCTCATAGACATCAATCATATCTTCTGAATTCATAATCTCATAAAGAGTCCATAATAAGCATCAATACCAACTCAACATTAATGATGCACAATAATCCTCAATATGCAAATATACCCTTAAGATCAATTCATAATTGTTAGACAATTAGTCATTCATAAATCCGTATAGGGCAATCAACACCTCAACATATCATTATCCTTATATCTATACAAAACAACCATATTCCAATAATGAGCATCTCACTCCAAAGATCACCATAAGCATCTCACTATTGAGCAATCATGCTCCAATTGTTGGAAATATGCACTAAAAGCCTATATAGGTCACATCATTTTGAATAAGTCATTTTTGTTAAATAGTTTAACAACCTTTATTTATCCTTGGAGTAATAGGTCATATGAGAGTTGTTCCTAAAATGTCCCTAGTCAAGTATTTACGTGGGGACATGTAAATACATTAAGACTAGTGTGTGAGTGTACTGATGATCTGATCTCACAGATCATGGATATAAATGATATCAAGTCTTCACACGGGTACACATTAAGAGTAATGATGTACTGGACAGACCCACCATGAGAACGTTGCATGGGTCATTACATGAATGTCATAAACGATTCTCAATGTGATAATGGTATATATAGTCCTTTGACCTGAAGTCACTACGATTCCTACATAAGGAGTTTATTGTTTTAATACAATCAAACGTCTTCTGTAATAAGAAGACTATAAAGGTTGTGGTTAGGCAATGTACAAATTATGCAGAGGGATGTGAGTGATGTAGATGGGATTTGCCTCTTCTATGTGACATGAGTGATATCTATAGGCCACTTGATGGACTGAGACTAAGGAAATGCATGGCCATGCTAGAAAGAATAAATATTGGATATTTATTCGGATAAAGTCTACTCCGGTATCAAGTAAAATAAATTGGACCATACAAGGATGACACGACCATGCCTTGGGCCCAATTAGGATATCGTGACAAAAGGAACAAACATATAAAATAATTATCACTTATAGGTTATGTTGTTAATAAATAATATTCGGACATAATGATGCATTGCTAGATGCCGCTCTTATTTTATATTAATAATAAAATAGTTTATTATTAATATAACCGAGTATTTTACCTATAGGGTCACACACATAGAGTAAGCCCATCAGAAAATAGTTTTTTATTTTAGTTAGACTAAAATAAGACTATTGGGCCTAACTTATTTAGAATGAGCAAGGAGCCCACTCTTTAGAGAGCAAATTAGGTCAAACCTAAGCCTATAAATAGAGCATAAGATGCTCATAGGCGGCTACCCTAAAGAGACATAAAAATACGCAAAAGTTGCAAAAGCTACACGCCGTCAAACTAGCATTTGGAAGGTGTAGCATTTCTGGTGGGAGTACTCATGTGGACTCCTAAAGGACGAGGCTACGATTGCTTCGATATTCTTCAAGAGGTAATCCTAAAACGTAATTTTTGTGTGTGTTTGTCTTATGCTTTGAAACACAGCGCTTTGCAAATCCTATGGGAATCCTTGTATTTCCGCGGCTCATACACTAGGGATTCCTAACACTAATCATCCATAATATCAAATCCTCACAGAGCAGCCGTGCTCTGGCAGTAACCAATAACTTCAATTCAGAGCAAAGTATGCTCTGATACCACCTTTATAACACCCCTGATTTTTTGTACTCAGATCCCGATGTAATCGACACAATTAATAAAATTGTGAATAATATCCATAATATCAGACCCCGTTCTCGCTTGAGCGAGCCAATCTCGCTCGAGCGAGATTCCTCCAGAATCTCATTTTAGGCTCACTCGCTTGAGCGGGATTCCTCCCAACTGGTCATTCATTCGAGCGAAAATCATCCAGTGTCCAATCTCGTGCTCGCTCGCTTGAGCGAGACTCAATATATCTCACCACTCGCCTAAGTGAGGTTTGTCCAGGACCATTCTTCTATCACGCTCGCTCAAGCGTGGCCACACCTGTTTGAGCGAGATTCATCCAATATTCATCCCACCTGTTCCATACACATCTCGCCTGAGTGAAACGCCTGCTCGCCTGAGCGAGATTGGGCTAGAGGCCACTCTTTTGATGTAGGGGACTCTCGCTTGAGCGAGAATCCATCTCGCTTGAGGGAGATTACGAATACACACCCAAACTTAAGTTTTCCACTCTAAATCATAAACCTATATCCTTATTATCCAAAATTTGCCATAATTCCACATCAAACATAGACAATTCATTCCTTTAGGCCTATTCCAACAAGTTATACCTCTCCTCTCTTATCCTAATTTATCAACTACATGAGGAAGGTTTCAAGACACATTTTCTTACAATCACATATGTCATTTTGCCTAATTATCATATCACCAATTCATACTCAAGTAATTCATCTACTCATGGGTTTTCATTAACAATAATCCATGTCCATCAAAGAGATAATTCAACACTTATCATCATCTCACATATATATACATACATTTCCTTAACATTCAACAAGACCAAGCCATCATTCATCACATCATCAATTCAACATTTAATACATTTAGGGCAAGGCAAAGCATGAGTCACACATATACATAATTAACAACTATTCACTCATGCAATTTGAAATGCAAACCTCTCTCCTACCTCAAGAGAAGAATTCTAAGCGATACGACGTTCCCGCCTCATCATTTGGAATGGATCCTACATTAACATATATGTAAAATCCCAAATTAATCAACTATTCAAGTCACAATTCAACTCTAATTAACCATAAGCATATCTACAATTTTGTAACATATATAAAACATGTTATAGACATTATTTTCCTTCGTTTATTAGTTTTTGGGAATTCCTTCCCATTAAACCTTACTCATTATATTTAAATGCTACCAACAATTATAGCCCAACATTCACAAAATGCCTCACCAACCAATATCCATACACTTAATGGCTTGTATTTTCTCTTAATTATATTATTTAACCAATATTCTCATATTTTCCCCAATTCTCAAAGGCTAGGGTTTCCATAAAAAAACCCACCAATATTCATAAATACTCATTAATCTTCATCACCTTCCAACCATAAATGCATCTACCATATTTATTCCATTTAACCCTTGCATTTATGATAACCCACTCTAGGGTTTATGCATTAATTGCTTCTATTAAGCACCCCACCTATAATTATTGCTCTCCCAACACAACAACACATACCCATGGCCAAAACTTAACAAAATAGTGAGGGTAACATACCTCACACCCAAAAACGAAATGGGTTCAAGAGGGAGGGAGAGACCACACGAAAATGGAGAAAAGAGAAAGAGACAACTCCAAGCTTCAAGCTCCTCCAAGCTTCTCACAAAAATGAGGGAGGAAAAAGATGACACCACCTTTGGCTAGGGTTTTGGAAGGAGAAGATAAGAGAAATGAAGAAGAAGTAAGGAGAAACAAGAAATGAAATGTTTTACTAAGTGGAGCCAAAGACTAACAGGAATAAAGAGAGGGAAATTGGGTTTTGTTTTGCATTTCTTTTTAATCCTTCTCATTAAAGTTCATCATTTTATGGCAAACAGGACCTCTGTTTGGGCTTAATACTTTATCTGAAAATTATTCCGAGTACATATTCGGACTTCCAAGATTATTCTTAACAGCCCTAACCAATATCATCCCAATCGAAGATACTTGGTCTGACACCCATATTTTAGTCTGGTCCATTTTTAACTTATCCGGTCCCAATAAATTACTAACAGCCCCCAAAAATCTTAATTTAATTATTTCCTATATTTTGAGACATTAAATAATCCACATTCCATTATTTAATATTTATTCCCCTAATTAATCCATTATTTTAAAATTTGGGATGTTACAATTTGCCTCTTCCCTTAGAGAAATCTGAAGAAACCTTAGGGAAAACCCTTTAATGCCTTACTAAGCATGGCCGTAAAAAATTATGGAGTAATTTAACTGCTCGGTTACATCATATTTTTGTGGGCTATATAGCCTTCAAATTTCGCTAAAAGTTCATCGTTGGACAAAATTTGCCAATTCTCTTATAGAAATCCGATGAAACTTCTGGGACAACCCTACAATGTATTTCTAAGCTTGGCTGTAAAAAAAGATACAAAAATTCAAACGCTCAGTTTTGTCATACTTTTGTGGGCTATATAGCCTTCAAATTTGACTAAAAATTTATCGTTGGTAAAAATCTGACCCTTTCTTTGGAGAAATCTAATGAAACTTCAGGGGCAAACCCACAATGCCTTTTTAAGCGTAGCCGTAAAAAATCATGCAAAAATTCAACCGTGCAATTTTGGTCATAAATCTGCCACTTCTCTTAGAGAAATTCGATAAAAATTTAGGGACAACCCTACAATGCATTTTTAAGCATGGCCATAAAAAATCATGCAAAAATTTAGCCGCTTAGTTTTGTCATATTTTCGTGGGATGTAGCCTTCAAATTTGGTTAAAAATTTATCGTTGGTGAAAATATGTCAATTCCCTTAGAGAAATCTCATGAAACATCAGGGACAACCCTACAATCCCTTTCTATGTGTGGCCATAAAAAAATAAGAAAAAAATTCAACCACTCAATTTTGGTCATATTTTTATGGGCTATAGCCTTCAAATTTGGCTAAAAATTTATTGTTGGACAAAATCTGCCCCTTCTCTTAGGAAAATCCGATGAAATTCAGGGAGAACCCTTCAATGCCTTTCTAAGCGCGTCGGTAAAAAATACATAATAATTCAACCGCTAAGTTACGTCATATTTTTGTGGGCTATTGCCTTCAAATTTTGTTAAAAGTTCATCATTGGAGAAAATCTGCCCATTCTCTTAGAAAAATCTGAAAAAACTTCAGGAACAACCCTAAAATGTATTTCTAAGCTTGGCCATAAAAAATCATACAAAAATTTAATCCCTCAGTTTTGTCATATTTTCGTTGTCCTTCAAATTTGGCTAAAAATTTATCGTTGGTGAAAATATACCCATTCCCTTGGAGAAATCTGATGAAACTTCAGGGACAACCCTACAATGCCTTTCTAAGTGTGGCCGTAAAAAATTATGCAAAACTTCAACTGCTTAATTTTGTCATATTTTCGTGGGCTATAACCCTCAAATTTTGCTAAAGATTTATCGTTGGTTAATATTTGACCCTTCCCTTGGAGAAATCTGATGAAACTTTAGGGACAACCCTACAATGCCTTTCTAAGTGTGGTTGTAAAAAATTTGAAAAAATTCAACGGCTCAACTTTGTTTATATTTTCGTGGGCTAGCCTTGAAATTTGGCTAAAAATTTATCGTTCGACAAAATCTACCCCTTCTCTTAGGGAAATCTGACGAAACTTTAGGGATAACCCTTTAATACCTTTCTAAGGGTGCCTGTAAAGAATTACAATTCAACCACTCAGTAACGTCATATTTTTGTGGGCTAGCCTTCAAATTTCGCTAAAAGTTCATCGTTGGACAAAATATACCCATTCTCTTAGAGAAATCCGACAAAACATCAAGGATAACCCAACAATGTATTTTTAAGCTTGGCGGTAAAAAATCATCCAAAAAGTCAACCATTTAGTTTTGTCATATTTTCGTGGGCTATAACCTTCAAATTTGGCTAAAAATTTATTGTTGGTGAAAATCTGCCCCTTCCCTTGGAGAAATGTGAAGAAAATTCATGGAAAACCCTATAATGCCTTTCTTAGCTCAGTTTGTCATATTTTCGTGGGCTATAGTCTTCAAAATAGGCTAAAAATTCATCGTGGGAAAAAATCTACCCATTCCCGTGGAGAAATCTGACGAAAGTTTAGGGACAACCCTACAATGCCTTTCTTAGCTTGGCTGCAAAAAATAATGGAAAAATTTAACCACTCGGTTTTGTTTTATTTTCATACACTATAGACTTCAAATTTGGCTAAAAATTCATAGTTGGTGAAAATTTTCTTCATCCCTTGGAGAAATCTGATGAAACTTTAGGGACAACCCTACAATACCTTTCTATATGTAGCCGTAAAAAATCATACAAAAATTGAACCGCTCAGTTTGGTCATATTTTCAGGGGCTATATAGCCTTCAAATTTAACTAAAAACTCATCGTTGGACACAATCTGCCCCTTCTCTTAGAGAATTCTGACGAAATTTTAGGGACAACCCTACAATGCATTTCTAAGGTTGGCCGTAAAAAATCATCAAAAAATTCAACCGCTCGGTTTTGTCATATTTTCATGATAGCCTTCAAATTTGGTTAAAAATTTATCGTTGGTGAAAATCTGTCCCTTCCCTTGGAAAAATTTGATTGAACTTCAAGGACAATCCTACAATATCTTTCTAAGCATAGTCATAAAAAATCCTGTAAAAATTCAACCCCTCAGTTTGGTCATATTTTCGTGGGATAGCCTTCAAATTTGGCTAAAAATTCATCGTTGGACAAAATCTGCCTTTCTCTTAGAGAAATTCGATGAAACTTTAGAGACAACCCTACAAAGCACTTTTAAGCTTGGCCATAAAAAAAATCTAAAAATTCAACCGCTCGGTTTTATCATATTTTTGTGGCTACAAATCCTTTCTAAGTATGACCGTTAAAAATTTTGCAATACTTCAACCGCTCGATTTTGTCATATTTTCATGGCCTATCAAATTAGGCTAAAAATTCATCGTTGGTGAAAGTCTGCCTCTTTCCTTAGAGAAATCTGATGCAACTTCATGGACAATCCTACCATGCCTTTCTAAGCATAGCCGTAAAAAATATGCAAAAATTCAACCGCTCAGTTTTGTCATATTTTCGTGGGCTATAGCCTTCAAATTTGACTAAAATTTCATCGTTGGACAAAATTTGCCCCTTCTCTTAGAGAAATCTGACGAAACTTTAGGGACAACCCTACAATACAATTTTAAGCTTGACTATAAAAAATCATGCGAAAATTCAACCGCTCATTTTTGTCATATTTTTGTGGGCTATAAGCCTTCAAATTTTGCTAAAAATTCATTGTTAGAAAACATCTACTTTTTCCCTTGGAAACATATGATGAAACTTTAAGGACAATACTACAATGCCTGAGACGCCCCGAAAAACAGGTAAATTTTTTACGTTTTATAAATTATTAATTACTCAAATAATTGGAGTGGTGAAGCTTTCTAATTCAACACCTGGATCTATGAAAAGCCACTCCCATATATGAAGATATGAGAGGGTAAATTAAAAAGATGATTTCATAATAAATTTCCAATTAGACATAGCGGAAGAATTAATTAATTTAAGAGTTACATGATTGAATCTGAAGGGAAAAGACTCAATAAGGTTCAAAGATCCATAATATGTTCAAACTAATTTTAAGATGATGCAAGAAAATAAAAATTTATTGAATCATACCAAGGAGGGCATCAGGGAGCCACTCACTCAAGCGAGTACCACATTCGACTGAGCGAGCTCGCGTAGGCACGCTTGAGCGAAACCAAGAAAGGCTGAGCGAGGGAGGAATTTGAGCATCAGGGGGTCCCTTCGCTTGAGCGAACCCCATCTTGCTTGAGCGAGATTCGAAGGCCACACTTGGGCGAGCCAGCGAGACGCTTGAGCGAGAGAGAAAATTTGCCTCAGGAGCCAGCCTCGCTTGAGCGAATTCCATCTTGCTTGAGCGAATTCCATCTCACTTGAGTGAGAATGCTCCAGTAGCATCAGGGACTCACTGCCCGATTTTCACTTGGATGAGGCAAAGCTCGCCTGGGTGAAAATCGTCCAGTGTCCATTTCCTCTTTTCCCCGCTTAAGCGAACCACAATACTAAGACCATCTCGCCTGAGTGAGAATGGTCCAGTAACTAACTACTGATTCCAGACCAACCTCGCTTGGGCGAGAACTATATTCGCTTGGGCGAATTTTGGCCAGTGGCCACACCCCTGTTTCAGAAGTATCTCGCTCGAGCGAGATTTCCACTCGCTTGAGCGAGTTCTGCAGAACGTTTAGACTAATTCACTTGTGCAGAAACGTGGATTTTACACAACTTAGCATCCCAATTCTCATTTCCTACCATTTTGACCCATTCTAATGCATTAGTTGGACTACATCATATATTTATAAGTCCTCACAATTATTCATACACTTCAAATCAAATTTCTTTCACTCAATGCATAGGATTTAAAATCATTCCTACATAAACTTCATAAAATACTATAAGTTGTGAAATGTCTCATTCATTCATGAAATTAAACCTCAATAAGCATCATCATTCATCGCATTACATCATTTAGGTCATTAATGAAAATTGGCCATGCACACCAAGGTCTAATTTTCCTACATGACCCTCAAAATCATCAATTACAATCTAGATAACCAAAGTAAGCGTACATACACCCTATATACTATACAAAAATCTAGATTTTGCCAGCTAAGGCATTTCCTATACAACTATTTACCTCCTCAACCAAAATGTACTTTAAAATATCCACTCATCCCATAGTGCCCTGCATCACAAGTCTAAAAATGGACAACATGGAAGAGTGAGTCATACATTCCAAAAGAATAAATATGAATACCATGTGATTATGTACATATGCATCAAACATGTATACTTTGCATACACACATCATTCACCATCTCATTCCTCATTATATCATTATCATGCATATACCACAACGACATTTTAAGTCAAGCAAGGTATACAAGCATACACATAATCAAGTCCTGCAACATTAGACTATTACACAACACATCATTTTACTCAAAATCAATATTGGTATTCATATCTTCATGTTGTCTTAACATATTATATCATCTCCAATATATCTTTCATCATAACTCATCTCCTTTGGCATACTTCCCTGCTATATGCAAATGCTCTTAAACTAATGCATATGCACAATGGAATATTTTAGCAATTGCAGATCTGACTGTGGGAATATAAAAATCGACTGTGGGTTTCAAGTATGATCATTTTGTTAGGGAATCCCTAGTGTATGAGCAATGGAAATACAAGGATTCCCACAGGATTTACAAAGCGCCGTGTTTCAAAGCACAAGACAAACACTAAAAAAAAATTACGTTTTAGGATTACCTCTTGAAGAATATCGACGCAATCGTAGCCTCATCCTTTAGGAGTCCATACGAGTACTCCCACTAGAAATGCTACACCTTCCAAATACTAGTTTGACGATGTGTAGCTTTTGTAATTGTTGTGTATTTTTGTGTCTCTTTTTAGGTAGCCGCCTATGAGCATCTTATGCTCTATTTATAGGCTTAGGTTTGACCTAATTTGCTCTCTAAAGAATGGGCTCCTTACTCATTCTAAATGAGTTAGGCCCAATAGTCTTATTTTAGTCCAACTAAAATAAAAAGCTATTTTCTGATGGGCTTACTCTATGTGTGTGACCCTATAGGTAAAATACTCGGTTATATTAATAATAAACTATTTTATTATTAATATAAAATAAGAGCAGCATCTAGCAATGCATCATTATGTCCGAATATTATTTATTAACAACATAACCTATAAGTGATAATTATTTTATATGTTTGTTCCTTTTGTCACGATATCCTAATTGGGCCCAAGGCATGGTCGTGTCATCCTTGTACGGTCCAATTTATTTTACTTGATACCGGAGTATACTTTATCCGAATAAATATCCAATATTTATTCTTTCTAGCATGGCCATGCATTTCCTTAGTCTCACTCCATCAAGTGGCCTATAGATATCACTTCTATCACATAGGAGAGACAAATCCCATCTACATCACTCACATCCCTCTGCATAATTTGTACATTGCCTAACCACAACCTTTATAGTCCTCTTATTACAGAAGACGTTTGATTGTATTAAAACAATAAACTTCTTATGTAGGAATCGTAGTGACTTCAGGTCAAAGGACTACATATATCATTATCACATTGAGAATCGTTTATGACATTCATATAACAATCCATGCAACGTTCTCATGGTGGGTCTGTCCAGTACATCATTACTCTTAATGTGTACCCGTGTGAAGACTTGATATCATTTATATCCATGATCTGTGAGATCAGATCATGAATACACTCACACACTAGTCTTAATATATTTACATGTCCCCACGTAAATACTTGACTAGGGACATTTTAGGAATAACTCTCATATGACCTATTACTCCAAGGATAAATAAAGGTTGTTAAACTACTTAACAAAAAGTGACTTATTCAAAATGATGCGACCTATATAGGCTTTTAGTGCATATTTCCAACAATCTCCCACTTGCACTTAGAGCCGATAAGGTTAATGCCCAATGACGTCTACACTGCCCTTATGCTTTTACTACGTAAACGGTTTTACTAGTGGGTTCCCAACAATTTTGTTGGTATGCACATTGCATATTTTCACATCTTCCAAAAATGGAACTATTTAAGTATATGCTTGGATTAATCCACTTCCTTATATTGTTCTATGGTTCTATTGTCATCACAGTCGAAACTCATAGGATACAAAACATTTGGAATGATTAAATATAAATTGACTTCTTTTGTAATTTAACATAGCAAAATACTTAGATTTGTTAGTAGAACCAAAGATTGTTTCTTGCTTTGAACCTTTCAAGCATACATCGTAACCATCTTGACAACACATATATTTTGATTGCAATCTTAAGTTTTTTAAATTAATCAAAAATTGACATCAATGTAACCTTTACAATAAGCTCATCTTCCATTTATTAAGATTAAATTCTTAGTCCTTCTTAAGTGTTTAAGGATACTCTTGACTATAGAATGAGAATATTATTAGTTCTAGAAAAAGTATGTCTTCTACATGTAATACTAGAACTATAATTGTGCAGTTACTAACCCTTTTATAGTCATAAGATTTATCTTCATTCTTTAATGAAGATTCTAGCTTCAAAAAGCTTGCTTTAGTCCATAAATAGAACATTTGCAGTTCACATACCTTCCCAGATGTTTTAGGCATAAAAGGCCTTTAGGTTGTGTCACATACACATCCTCAAGATGATTTCCATCTTGACATCTATCTACCATATCTCATAATGGTGGTATACTGCTACAATAAGCAGGATCTAAATCGTTTTTAAGCTAATTGAATTTTGTCAATCTTACTTTTAAAGGTACTTTTATTACCATCCATGTTTAGTTTTCCTTTTGAAAACCCACTTGCATCCTATAGGTTTTACCTTTTAGGTGCGTCAACCAAGGTTCATACCTTGTTAATATACATGGAACCCATTTCAAATCCCATGGTCTTATGCCATGTCTTAGAATCTAAACTTGTATTGGCCTCTTCATAAGAAGCTTGGTCATTTAGCAATATGCCTTCTTCCTGATTTATAAGATATCCATATCTTTCAGGTTTGGTGATATATCCTATTTGATCTTACACAAGTCTTGTGCTACCAGAGCTAAGGATTTCATAACACTTTGTGATTTCTGCTCCAAGTCCATCCTTGACTTTTAAATGCTTTGTGATACTTGAATTTCTTCAAGTTCTACCATCCTCCCACTGATTCTTTAAGGGATGTACTCTTATTCAAGAATACAACATTCTAAGCAACAAGCCTTTTATTCTCAGATGGATTGTAGAATTGATAACCCTTAGCTTTCTTTGGGTATCTCATAGGAGACATTTATCTAATTTGGATCTGACCTTGTCAGAGTTGGATGCTCTATAGAAGCATCATAGTTCCAAATTATTAGTAAAGACATACTAGGTTTCTTCCTAGTTCATATCATATATGGTTTTTTTAAGAAAGTCTAAGATGGAACATGGTTAAGTGTGGAAATTTTGTTAATAAAGGAACGTTAAAGGAGTTAGAGATGTTTGATAATAATCAATAATCAAACTATGTCCAACAAGGTTTGACTTTTCCCTATAGAGATGCTATTAAGGCATTCCATGAAGAATGAGTTAAGAGGTAATCTCTCACTCTATTAGATAGTTATCAAACTTATAACTCAAATTATTTGTTATCTTGATCTAATCAAGAGCTTTAATTGTCTTGCCAATTTGGTTTTTCACTTCATTATGAATTCTTTGAACTTTTCAAAGACTTTCTAACTTATGTTACATAAATCCATACTCATTGACTTTTCAATTAGTATGTTGAAGTATTGAAAAAATATATCTAGTTATTGTTCCAATAGGCCCACATACATCGTTATGTATTAGATAATAGATTACTCATCTTTTCAATGAATGAGGTCTCAATTATCTCTCCAATAAATAAGATTTACATGTCTCCATTGATTCCAAAATCAAAAAGAGTCCATATAACCACATTAATGGTATTTAGAAAATGTGTTTCTTATCCATTTGCCTTAGGAGACAATACCATGTAAGTAAGGTTCAAAATCACTTATTTTAACCTACTTTGGCAGTTGTTATAAATGGGTGTTTTGAGATTTAGGATGTGGAATCCATTACTCAATTGTGCATCAACATCCATTTGAAGAAATAAAGTTATTTTATAATAAGAAAAACATTTCTTGTCTAACAAGAAACAATATGCACAATGTCTAGTTCACTAACTAACCCAATAGGTAAAGATCTTATCTTTATTGTAGCAACTTTTGCTCAATTTTACACAGATTTCTCCACCCTTAACAAGTGATCTACTTCCTTGATCTTTCAAAATTTGAGATCTGCTACTAGTATCTGATACTAATGTTAGTGAAGTAAAATAACTTGACTTCTATAACATGACTTATAGTGGAAGTCTTACTTCCCTTTCTTTTGAACTCCTTCAAGTTCTTTAGACAAATTATTTCAATGTCTTATTTTAGCTAAAACTGGAAACAATTTCCTTTCTTGATCACCTTTTAGACTTCCAGATTAACTTGGCCTTAATAAAGTCTGTATACGATCATATCGTATATCTCCCATATATTCATATTGCTTTTTACAGCTCAGAGTTTATGCAGACTCCATAGGGTATTCAAGACCTAATCATAGATGATATATAAGCCAAACATGACACACTGCCACTTCATCTTTAATGAAGATAATTCTCAAGTCTCAATACCTATCTAGGCATTTTTTTAGATAAAGTGTCCTTCCAAAGGACAGATTGCAACAAAACAATATTTGGTATATCATGGTTATTCTAAAACAAATTACATGCAAATCTATCACTTCTATTTAAAACATATTTAAATTTTGGTCATTAAATAAATATGTTGTCTCCCACTATTTTGATTCAAAACAAATACCCTCACTGAATCATAAAAAATCCTATTGGAAGATTTTTCTAGTGGGCCAAGATCCATATTTGGCCTAGTGTTGAGTCAGCTTTGGCTGATCGCCCAACCCTTGGTTATTTAGGTAGGAAACACATTTCCAATTGCATCTCATGCAACTCTTGGATGATTGAGTGGGTAACTCTTTACCCTTATTCATCTTATGAATTTAAGCTCAATCCTTATGCCTCTAAGTTATTTTCAATCTAATTGAAAAACTTTGTTAAGTTTAGGCCTAATAAAAACAATTTGGATATTACAATTATCCCATCGCGCCTTACTAATATAAATGATAGCTTCCTGCTTTGGCAGACCCACTATTTATTGACATTAGTCTCGATGAGTGTTACTTATTAGAAGACATTTAAACTTAATATTAACGCTTCTAGGTTCTTCAATCTGATTAAAGTTACCTAGATAAGTCCAATAACAAATGGTTGGATAATCCAATTATCCATCATCCTTTACTAATATCAATAAAAGCACCCTACTTTGGCAGAACCTACACTTTATTGAAACTAGCATTAATGACTGTTGTTTATTAGAACGCGTTTTAGACTGTTCATACCTTTAGGCTTTTCCAATCCAATTGAAAAAAAGTCTATTTGAATAAAACTTAATAATACTTGGATAATCCAATCATCCAATCATGTCCTACTAAACATAAATAAAGGCACCCAACTATGACGTGACCTGCACTTTATTTATATCAAGTTAGACGTTATTACTTATTGGAAGGTATGATTGTCGGGCTTGAGGGATTTCAATTTTCTTATTGTTCATTATCGACTTTCATTAAACGCTTTAACGCAAAATAAAACCCCAAAACATGCAATCATGGTTATGGTCTTCCTAGAAAATAAAATAAAATAAACCTAAAGGAACTATGGTGTCTTGACTTCATGAAGTCCTACTTCTTGAAACCACCATCCTCCTAGAGTCACCACTCCTTTGTTCCTTTCAAGGTCATATCCATCACCACTCTAGGTTTCTTCTAGGTCTCCACCTTGTTGGCTTTTCCAAGATTACAATGTAATAAAGAAAACTCGTTTTATATACGAGTGAAGGGTTGAGAGAAGAAATTTAAGAATAGAGAAAGGCACAGCACACAGGTTGTATTTAAAATTAAATAAAAAAATCTAAGACCATAACCATTCACCGCTAGACGTGTTAATTAATCAATTAATAGAGTAATCAATTGTATTTAAAATAAAATAAATTTTAAAACACATAATTAAACATGCGGGATCATAAAAGGAAAACTACGCAAAGAAGTTTGGTGGCTCTGTTGACCATTCAACAGACAGGGTCAAGGGGTGTTCCAACCCAAAAATTTAGTACTGTAATCAGGTTAGTTCCCAGGAAAGAGAAGTGGGTCCAGAGTGACCGCTTAAGTACCAAGTCTTTCCTAGCCAGAATGTCCCACTGACCATTAACAGCTCAAAATATTCGGTTATGATTTCAAACAATTTGAAATCTTTAATTTTGAAACGGCCAAGATTTAACTTTTAAACCTTATCTTTTGACCCTTACAATTATCCTAAATTTGACTAAAATTTCATCATTGGACAAAATTTGCACCTTTTCTTAGATAAATCTGACGAAACTTCAGGGACAACCCTACAATGCATTTCTAAGCTTGGCCGTAACAAATCATGCAAAAATTCAGCAGCTCGTTTTTGTCAAATTTTCGTGGGCTAGCCTTCAAATTTGGCTAAAAATTTATTATTAGTGAAAATATACATCGTCCATTAGAGAAATCTGATGAAACTTCAGGGAGAACCCTGCAATGCCCTTCTAAGTGTGGCCGTAAAAAAATATGCAAAACTTTAACTTCTAGATTTTGTCATATTGTCGTGGGCTATAAGCTTCAAATTTTGCCAAAAATTCATTGTTAGAAAAAATCTAATTCTTCCCTTGGAAAAATATGATGAAACTTCAAGGACAATTCTATAATGCCTTTCTAAGCATGGTCGTAAAAAAATACGCAAAACTCAATCGCTCGATTTGGTCATATTTTCCTGGGATAGCCTTTAAATTTGGCTAAAAATTCATCATTAGACAAAATCTGACCTTCTCTTAGAGAAATTCGATGAAACTTTAAAGACAACCCTACAATGCATATCTAAGGTTGGCCGTAAAAAATCATGCAAAAATTCAACCGTTTATTTTTGTCATATTTTCATAACCTTCAAATATTGCTTAAAATTTATCATTGGTGAAATTCTGTCCCTTCCTTTAGAGAAATATGATGAAACTTCAGGGACAATCCTACAATGCCTTTTTAAAAATAGCCGTAAAAAATCATGGAAAAATTCAACCGCTCGGTTTGGTTATATTTTCGTGGGCTATATGGCCTTCAAATTTGGCTAAAAATTTATCATTGGTGAAAATATGCCTCTTCCCTTTGAGAAATCTTATGAAACTTTAGGAACAATCCAACAATGTCTTTCTAAGTGTGGCCGTTAAAAATTATACAATACTTTAACCACTCGATTTTGTCATATTTTCGTGGTCTATATAGCCTTCAAATTGGGCAAAAAATTCATCATTGGTGAAAATCTACCCCAACCCTTGGAGAAATCTGACAAAACTTCTGGGATAACCCTACAATGCTTTTCTAAACTTGACCAAACAATGTCATGAAAAAATTCATAGTTGGTGAAAATTTTCTTCTTCCCTCTGAGAAATCTGACAAAACTTCGGGGACAACCCTACAATGTCTTTCTAAGCGTAGCCATAAAAAATCATGCAAAAATTCAACCGCTCGATTTGGTCATATTTTCCTAGGCTATAGCCTTTAAATTTGGCTAAAAATTCATCGTTAGACAAAATCTGACTTTCTCTTAGAGAAACCTGAGGAAACTTTAGAGACAACCCTACAATGATATCTAAGGTTGGCCGTAAAAAATCATGTAAAAATTTAACCGCTCATTTTTGTCATATTTTCGTAGCCTTTAAATTTTGCTAAAAATTTATCGTTGGTGAAAATCTATCCCTTCCTTTCGAGAAATATGATGAAACTTCAGGGACAATCCTTCAATGCCATTTTAAGGATAGCCATAAAAAATCATGTAAAAATTCAACCGCTCGGTTTGGCCGTATTTTCGTGGGTTATATATCCTTCAAATTTGGCTAAAAATTTATCGTTGGTGAAAATATGCCTCTTCCCTTTGAGAAATCTGATGAAACTTTAGGGATAATCCAACAATGTCTTT
This sequence comes from Clitoria ternatea, assembly GCA_037962975.1. NCBI lineage: Eukaryota > Viridiplantae > Streptophyta > Magnoliopsida > Fabales > Fabaceae > Clitoria > Clitoria ternatea. The sequence goes on from CM075674.1 coordinate 62,459,070, forward strand.
CTAAGTGTGGCCGTTAAAAATTATGCAATACTTCACCGCTCGATTTTGTCATATTTTCATGGGCTATATAACCTTCAAATTAGTCTAAAAATTCATCGTTGGTGAAAATCTTCCCTTTCTCTTGGAGAAATCTGATGAAACTACATGGACAATCCTACAATACCTTTCTAAGCATAGCCGTAAAAAATCATGCAAAAATTCTACCGCTTAGTTTAGTCATATTTTGGTGGGTATATAGCCTTTAAATTTGACTAAAATTTCATCGTTGGACAAAATCTGCACCTTCTCTTAAATAAATCCGATGAAACTTCAAGGACAACCCTATAATGTATTTCTAAATTTGGCCGTAACAAATCATACAAAAATTCAACCGCTCATTTTTATTATATTTTCATCGACTATAGTCTTCAAATTTGGCTAAAAATTTATCGTTAGTGAAAATATGCTCCCTCGCTTGGAGAAATCTGATGAAACTTCAGGGAGAACCCTACAATTCCCTTCTAAGTGTGGACGTAAAAAATTATGCAAAACTTTAACTACTCGATTTTGTCATATTGTTGTGGGCTATAAGCCTTCAAATTTTGCTAAAAATTCATTGTTAGAAAAAATCTAATTCTTCCCTTGGAAAAATATGATGAAACTTCAAGGACAATCCTATAATTCCTTTCCAAGCGTGGTAAAAAAAAATACGTAAAAGTTCAACCGCTTGATTTTGTCATATTTTCATGTGCTTCAAATTTGGCAAAAAATTCATCATTGGTGAAAATCTACCCCAACCCTTAGAGAAATCTGACGAAACTTTAGGGACAACCCTACAATGCCCTTCTAAACTTGTCCAAAAAATATCATGAAAAAATTCATAGTTAGTCAAAATTTTCTTCTTCCCTCTGAGAAATCTGACAAAACTTCGAGCACAACCCTACAATCTCTTTCTAAGCGTAGCCGTAAAAAATCATGTAAAAATTCAACCGCTCGATTTGATCATATTTTCCTGGGCTATAGCCTTCAAATTTTGCTAAAAATTCATCGTTAGACAAAATCTGACGTTCTCTTAGAGAAATCTGACCAAACTTTAGAGACAACCCTACAATGCATATCTAAGGTTGGCCATAAAAAATCATGCAAAAATTCAACCGCTCATTTTTGTCATATTTTCGTAGCCTTCAAATTTTGCTAAAAATTTATCATTGGTGAAAATCTATCCCTTCCTTTGGAGAAATATAATGAAACTTTAGGGTCAATCCTACAATGCCTTTTTAAGCATAGCCGTAAAAAATCATGCAAAAATTCAACCGCTTGGTTTGGTCATATTTTCGTGGGCTATATAGCCTTCAAATTTGGCTAAAAATTTATAGTTGATGAAAATATGCCTCTTCCCCTTCAGAAATCTGATGAAACTTTAGGGACAACCCAACAATGTCGTTCTAAGTGTGCTGTTAAAAATTATGCAATACTTCAACCCCTCGATTTTGTCATATTTTCATGGGCTATAACCTTCAAATTAGGCTAAAAATTCATCGTTGGTGAAAATCTGCCCCTTCTCTTGGAGAAATCTAATGAAACTACATGGCCAATCCTATAATGCCTTTGTAAGCATGGCCGTAAAAAATCATGTAAAAATTCAACCGCTTAGTTTGGTCATATTTTCGTGGCATATATAGTCTTCAAATTTGACTAAAATTTCATTGTTGGACGAAATTTGCCCCTTCTTTTAGAGAAATCTGACGAAACTTTAGGGACAACCCTACAATGTATTTTTAAGCTTGGTCATGACAAATCATACAAAAATTCACCAGCTCGTTTTTGTCATATTTTCGTGGGCTATATAGCCTTCAACTTTGGCTAAAAATTTATCGTTAGTGAAAATATGCTCCGTCCCTTGGAGAAATGTAATGAAATTTCAGGGACAACCCTACAATGCCCTTCTAAGTGTGGCCGTAAAAAATTATGCAAAACTTTAACTGCTCAATTTTTTCATATTGTCGTGGGCTATAAGCCTTCAAATTTTGCTAAAAAATCATTGTTAGAACAAATCTATTTTTCCCTTGGAAAAATATAATGAAACTTCAAGGACAATCCTATAATGCCTTTCTAGGCGTGGTCATAAAAATTCAACAGCTCGGTTTTATCATATTTTTATGGGTATTGCCTTTAAATTTGGCAAAACATTTATCATTGGTGAAAATCTACCCAAACCCTTGGAGAAATCTGATGAAACTTCAGGGACAACCCTACAATGCCTTTCTAAACTTGACCAAAAAATATCTTGAAAAAATTCAAAGTTGGTGAAAATTTTCTTTTCCCTCTGAGAAATCTCACAAAACTTCGGGGACAACCCTACAATGTCTCTTTAAGTATAGCCGGAAAAAATCATGCAAAAATTCAATCGCTCGATTTCGTCATATTCTTTGGGCTATAGGCTTTAAATTCAACTACTCATTTTTGTCATATTTTCATAGAAATTTTGCTAAAAATTCATCGTTGGTGAAAATCTACCCCTTTTCTTGGAGAAATCTGATGAAACTACATGGACAATCCTACAATGTCTTTCTAAGCGTAGCCATAAAAAATCATGTAAAAATTTAACCTCTTAGTTTGGTCATATTTTCGTGGGCTATATAACCTTCAAATTTGACTAAAATTTCATCGTTAGACAAAATCTACACCTTCTCTTAGAGAAATCCGATGAAACTTCAGGGACAACCCTATAATGCATTTCTAAGCTTGACCGTAACAAATCATGCAAAAATTCAACGGCTCATTTTTGTCATATTTTCATGGGCTATCAAATTTGGCTAAAAATTTATCGTAGTGAAAATATGCTCTGTCCCTTGGAGAAATCTGAAACCTTCAAATTATGGCCGTAAAAAATTATGCAAAACTTTAACTGCTCAATTTTGTCATATTATTATGGGCTATAAGCCTTCAAATTTTGCTAAAAATTCATAGTTGGTGAAAATTTTCTTCTTCCCTCTGAGAAATCTCATAAAACTTCGAGGACAACCCTACAATGTCTTTCTAAGCGTAGCCATAAAAAATCATGCAAAAATTCAACCACTCGATTTGGTCATATTTTCCTAGGCTATATAGCCTTCAAATTTGGCTAAAAATTCATCGTTAGACAAAATCTGACCTTCTCTTGGAGAAATCCGATGAAACTTTAAAGAAAACCCTACAATGCATATCTAAGGTTGGTCGTAAAAAATTATGCAAAGATTCAACTGCTTATTTTTGTCATATTTTCGTAACCTTCAAATATTGCTAAAAATTTATCGTTGGTGAAATTCTGTCCCTTCCTTTAGAGAAATATGACGAAACTTCAGGGACAATCCTACAATCCCTTTTTAAGCATAGCCGTAAAAAATATGCAAAAATTCAACCGCTCGGTTTGGTTATATTTTCGTGGGCTATATGCCTTCAAATTTGGCTAAAAATTTATCGTTGGTGAAAATATGCCTCTTCCCTTTAGAAATTTGATGAAACTTTAGGAACAATCCAATAATGTCTTTCTAAGTGTGGCCGTTAAAAATTATGCAATACTTCAACTGCTTGATTTTGTCATATTTTCATGGGCTATATAACCTTTAAATTCAACTACTCGTTTTTGTCATATTTTGGTGGATTATAGCCTTCAAATTTTGCTAAAAATTCATCGTTGGTGAAAATCTGCCCCTTCTGTCGGAGAAATATGATGAAACTGCTTGGACAATCCTACAATGCCTTTCTAAGCATAGTCGTAAAAAATATGTAAAAATTCAACCGCTTAGTTTGGTCATATTTTCGTGGGCTATATAGCCTTCAAATTTGACGAAAATTTCATCGTTGAATAAAATCTGCACCTTCTCTTAGACAAATCCGATAAAACTTCAGGGACAACCCTACAATGCATTTCTAAGCTTGGCCGTAAAAAATCATGCAAAAATTCAACCCCTCGTTTTTGTCATATTTTCGTGGGCTAGCCTTCAAATTTGGCTAAAACTTTATTGTTAGTGAAAATATGCATCGTCCCTTGGAGAAATCTGATGAAACTTCAGGGAGAACCCTACAATGCCCTTTTAAGTGTGGCCATAAAAAATTATGCAAAACTTTAACTGCTCGATTTTGTCATATTGTCGTCGGCTATAAGCCTTCAAATTTTGCTGAAAATTCATTATTAGAAAAAATCTAATTCTTCCCTTGGAAAAATATGATGAACCTTCAAGGACAATCCTATAATGTCTTTCAAAGAGTGGTAAAAAAAATACACAAAAATTCAATCGCTCGATTGTGTCATATTTTCATGGGCTATAGCCTTCAAATTTGACAAAAAATTCATCATTGGTGAAAATCTACCGCAAGCCTTAGAGAAATCCGACAAAACTTCAGGGACAACCCTATAATACTTTTTTAAATTTGACTAAAAATATTATGAAAAAATTCATAGTTGGTGAAAATTTTCTTCTTCCCTCTGAGAAATCTGACAAAACTTCAGGGACAACCCTACAATGTCTTTCTAAGCGTAACCGTAAACAATCATGCAAAAATTCAACCGCTCGATTTGGTCATATTTTCCTGGGCTATAGCCTTTAAATTCAACTACTCGTTTTTGTCATATTTCCGTGGACTATAGCCTTCAAATTTTGCTAAAACTTCATCGTTGGTGAAAATCTGCCCCTTCTCTTGGAGAAATCTGATGAAACTGCATGGACAATCCTACAATGTCTTTCTAAGCATAGCCATAGAAAATCATGTAAAAATTCTACCGATTAGTTTGGTCATATTTTTGTGGGCTATATAGCCTTCAAATTTGACTAAAATTTCATCGTTGGAATAAATCTACTACTTCTCTTAGAGAAATCTGACGAAACTTCAAGTACAACCCTATAATGCATTTCTAAGCTTGGTCGTAACAAATCATGCAAAAATTCAACCGCTTATTTTTGTCATATTTTCGTGGGCTATCAAATTTGGCTAAAAATTTATCGTTAGTGAAAATATGCTCCGTCCCTTGGAGAAATTTGATGAAACTTTAGGGACAACCCTACAATGCCCTTCTATGTGTAGCTGTAAAAAATTATGCAAAACTTTAACTGCTCGATTTTGTCATATTGTCATGGGCTATAAGCCTTCAAATTTTGCTAAAAATTCATTGTTAGAAAAAATCTAATTCTTCCCTTGCAAAAATATGATGAAACTTCAAGGACAATCGTATAATGCCTTTCTAAGCGTGGTCGTAAAAAAATACGTAAAACTCAACCGCTCGATTTGGTCATATTTCCTGGGATAGCCTTTAAATTTGACTAAAAATTCATCGTTAGATAAAATCTGACCTTCTCTTAGAGAAATCCGATGAAACTTTAAAGACAACCCTACAATGCATATCTAAGGTTGGCCGTAAAAAATCATGTAAAAACTCAACCGCATATTTTTTTATATTTTCGTAACCTTTAAATATTGCTAAAAATTTATCGTTGGTGAAATTCTATCCCTTCCTTTAGAAAAATATGATAAAACTTCAGGGAGAATCCTACAACACCTTTTTAAGCATAGCCGTAATGGATCATGCAAAAATTCAACCGCTCGGTTTGGTCATATTTTCATGGGCTATATATAGCCTTCAAGTTAGGCTAAAAATTTATCGTTGGTGAAAATATGCCTCTTCCCTTTGAGAAATCTGATGAAACTTTAGGGACAATCCAACGATGCCTTTCTAAGTGTGGCCGTTAAGAATTATCGAATACTTCGACCACTCGATTTTGTTATATTTTCATGGCGCTATAACCTTCAAATTAGGCTAAAAATTCATCGTTGGTGAAAATCTGCCTCTTCTCTTGGAGTAGTATGATGAAACTACTTGGACAATCCTACAATGCCTTTCTAAGCATAGTCGTAAAAAATCTAATTCTTCCCTTGGAAAAATATGATGAAACTTCAAGGACAATTCTATAATGCCTTTCTAAGCGTGGTCGTAAAAAAATACGCAAAACTCAACCGCTCGATTTGGTCATATTTTCCTGGGATAGCCTTTAAATTTGGCTAAAAATTCATCGTTAGACAAAATCTAACCTTCTCTTAGAGAAATCCGATGAATCTTTAAAGACAACCCTACAATACATATCTAAGGTTGGCCGTAAAAAATCATGCAAAAATTCAACCGCTTATTTTTGTCATATTTTCATAATCTTCAAATATTGCTAAAAATTTATCGTTGGTGAAATTCTGTCCCTTCCTTTAGAGAAATATGATGAAACTTCAGGGACAATCTTACAATGCCTTTTTAAGCATAGCCGTAAAAAATCATGCAAAAATTCAATCGCTCGGTTTGGTTATGTTTTCATGGGCTATATGGCCTTCAAATTTGCCTAAAAATTTATCGTTGGTGAAAATATGCCTCTTCCCTTTGAGAAATCTGATGAAACTTTAGGAACAATCCAACAATGTCTTTCTAAGTGTGGCCGTTAAAAATTATGCAATACTTCAACTGCTCGATTTTGTCATATTTTCATGGGCTATAACCTTCAAATTAGGCTAAAAATTCATCATTGGTGAAAATCTGCCCTTTCTCTTGTAGAAATCTGATGAAACTACATGGACAATCCTACAATGCCTTTCAAAGCATATCCGTAAAAAATCATGCAAAAATTCTACCGCTTAGTTTAGTCATATTTTTGTGGGCTATATAGCCTTCAAATTTGACTAAAATTTCATCGTTGGACAAAATCTGCCCCTTCTCTTAGAGAAATCCGACAAAACTTCAGGGACAACCCTACAATGCATTTCTAAGCTTGGCCGTAACAAATCATGCAAAAATTTAACAGCTTATTTTTGTCATATTTTCGTGGGCTATAGCTTTCAAATTTGGCTAAAAATTTATCGTTAGTGAAAATATGCTCCGTCCCTTGGAGAAATTTGATGAAACTTTAGGGATAACCCTACAATGCCGTTCTATGTGTGGCTGTAGAAAATTATGCAAAACTTTAACTGCTCGATTTTGTCATATTGTCGTGGGCTATAAGCCTTCAAATTTTGCTAAAAATTCATTGTTAAAAAAAATCTAATTCTTCCCTTGGAAAAATATGATGAAACTTCAAGGACAATTCTATAATGCCTTTCTAAGCGTGGTCGTAAATAAATACGCAAAAATTCAATAGCTCGATTTTATCATATTTTCATGGGCTATAGCCTTCAAATTTGGCAAAAAATTCATCTTTGGTGAAAATCTACCCCAACCCTTGGAGAAATCTGATGAAATTTCAGGGACAACCCTACAATGCCTTTCTAAACTTGACCAAAAAATATCATGAAAAAATTCATAGTTGAAGAGAATTTTCTTCTTCCCTCTAAGAAATCTGACAAAACTTCTGAGATAACCCTACAATGTCTTTCTAAGCGTAGCCGGAAAAAATCATGCAAAAATTCAACCGCTCAATTTGGTCATATTTTCCAGGGCAGTAAAAATATGACGTTCTCTTAGAGAAATCTGACGAAACTTTAGAGACAACCCTACAATGCATATCTAAGGTTGGCCGTAAAAAATCATGCAAAAATTCAACCGCTTATTTTTGTCATATTTTTGTAGCTTTTAAATTTTGTTAAAAATTATCGTTGGTGAAAATCTGTCCCTTCCTTTGGAGAAATCTGATGAAACTTCAGGGACAATTCTACAATGCCTTTTTAAGCATAGCCGTAAAAAATATACAATAATTCAACCGCTCAGTTTGATGAAATTCTAATGAATGGAAATAAAATGGAGCCAAAAAGCTTAAATTTCCTTCTTATTTTCATTGGGTTTCTGTGACCACATTGGAAAAGCATATCCCTTCTTCTTCTCTATCTTTCTCCTCTACTCTTTCTTTATTTCTTCTTCTTCCCATTCAAAAACCCTAAGGTGGTGACCCTTCTCCCTCATTTTCATCCTTGGGTAAGCCAGGAGGTTGAAGTCTTCTCTTCCTTCTCCTCCTCATTTTCGTGCATCTTTCTCCCTCCCTTGGAACCCATTTCGTTTTTGGGTGAGGTAAGCTCTTTTCACCATTTTTGGATGGGTCAATGTTAAGATTATGTGATGATATGATTTGGGGAGTCATGCATGTGAATGGGTATTTATTTGAGGCATTTAAAACTTGAGCCCTAAGGTGGGTGGCAATAAATGTGAGGTTTTAATAAGGGGTAAGTGTATTAGATGCATTTATAATAGTAAGGTTTGGGGAAAATGGTTAATGTTGATTTAAGAATATGTTTTATGATGAAATGCATGACATTAAGAAATATAAATGTTGGGAGATGGTATTTTGTAAAGGTTGGGGGGCTAAGATTGCCTTGTAGCCCTTGAATTTAATGAATGTGGCTTAATGGGAAGGAATTTCCCAAGCCAAATAGATGATAAAAAATGATGTTTATAACATGTCTAGTACATGTTATGAAATCATGGATATGATTATGATTAAATAGAATTGAAATAGTGTCTTAAATAGTGAATTGATTGAGGTTTTACATGTATATTGATGTAGGACCTATTTCGAACGACGAGGCGGGTAAGTCGTATCGCTCAGAATTCTTCTCTTAAGGTAGGAGAGGAGTCTTATGTTCTAAATGCATGAATTTGAATGTTAAATTGATTGCCATATGTATTGGTATGCATGTTAGCCTTGCTTGAAATGTTATAAGAAATTGTAATATGGTGTATGGTGTGGATTGTATGTTTGGCAACATGCTTGATGCATTTAGAATATTCATGGTGTGTTATATGATGGTGTAGAATGATGAATGACATGGAGTTACGCTCGTATTTACCATGAATATAATATGAATGTTGATGATGTTGATTGAGAACTGTTGCAATGCCACATAAATGTTAAAATTAATAAGAATAACCCAACAATAATAAATCCACTAAAAACCTTATGGTGTTGTTGGTGATGATGATGATGTATGATAAGTGGCATGTAAAGGATGCATAGAGTGAGGAATACATATGATTTGTATTTGCATCCATGGCATACCGCATAGCTACTGATGTTGGAATTTTAGGGGATTCCCCGGTTGGCCCAGTGGGAGGGCGGCTCTGTGCACGAGCAAATTATATTTCCCCTGTGACTCGGTGTGTAAGTCACGAAGCTGCCCATGTTGTGCTACAGGGAGCCGCATGTGGTTGACCCTTGTGGGGGGTGGCTCTTGATGAGCAGGTGTCCCCGGTGGTCCTTGAGACCACAGCTGCCATGATATATCTCATGGTTGGCCCGCAATACCATATGTTGATATGTTGTATACCGCGGTCATAGTGAAAATGACTAGGTGTTGCAAGATGGGCGATGCGGTTTGGTACCAGTAAAACAATTGGTGAAATGCATGCAAAATTTAAGAATAAGTGTACACATTTTACTACTGCAGTAGGGGTATGGTTAGATGATCATACTTGAATCCCACATTTGGTGTTTACATTCCCATAGTCAGATCTACAATTGTTGAAATATTCCATTTGTGCATATGCATTAGCTTAAGAGCATTTGCATATAGCAAGGAAGTATGCTAAGAGGTGATAAGACATGATGATGGATGTGATGAGGATGTAATGATATACTAAGACAACATAAAAGATATGAATACCAAATGATAGTTTGCGTATGACATCCGAATTGTGGTGAAAATTGATTATGTATATACTGTATGCTTTGCCAAAATTATGGTGTTACTTGTGAAGTATGTATGTTGATGTTGAACTGATAAAGAGTATGGTGAAAGATATGTATGTGCAAAGTATACATGTTTTGATGCATATGTACATAATCACATGGTATTCATATTCATTCCTTTGGAATGTGTGACTCACTCTCCCATGTTGTCCATTTTTTTAGATTTGTGATGCAGGGCACTCATGGGAAGAGTTGACATTTTGAAGTACATTATGGTTGTGGAGGTAAATAGTGGTATAGGATGTGCCTTGGCCGGCAAAAATCTGGATTTTATAGCATATGAGATGTAATGTATGCTTATTTTGGTAATCTATATGATACTTGATAATTTTGAGGGTCATGTAGGAAAATTGGATCCTTGTGTTATGGCTAATTTTCGTTAATGACCCAAAGGATGTAATTTGATGAATGATGATGCTTGTTGATGTTTAATTCTATGAATGAATGAACGTTTATATGAAAATTTATGTTTCGGTGATTACATGAGATGGTGTGTTTGAGTTATTATGATTTCATGAATTAGAATGGACTTTAGAGGATAAGGATGAATGAGATAAGTTTTAAATGGGTAATATGATATGTAAACCATGTTGGATTTAAAGGATTTGGAGTAGAATGAATTTTGGCCTATTATGTTGTAGGAAACTTAGTGTTTTTCGTTTCTCTGTAGAACTTGCTCAAGCGAGTGAGAATCTCGGCCAAGCGAGATCCTCTTATATCAGTGTTTTGGCCACTGGCCAAAATTTGCTTAGGCGAATGGCCTTCTCGCCCAAGCGAGACTCGATGGGAATCAGTGTTTGGTCACTGGACCATTTTCGCTTAGGTGAATTGGTCCTAGTCCGATGGTCGCTCAAGCGAGGGAAAGTGTGGATTGGCACTGGACCATTTTCGCCCAAGCGAAAATGAGGCAGTGAGCTTCTGTGGTTGCTGGAGCAATCTTGCTCGAGCGGGATAGAATTCGCCTAAGCGAGATTGATTCCAGTGGCATACTTATTCTCTCGCTCAAGCACCTCATTGGCTCGCTCAGTTTGGGCTTTTGCTTCTCGCTCAAGCGAGCTGGGACTCGCTCAAGCAAGAGGAGCCCTTGATGCATAATACCTTTCTTTGCTCAGCCTCTTTTCGATTCGCCCAAGCATGCCTACGCTGGCTCGCTCAAGCGAATGTGATTCTCGCTTGAGCAAGTGGCACCTTGATACACATTTATTTGTTTTCAAATAAACTTTTATTTCTCATACATTAAATCTTTATCATGTATCACTTTAAGGGGATTATTGGATACATCATGAATCATGGAACTCCATGAAATCCCTCCTCTCAAATTCAATCATACAACCATCAATTTAAATTAATTCTTTCGTTGTTTTTTTAATTGGAAAATTATTATTAAATCACATTTTCAATTACCCTCTCATGTCTTCATATATGGGAGCGGTTTATCATAGATCCAGGTGTTGAACTAAGAGCTTCACCATTTATTTCCTCATTATCGAATGATGATCCTTAAATCGTGAAAAATTTCCCCGTATTTTCGGGGTGTCTCACTTCTCCATTTACACTATTGGGCCTAGGCATCATAGAAAGGCCCATGAGGGAGTCCCTTGGCTGAAATCATGATGGCTCTATATAAAGAGCTCTTCCTTTGTAATTTGACACACTTGAATGCCATTTGAGAATTTTACACTTACAAAAGTGAGTTTTAGTGAGAGAAGCTCTCCCTTCTGTCTAGGTTAGAGTGAACTCTAGCAAGCTCTCATCCAAGGGGTTTTCCTCCCTCTTGGTGGCGAGTTCTAAGGGAGTTATCTCCCCTTGGAGTGGCCTCCCATCCCTTTCCTCCTTTCCATCCTCCATCCTCCTCCTTTCTCCTTTCCATCTCCACCTTTCCTTCTATTTTTCCCTTGCAAATTCGTGTAGTTAGAGTCCTTTTCTTTCTTTCTCCATTTCGGTTTTCCCAAAAGCAAGAAGCTTAATCAAGGCTTGAAGAGGTTAAAAGAGGAAGAGTGCCCTAGATCCACCCTTCTTCAAGAAGATAGAAGAAGATCCTACATCAAACCCTTAACATTCCACCACTGAAAAAACCGTAAATAGCTACATCGATTTAGCGACCACCCGAAACCCGTCGCTAAATAGCGACTGAGTTAGCGACCGCTAGGAAAAACCAGAGAAAAAAAGTTTAGCGACTCTATTAGCGACCATGGAAAACGTGGTCGCTAACAATTGCAACATTCCGTCACTACTACCGTCGCTAACTCCACCCTCGTCGCTGTGGCGGTCGCCAGATTTTTCCCTCCAAGGTTTTCTGTTGGCGCCAAACATTAGCGACGTTTAGTGTCTCTCGCTATGTTTTACAACCGTCGCTAGGACTTTTGATCTTCCCTCCATAATTTAACTTTTAAGAAAGGAAGGTAGCGACGGTGGGGTTACACCGTCACTACTACTCAGGAGATTAGTGACGAAATTGTTTTGCCGTCGCTAATATTCAGGGGATTAGTGACGGAATTGGTTGGTCGTCGCTATGATTTTCGGTCTTCCCTCCATACTTTTACTTTTAAGAAGGGAAGTTAGTGACGGTGGGGTTATACCGTCGGTACTACTCAGGAGATTAGTGACGGAATTGTTTTGTCGTCGCTAATATTCAGGGGATTAGGGACGGAATTGGTTGGTCGTCGCTATATGTTTTAATTATAGTGACGTTGGTAGCGACGGTTGTTGGTTGTCGCTAAGGGTTTATAATACTCGACCAGAGCCTCTCCCCTAATCATTTGCCCTAAATCTCCCTCCCTTCCTCCGTCCTTCTCCCTTCCTCCCCAACTTCCTCTCTCCCTTACTCCAACTCCCTCCGTCTGTCTGCCAATCTCTTTCCCTCCCTCTTACAACTCCCTTTGTCCCGTCCTTTGGAGCTCTCTCCCCCTCCGTCTCCTTTGGAGCTCTCTCCTTCTGTCCCGTTCAGAACCTTCAAAGGTGGCAGCTCAGCAGACTCAGTAACGTCATCGGCGAAGTCAGGGGCCTCACCGGTGAACCTCTCATCCTCACGCTCACCTCACCAGCAACACTCTTCATCGACACTGTCGTAGGTATCAAAATTCAACCCTTTCTCTTAACTCTATCTATATTGGTTAACTGTGTAATTTTTGTTACCACACCTTTGGAGTTATAAACCCTTTCTCTCACGATTTAACTGCAGATTTTAAGTACCTTAGTTATAAACACTCAGTTCAGACTTTGGAGTTTGATGTTTTAGACTGAGTTAAAAACAATTTGATCAATCAATCCTTTAGAATTTGATTGGTTTCCACTTTTTATTAGATTTTTATTTTTGTCCCTCTTGTTTCAATTTCAACAATATTCTCCAAACTGTTTCAAGTTGATGCAACCCCTTATTGGGTTTGATAGAGATGTTTCAGTACCCTTGTTGTTTTCATGGCATAAATTTGTTGTGACCCTTTCTGATTTCTGAATTGTTAGTGGTGAGTGGATAGACATTGAAATTCTTAGAGAGGAGTATCCTTAATACATTGATAAATGGGTAGGTGAACAAGATTAATGAATTGATGCATGAAAAAGGGACACCCCATCATTTTAGAGAAACCTGTTTTTTAATTTGACAAGTACCCACAAGCCAGGCTCACATGCAACACCACTACAATTTGTATTTAAAACCTGCCTACCTCACCCCTGCTCAGGTAAGTAAAACATATTTTTAAGCTTTCAAGCAATAAAACATTACTTTCTACAGTTTAAAAGTAAGCCAAAATTAATCATCTAATCCCTTAACCGTTTTATTCACATAGGTGATGATAGGTCATAAGGCCCTTATCTTTAAGAAGTTTCATACAAGTTAATTAACTTCTTAACATCGAAATAACAAATCATTTCTATTGATTTTTGTTAACAATTTCTCTCTCCCTTTCTATCTTCTGGATTATTCATAGTAATTGTATTTATATTGAAATCAAAGCATATTATAATTTCAATTGAAAACATAGTCTTTGTTTTAATTTTAAATCAACATATCAATAAAAAGTAAAACAATGGTTTAGTGATTTAGTGAAATATAATTTTGATGAACAAATTCAATTCCGATGAAGGGCATGCATGCATAAATTCTGGTAGGTGTAAATGGGGCACTTGTACATTCAAATTACTTGGACCGTGGACCCATTCAATGTGGACATTTTTATTTTAATTTCGAATCCTTATTTCAACATCAATCCAATAACTTAAAATATTTCCCTCTTGTGACCCATTCTGATTTCTGAATTGTGGCCATATTATAGCAAATTTGTTGTGGCTACTATTGATTTGTCCATGCATATTTTTACTAATTTTGTACTTCACAACAGCTTCATAGCCTTATCATTGATGTTGGTTTTGTTAAAACCTTTAGGTTTCTAGATAAGTTCTGTAACTGAATAAAGTTAATTAACCTATACTTATTAGTGTGTTTATCAATTATGTATCAGCACCAAACCATTTTTAGATCATATATCAATTATACTCAATGCCCACTCTTTTCCATATTTGGCTCTACTTGCTCTCTTTGTACTTATACTCAATGAACCTAGTCAACATAGAGCTAGGGAGAGTAATTATTTTTACAATAATTTGGGATGTAATGGCAGACTATGTAAAGGCTGAGTGTGTGTAACAGAGGATCGAGCCAAACCTGAATAGGAACTGCACCTGGTAGATTTCTTTGTAGATTTTTTAAGTTGAAAATTTATTAAAAACAAGAAGTAGCCAGCTCCCAACACATGAATGTAGGAGGTATTTTCTTTCTTAATCAGGTTGCGTGTAAGTTTACTAAAACCTTAGAACTTTTGGTTGAACCTAGTAAAAAGGTAGAGCCCTCTATTTCCTTTATGAACGTACTCATGGTGTAATTCAACTAAACAATGAACCGAATGAGGAAATACTTTGACTAACATGGACAAAAGAAGTTTGTGTCAACCTGACCCAATAAGTTCTTTGTTTTGGTAAACTGGTTCTGATTTGGTTCATATTTCATAAAAAAATTCAAAAACTGATTCCATGATAACTACAAAATTGGTTAGAAAATTAGGCTGTACACCAATTCTGATTGTCTAGTTCAAATTCAGTTCTGCAAACTCAGCTAGTTTCTAATTTTGCCTATATAAGGACCAATTCAAACACCAGTTTAGAAACTGGTTCTACTATTTTGATTAAAGCAGCAAATAATTATAGTCATCACAGTAGTGCCATCACAACAGCTTAACAAATAGTCCATTGATCTTTTTTAGTTGTATTTATAAATATTAAATAGTACTATCTTTTTTACCAAACACTTCTTATTTATAAGGATTAAGAAGTCTTTAAGTTTCCTTCTGTTATTAAACTTTCAAATAAAGGAAATAATTTTTTATCATTACCATGCACATAGATCAATAATACAAATTCTTAGAACCTGACTTGAGTTGTCAAACTCTTTGGGAAATATTAAGGAGCAAAACATAGTGTATAAAATTTGGTAAGAACCTGCAAGCCTAGAGACAGAGTTCCATTTGCCTTCACCATGCAAGCTAACATACTCAATGAGCAATCTGCCCTCTTCAGCAGTCCAAGGTCCCTTCCTCCATCCATCCTCTTATATTATACCCCATCTTAAGTTTCCTGCCATAACTCCACAATTCATACAAAAATAAAGGCTTCCAAGTTAGCTCTTAGGCTAAGTTTGTTTTATAAATTCTATGGCACTAATTTGTGTTAAGTAATTGCTGCATATTTATACCTAAAGTTGTGTCTGTACTTATTCTATCAGTTAACCAATTGTTACTTATTTTAAAATTGAAAGAGCATAGTATTGCAAAACACATGCATTCATGAATACAATAAGATACATGAAACAATTTTTTTTAAGGATAAATTGCTAAGATACATGAAACAATAATTTTGTAAAGTAGCTTTGACTCATTGCTAAGAATTAATACATACATCTCCTATAAATTTCAGAATTAATACAACCTTTAGCCACCATGGGATCCATAATAGAAATCACATTCTAAATTACACACACTTATGTTGATCTATTACTCTTATAGCAACAATCACATAACCTACAGTTGTTAACATAATAAGAAATTCTTTTCCTTTTCACCATGCAATGAGTACAAGTTTAAATTAAGGTTTTAATTTTCTATTTTCCTAAAACTTCAAATCCTTCATTTTTACCTTATTTATTTTCCACAGCTAAATAGAGTTCCTAATTTTTTTTGGTACTTTTTCCTTAAATTTCAAATTCTGCCAAGTCCTTTAAAGCAGAAATTGGCATTGCATGTTATTTTTCACAAAGACCATCACAACCATATAGAGCAACATTTTTAGAATATGGCCATATATTCTCATGCCTACAACTATCACACATACACATGGTTTATGTTTCTCTTTATCTCTTTTACCCTCACAATGCTTAAGGCCATTTGCATTTTTTCAGATTTTAACTAAGTCTTCTATTTTCATTTTCTGTAGTTCTCCTAGATTTCCGTCATCCTCTGTTTCCATTTGTACTACAGCTCCCTTTGCAGGATGCTGTTACTGCCACCTAACCTATACCCTTGACTCTTCTCTTCTTCCAAGGTGAGTTTCTTTATTCTAATTTTTTATTAATGTAAATTTTTGTAACTTTGTTGTATGAAAATTTAGTATGTATCATTAATGCATGAATAATTATTTTTTAAGAAATTCTTTTGATATATATAGACCTTAAGCATGTTATTAATTTGTTTGTTTTGATGATGAAAGCAGTTGTGAATTATGTATGTTGATAGCCAAAAAGTGCCTTAGTATTGTATATTATGAACTGTTGGGAAATTTTCTGCATGTAACAGGACATTTTTAAAAATTTGAAAATGTCTAGTTTACAGGGGAGACTCTGCCAAAATTTCAGTGGGCTCCCTGTTTTAGGGTACATAAAAAAGTAAACTCAAGTTTATCAACCCTTAGAATGTTTAATAATGCAAATGTATTCTCTACTGCCTCTCTCATGGACTCATTCTCACGTGGATCCCAAGTCTCTAGATCACTAAGAAGTTGTTTTTATGTAAATAATGCCACATCTCAACAATGTTGTTGTGCCTTTGAGATTGTGTAAATAATGTCAACCATTTCTCGGTTTGTCATGCAGACTAGCACACCTTACGTATGGTCTTTGTCGGCCTTTCTTCAGCTTCGTCTCCAGCGCTTACTTTCTTTCCCAGGTAATCCCCTAACGCTAACTTTTCTTGTTATGTTATATCTTTTGAAGTGTATGTGTGTTGAAAGTTCTGTTTGTTAGTGGAGAGTAGAGCTCATTAGGCATTGCTTATGTGTGCTGATAACATGTTTTAAAAGTGTGCATGTGTATTGTTGTTTGTTAGTAGAGAGCAGAGCTCATTAGGCATTGGTTTTGTGTACTGATAACATTTCTTTTTTATGCATGTGTAATATTGTTTGTTAGTGGAGAGCAGAGCTCATTAAGAATTGGTTTTGTGTGCTGATAACATGATTTTTTATGCATGTGTAATGTTGTTTGTTAGTGGAGAGCAGAGCTCATTAGGCATTGGTTTTGTGTGTTGATAGTATGATTTGGGACTTAATACCTCTCAATATTATATACAATGCGTAGCATATATATTTATCTATACTGGGAAGTTTTTTGTATGTAACAGGCCGTTTCTAAATTTGGGAAATGTCTAGTTTACAGGGGAGACTCTGCCAAAATTTTAGGAGGATCCCTTTCTTAGGGAACTTAAAAAATGAAACTCAACTTTAATAATGTAGTGTTTAGTCGTGTGTGTACCCATTAGATTCCCGTTCAAGTTTCAAAACAACCGGCTGATGTACCGTGTTGTGTTGGATCTTGAATTGTCCTGGTTGGATAGTTTGGTATGAATTTGTAACCAGTAGGGCGTAACCCATCAATGTTGTATGTGGTCTATCTTGAGACGTTGAATGTTCATTTGAAATTTCAGTTATGGTGTTTCGTATTGTCCCTAGGGTGCATGACTGCGTGCGATGTTTCATACTGTACATATCTCTATGTACTCGGGGGCCAATGCAAAATGCTGTCGAAATTTCAAATGAACATCAACGACACAAGATAGACCATATACAACATCGATGGGTTACGGATGGTTTCATATTCATCCCGAATGGGATAGGGCCCCACCATTTTGCAACATCAAAGAGATAGAATGATTCACAACCGATAGTCAAATAAAATTTTAAAAATGTAAAGTAACAGAAACTGTGCTTGTTAGATATTGTAAATGGAGGTACTGGCAAATCGGCGATGGATGTACAACCGACTAGATCACAGTCGGTGAGTGACTGAGGAGTTTATGATAGGTGATGCTAAAATCCTGAGTCATTAATTTGATATGAAAATCTTAGTAAAACAAAATGTGACTCTCGGATTTACACTTTGGCAAGCGCACCAGTCGTTAAAATTGTAGTGTATTTGATCGTCCCACAGGGATTGTGGTAAGTACCTCAATCTAGGACTAGTACAAGCTGAACCATCAGAAAATACATGAAGTTCATTCGGTTTTTATAGTTTTGGTGTTTTCTAGTTGTTTTTAGTATTTTCAGAAACAGAGTTAAGATGAATGTGAAAAGTGATTAAAAGAAAACAGGTCAGGATTGCTTCGGCTCACAATTTCCTCAAGAAACATGCAAATAAGTATGATCGAACTTCACAATCTAGAGGACAATCCGCTTGTGGTTATTCCCTAATTCCTTAGGTGAAAAACACTAATCCTTAAGCAATGAACCTTAATTCCTTAAGTGCTCGATTAACCTAAGAATCTAATGCGAAATTGGAGGTTGAACTCTAACTATTCACCTAAATTGAATAGGCTTGAACTAGTTAGAAAGCTGGAAGTTACCTAAGCTTCAACCATGATTCCTCACTGGCGAAGTTCTTCATCGGTTCTGGATTTGTCAATCCAGCGATTCTGCTCCACTCCTCAGCTTGTTCGCCTCAGGATCTTAGAAGTCGATCTACTTGCTCACAGCTTCAAAACTCCATTGCTAACCTTCGCAATCCCAACCTTAGGGATTTAGAACTCCATTGACTTCGGTTCCATCGAAGGATTATGGAACGTCATGGAGGAGAGGATTAGAGAGAAAAAAATGTGTAGTGAGATGTTCGAAGTGTGTAATGAATGTTCTCCGTTCTGTTATTTCGTATCTGTCTATGCGTGTATTTTTACAGAATATGTACAACCTATATATATGTTTCTACCTAACTTAACTAACTTAACTAATAACTTAGAAAACTTAAGTTAACGACTAAACTACTAGTTACACAGTTTACAGAGTAACTAACTAATTACAGCTCAGCTCTTAACAGGATCCAGCTCAGCCTTAGCTAATTTACAGCGCAGCACCAGCTAATTGACAATTCACTACTTAAGTTACTAAAGTTGCAGCAGTGGAGAAGAAGGCAATAGAAGCGGAAACAGTACTGCACCAGGTGTGTGTTGTTGGAGGGAAGAAACAGGGTTTAAGTTACTGCTTTTTCGCTTCAGCTGCTGGGTTTTCGCTTGAGCTGATTAACTCTCGCTTGGGCGTGCTCGAGAATTGTACTGCAGTGTTGCTTTGTCGCTTAAGCGTTATGGTGAAGCTTGGGCGAATTGAAAATATGTAATGCAGAATGGCTTTCTCGCTCAAGCGTGATAGAGTAGCTTAGGCGAAAGGTGATGTTTTGAGGTCACGCTTGAGCGTAGGCTTGCTTTGCTTGAGCAAACTTTGATCCTCGCCTGAGCGAATTAAACTATCGCTTAAGCGAATTATCTTTTCAATCAGCATTTCTGAAATAGACGCTCGGGTTCTTCCTTTTATTTTCAATCGGTTCCTTGTTCTCTTTTGGAGTCGGTATCTTGGAAATCTTTGCGGTCAGCTTTTCGTTAATTCTTTTCGGTCAACCCTTTGAAGTCTCGCCCAGTCGGTCTTGTGAACTTCCTTCAGTCGGATTTACGAATTCTCACTCGGCTCTGTAAATTCTTGCTCGGCTTTTTGTAATTTTCACTCGGATTTGTCTTCTTTTCTCGAGTACGCCCTGTTCCTGCACTATTAAACAGCTAATTGCCTAGCATTTATACGCTGGCTGCTTAGTGAATTTATAAATACTTCAAAATTCCTTAACTAATTAATATTTTCAATCGTTTTCTCACATAAATGAAGTACTTTTGAAATTCATAACTAAAATACGAATTGTTATCAACTTATTAAATAATACTAACAAACTAACCAATAATTACTGAATAATGTTAAATAAAAAGGTGAAATAATTAAGTCTTTTCAAGACTTATCACATCCCCAAACTTAAAACTTGCTTGTCCTCAAGCAAATATTCAGACTTATTAACTAACAGCATTCGATCAACACAATCAACCTTTCCTTAACTTAGTTCATACTATAATTATTGAATACCGATCATGCTTTCTTCTCACAATTTCTAAAAGTATAAAAACTTACACCTCCTTTGGAAGACAAGCTGCTGATGCTTTCCTCACTGGTCAGTGTTTAACTCTTCTCTCGGTGTGTAAGGTGAAAAGAATGCACTCAGCACCTGCATACTTGTTAGATAAACATAGGCTTGCAACAGTTCTACACGTCATGCCATATGCCAACACAATCAGATCAGTAAGGGCTTTTTAAGCTTATAATGGGGCTGGGCTACAGGCTCAATTATTGTTTTTCCGAGTCATAGATAGGTTACAAGATGTATCCACTGATGCCTTGCCTTAATTCTGACTTAATTGCCTCTACTAACAACTCTCTTAACTTTTCCGACTGAATGCTACTTAATAACTCGTGCTATTTTGCACCTTCTTTTTCTTTTAGTCCTTCAGACTTTTCCTTTTCTTTCTTTTCTTTCCATCTTTTTCCGATCGAATTTTTTTCTTGTGGTGCTTTGCACCCTCTTTTTTTTCTGACTTTATTCATTTTTCTCTCGGCTTTGCCTTTCTTCCTTTCATTTTCCAAAATACTCATCCATAATTAAGGTCGGAGTGTGTCCTTAATTACTGTTAGGCACACTCTTCATCCCCAAACTTAGAAATTGCTAGTCCCTAGCAATAAGCAAAAACCGAGTAATTCACCAATGGAACATCCAGGGTACTCTAGTCGGATTTTTCTTGGATAATTAGGCTTGTAACGTTAGGTTTTTAAAACGAATAAAAGGGTCTCAGGCTCAAACATAATTATTGGGTCAAAGGATGATTAATAAAATTAGGATGGTTACTTTTTGGCCCTGGCTAAATTAACAAAGAAGGCCTTCATCATTTCCGATTGATTGGTATATAAACAGTTAGCAAGTACTGAAGCAAATTCTGTTTCACTAACTAGCATGCAAGCTCACTCGGAAAAGGATAAAACAGGCTCAAAAGCTACGAATATAATAGTTAATCAGCCAGTCATGTCCCCAAACTTAATGTAAGATCATACATTCAGATTGCTAACTAGCATGTCGAGTAAACAATTTAATTAATGATGAAAAATCGTTAGGGGCAGATATGATGAGTTAAACAAAACCGATCAATTAATTTATCCGACTAAGCTTAACGAATCAGCAACTTTTAAATTATTAAGATGGAGTGAAAGAAACAATAAACATAATTTAGCAATTAATAAGTTAGAATATTAATTAAGGAATAAGTCGGAAAGATACTTCCCTTTTTACCTGAGTGGCTGTGGATGGGAAACACGTAGTCAGATTGGGACGCGTGGATTTTAACAATACATAAAAAAACGAATAAAACAACAAATTTAACAAGGAAATAAAATATTCATTACATAATGAAAATAGAAGCAAGTTCACTGTTTAGAAAGCAGTTACAATAATGTCAAATTAATTACATAGGAAACATCATAAAAACGTGGAACAACTGCTTAAACATCCTGATCTTCATTGTCTTTGTCCTGCTGGGAGGGAATCGTGAATCCAATGGAAGCTAACCACGCATCTCTATCAGGTGGGGCTCCCATTTCTGCTGTGTGTTCAACCCTCAGTTTCGTGGTAATCTTTCTGAGCATCAGATCATGGTTCAAGACCCGATCATAAATTCCAAGTTGCATCTTCTTCATGACCTGTAATTCCTGTAACACCATAAGAATGTCAGAAGAAGAAGAAGCAGCTCCTACAGATTGCCTGGGACGTTCTGGCTCTGTGGCTTTAAACTTTATAGCACAATTTTCAACAGCCTTAACACTTTCAACTTCTGGTGATTCATTTTCCTCACTTGCAGGGGATACATTCCTCTGAACCAGAGGAGATACATCCCTTTGACCCTGACTTTGACTGGGTACATGTTCAGACGAATCAGATATAGTGATGGTTGCCACTTTTCTTTCGTTATCTATTTGTTTTCTTCGCACACTTCCTTTTGCAAAATTTGGTCTAGGTTTTTGCAGAAGTCTTTGTGATCTTCTTTTCATGATTAATGTTAAAAGAATGATGATAACCAACCTAAATAAACAAAAATAAGAACAGAAATCCAACAGAAAGACAGCAAACCAAAACTGTGAGATGCATGGCTTATGAACAGTGGAAAACAATGACAATGAAACAAGAAGATAATAAACACGAACTTACAAGTGCACGAAATAAGTGAAAGAAGTGGAAAGATGATACCTTTCTTAGAAACCAGAAAATGTCCTTTCGTCTTCAGCCCAAGTTCAGCATAGGTACTTAGGGTTTGGAAGCTGAAAGGGTTTTTATATTGTTGAATTCATTTTCCAAGAAACGCGTAAATATGTTCCAGCTTTAATTATTACTTTATTATTATAATATATATATATATATATTATTATTTATTATTTTTTTCTTTTAATACACTCATATACTGGATAGGTAGAAGATCGAGTAAGAGTGGGATGATATCAATATGATGCCAAGTGGCCATAAAAGAATAGAAGATGAATAAATGAACAAACGATAAGACAGAATGGGCGAATGAAAACTATAAGTAAATGAATGAGTAAAAGAATGAATGAGTGAAAGATCCGTGAATGAATACAGGATCCCGAGTGAATGAAACACTAAATGGAAAAGATCCTGAATGAGTAAAGGACGAATGGATATAAGAACGAGTGAAAGAATGAATGAAATAGAGCGTATAAGAGACGAGTGAACCACTGTAGTAAAATATGAGTGAATAGAAAAGCGGATGGTAGAAGAAACGAATGGAAGTATGAATGAATGAAGGAATACCGAGTAAATGAATAAGAGACAAAGAATGGAAGATTGTAAAGGAAGAGATTGTGTAAATGAGTGAAAAAAATGACCGAGTGAGTATGGAGAAAGATACCGAGTGATAGAGATCTGAGAAATGAAGAATGAGTGGAAGAGTAAACAAAACAACGAGTGCAGAGAAGGAATGAGTAAATGGAAGAACCGATGAATAACAGACAAACAGAAAATTGAGAGCAAAGCTGAAGGAATGAAACAACAAGTGGAATGGCGACCGAGTGAATTGAGGAACGAGTGGATTGAGGGTGGGTGAGAAAAACGAGTAGATGAAAGAATGAATGGGAGAACGACTGAGAATATTCTGAGTGAAGATGAGTAAAGGGTATACTGACTGGATGAAGGAGATGAGTAAATGCACAAGCCAGTGGAAGAATAAATGGAAAAATGAATAACAAACTACTGAATGAATAACATCGAGAAAGGAATCGGTTGAAGAAATGAGAGAATTTGAATGAGACTGAAAGGATGAAAAACCGAGTGATGCGAACACCGGGTGAATGAAAAACAAGTGAATGATATACTGAATGGAAATAATACTGAGTGAATGAAGAATGAGTAAATGAAAGACGAGTGAAAGATTGACTGGGTGAATGAAGGCTGAGTGGAATAGATGAATATAAGTTATACCAAGTGGATGAAGAACCGAATGAAAAGAATATGAGGTGAAAAACGAAAGTCAGAATAAAATGAAGTGACAGAGTACGAAAGATGAGTGAAAAGTGAATGACTGCGGAAGGATCCGAGTGAACGGAGTACCGAGTGGAAGAAATCGAATACTCTAATGAGACATTGAATAAATGAAAAAGGAATTGTGAAAAGAGACGCATGAAAGAAATACCGAGTGACGAAGGTCGGCCAAGAGAAAGAGAGAAAGCCGAGTGGATGAATGAAACATCGAAAGACCGCATGAATAGGAGACTAATGGATACAATACTGATTGTGATGAGTGAGGAATCCGAGTGATAAAAAGCCGACTGAAATAAGTCGCCTTTCACCATCTGACCCGTTCATTACATCAACGATCAGAAATCCTTCAAAGTCTTCCTTTTATTCGTATCAAGAATTGGAATTTTATTGAAAAATGACGAGTGAAGTTCAGTCGGGATGAAGGGTTAAGAATAAGTAACAGTTATCCGAGTGTACTATTTTCACTCAAACTCAGTAAATTTTTGCTTAAGTGTGAAACAACAATCAGCAGTGTCTCACCTAAGCTACAAGTGCTTCGCCTGAGCGAAAATAGAAGAAACAAGCTCGGATTTCCTTCTTCAACTTCACAAACTTTATTTACTAAAATTTTTTAGTTTTTCTTTTTATTCATTCTGACTCAAAGTTCAAAACAAAACAATCGGAACATAGGGCTGCCTCCCTAGAGCGCTTCTTTAAGGTCACTAGCTTGACCTTATTGCATCTAAGAAGATGCTTGCAGTAACAGGGAGGTTTTCTGCTTATCAAACTCTCCTCCAAAGTAGAGTTTGAGTCGCTGGCCATTTACCTTAAAAATCCGATCAGTAGTCGGGTCTTTCAATTCGACTGCACCATGAGGAAAAACCTCATTTATAGTAAAAGGCCCCGACCACTTGGATCTGAGTTTTCCAGGGAAGAGTCTCAGTCGGGAATTGAATAATAAAACCTGATCATCCTTCTGAAACTCTTTCTTATTAATTCACTTATCGTGCATTTCTTTGTTTTCTCCTTATAGATGGAGGCACTTTGATAAGCGTTGAGTCGGAACTCCTCTAATTCATGGAGTTTCAAAACTCTTTCCTCCTGAGATTGGTCACAGTCCATGTTTAATAGCTTTGTGGCCCACCACGCCTTGTGTTCCAACTCCACAGGGAGATGACAAGCCTTACCGTATACTAATTGATATGGGGACATGCCAATCGGAGTTTTGAAAGCTGTTCGGTAAGCCCACAATGTATCATCTAATTTTACCGACCAATCTTTTCTAGATTTTCCGACCACTTTCTCTAAGATTCTTTTGATTTCTCTATTTGACAGCTCGACTTGTCCACAAGTTTGTGGATGGTAAGGAGTCGATATCTTATGTAACACCTCATAGTGACGCAGGGCTTTTTCCATTATCTTATTGCAAAAATGTGAACCCCATCACTAATAATTACTCTCGGAACTCCAAACCTAGAGAAAATATTCTTCTTGATGAACCTAAGCACCACCTGTGCATCATTGGTTTTGGTCGGAATTGCCTCCACCCATTTGGAGACATAGTCCACAGCAACAAGTATATATTCGTTGGAGAACGACTTAGCAAAGGGTCCCATAAAGTCGATACCCCAAACGTCAAATAATTCCACAATTAGAATGTTTATCAAAGGCATGCCAGCTTTAGCAGAGAGACCTCCACTCCTTTGACATTTATCACACCTTTTGACATATTCTTTAGCATCTTGAAAGATAGTTGGCCAATAAAAGCCACTCTGTAAGATTTTTGCTGCTGTACGGGAGGCACCATGATGACCTCCATAATAGGAGTCGTGGCAATGCCACAAGAGTCTTTCTTGCTCGGATTCAGGCACACACCGCCTGATCAATCCATCTACTCCTATTTTAAACAGAAATGGATCATCCCAAAGGAAGTTTTTACTATCATGAAAGAATTTTTTTCTCATTTGGGATGTCCAACCATCAGGTACCACCGAGGCACTTTTAAAGTTGGCCATATCAGTATACCATGGCTCGGTGATAATTGCCATTAACTTCTCGTCTGGGAATTCTTCTTTTATTAAGACAGAATTCGATTCACCTTCCAGACGAGACAGTTGGTCGGCAACTGAGTTCTCTACTCCCTTTTTATCTCGTATTTCTAAATTAAATTCCTGGAGTAACAGAACCCACCTGATCAGTCTTGGCTTGGATTCTTTCTTAGCTAGTAAATACTTGATTGCCGAGTGGTCTGTATATACAATAACCTTGGCCCCAATCAAGTAAGCACGAAATTTATCAAATGCATACACCACAGCAAGCATTTCTTTTTCAGTAGTGGTGTAATGTATTTGATTTTCGTTCAACACCTTACTAGCATAATAAATTACATGAGTCAATTTTCCTACTTTCTGACCCAGTACAGCTCCGACTGTGAAGTCACTTGCATCACACATTAATTCAAACGGTAAAGACCAATCAGGTGTTGCAAGGATCAGAGTTGAAATCAGACTTTGTTTCAATTTTTCAAAAGCCTTGACACAGTTTTCATTAAATGTAAATACATGATCTTTCACAAGTAAGTCAGTCAGAGGCTTAGCTATTTTTGAAAAATCTTTAATGAACCTTCTATAAAAGCCAGCACATCCTAGAAAACTTCTCACTCCTTTCACATTGATTGGAGGAGGAAGTTTTTCAATATTTTCAATCTTGGCTCGGTCCACTTGAATGCCCTCAGCAGAGATTTTGTGGCCAAGGACTATCCCTTCCTTAACCATAAAATGGCATTTTTCCCAGTTAAGGATGAGGTTAGTTTCTTGGCATCTCACCAGCACCTTAGATAGGTTGCTGAGGCATGAATCAAAATTACTCCCAAATACCGAGAAGTCATCCATAAACACTTCAATGAATTTCTCCACCATATCCCCAAAAATTGCCAGCATGCACCTTTGAAAGGTTGCTGGAGCGTTGCACAGCCCGAACGGCATACGCCTATATGCAAAAAATCCATAAGGACAGGTGAATGCAGTCTTTTCTTGGTCTTTTGGGTCAACCACAATTTGGTTATAACCCGAGTACCCATCAAGAAAACAATAGTACTCATGCCCTGATAACCTCTCAAGCATTTAGTCAACAAATGGCAGGGGGAAATGGTCTTTCCGAGTGAAGTCATTCAGCCTTGTGTAATCAATACACATCCTCCAGCCTGTTGTGGGCCGGGTGGCAATAACTTCACCTTGGTCATTTCTTACAGTCGTCATTCCTCTTTTCTTGGGCACCACTTGGACCGGGCTGATCCAAGTGCTGTCCGAGATAGGATAAATGATTCCTGCATCTAGGAGCTTGACCACTTTCTTCCTTACCGCTTCCTTCATAATGGGGTTCAATCTGCATTGTGGCTGTACTACAGGGGAATAGTCATCCTCCATCAGAATTTTATGCATACAAAATGATGGACTGATTCCCTTCAAGTCAGAAATATTCCAGCCAATCGCAGATTCATGTGCCTTTAATACCCCAATTAGTTTATTCACATCCTCTTCTTTTAAGTCGGCATTAATAATGACAGGATGATTGTCGTTTTCTCTCAGGAAAACATATTTCAGATGAGAAGGTAAAGGTTTTAAATCACATTTTTCTTCCAAAAATTCCTTTCCTTTCTCAGCTTCAGTACTTTTCAAATTATTTTTCTTTTCTTTTTCAAAATCACCTACTTCTAATACTTCCAGTAGGCTCAATATTTCTGAGTGAGAGTCATTTAACTCCTCAGTCTCGGAGTCAAAGTCATCCTCTAAAAAAGTTCGTAGGGCCTCTTCCTCAATTTTTAAAAGCATTGGAGTGTGGTAGCTTTTAATCTCTTCAACCATTAAACAATCCATCCTTTCAGTCGGATGTTTCATGGAATTGAAGACATTAAATGTTACCTGCTCCTCCTGAACTCTCAGCATGAGTTCACCTTTTTCTACATCAATTAATGCTCTGCCAGTAGCTAGGAATGGTCTACCTAAGATTAAAGGGATCTTTCGGTCAGCTTCCATATCCAACACTATGAAGTCTGCTGGAAAGATAAATTTATCTACTTTCACTAACAAGTCTTCCAGCATCCCTTGGGGATATTTAATGGACCTGTCAGCCAACTGCAAGGACATGCGAGTCGGTTGCAAGTCATTAATTCCCAGTTTTTTCATCAAAGATAGAGGCATCAGGTTTATACTGGCTCCTAGATCACAGAGAGCACTTCCTACATGAATATCCCCAATTGCACATGGTATTTTAAAAGATCCAGGATCCTCTAGCTTTTGGGGAAGTTTCTTTTGAATGATTGCACTACACTCTTGAGTGAGAGTAATCATTTCATCCCCCTTAAGCTTCCTCTTCTTAGATAATAATTCTTTCAAAAATTTTGCATAGGAAGGCATCTCCTGCAATGCCTCGGCAAAAGGGATATTGATGTGAAGTTTCTTGAAAACCTCTAAGAACCTAGCAAACTTTTGCTACTCTATTTGTTTTTTAAACCTGTGTGGAAATGGAGCATTCCTCAGTTTTTCAGGAGTCAGCTTAGAAGCTTCCTCCAAAATCAGATCAACCTTTTTCTTCTTCTTTTGATGGACTTTATTTTCTTTTTCTTTTTCTGTTTCAATTTTATTTTCTACTTCATTATTATCCTGCTCGGTTTCTTGTATTATTTCTTTTCCTTTTTCTTTTTCTGAACTTATTTCCTGACTCGGAGATGGAGAAATAATTTTTCCACTCCTAGTAATTATGGCCTTGCAATGTTCCCTTGGATTTACCTCGGTATCTCCAGGGAAATTGCCTACTTGCCTCTCAGCTAATTGTTTAGAAAGCTGTCCGACTTGATTTTCTAGATTTCTGATGGACGCTTCCTGATTCTTAAAACTGGCCTAAGTGGCCTGGATAAACTGAGAAAGTACATTCTCAAGTTCAAATTTTTCCTTAACAGGGGGGTGAGAAGGTTGTTGTGGTCTATTTGTGGGTTGACTTGGTGGGATGTTCTGATTCAGATGTGGACCTTTCTGCCAGGAAAAATTGGGGTGATTCCTGTAATTAGGATTAAAGGAATTAGAAGGATAATTCCTTTGATACTGTTGCTGCCCCATATAATTCACTTGCTCGGAAGGCACATTTGGATCACACAATCCATTCTCATGGTCTCCACCACAAAAGTCACAACTGATCATAGAAACTTGACTCGGCTTTTGGAGTTCTGAAATTTGTATGCTTAGTTTCTCCAAAGCCTGAGTCATCAGTTTACTCTGAGCCAGATAAGCATCTTGTGCTTCTAATTCTAATATCCCTCTCTTAGGGACTTGGCTCCTCTCACTAATCAAGCATTCATTAGAAGCCATAACGTCAATCAGCTCTATGGCTTCTTCTACAGTTTTTGTTGTTAATGAACCTCCAGCTGAGGCATCAATTAGGACCCTGGTAGCTAGCCTGACACCATTATAGAAAATAGTTACCTGTTGCACATCAGAAATTTGATGATGAGGATATCTCCTCAAACTTTCTTTATACCGATCCCATGCTTCTATCAAAGACTCACCTTCTCTTTGTTGGAAACATGTGATTTCATTGCGCAACTTTGTATATTTAGAGGGAGGAAAATATTTAATCAAGAATTTTCGTTGCAAGTCCTCCCAAGTTGAAATACTGCCTCTTAGTTGACTCTGCAACCAGGCTTTTGCTCGGTCCCTCACTGAAAACGGAAACAATCTTAGTCGGATTGCCTCGTCAGGGACTCCATTCATTTTTACCGTGTCACAGATTTGGAGGAAAGTTGCTAGATGCAAATTTGGATCCTCAACCTCACTTCCTCTGAACTATTCATTTCTTACCAACTGCAGTAAAGCTGGTTTTAGTTTGAAATTATTTACTGAAATTGGTGGCCTAAGGATGCTAGATTGCGATCCTTCTTCAGTCGGCCTGGAGTAGTCACCTAGTGTAACTCTCCTCTGTTCCATTTCTTTTTCTTCTTTTTGCTTTTTCTCTTTTCTTAGTCTACGTTCTAACAAGTCTATGTCAGGATCAAAGAAGAAAGGTTCTCCTCTGCTCCTTGACTGCATACAACAAATGTCAAACAAAAGAACAATTCACAGCTACGACTAAATCTATACAAAAATGACAGACTACTATTACTAAAACAAAAGTGAATCTACGTATTAAATGCAAACTAAAGTAAAACGGTTCAGTCTATTACCGGTCCAAGGATTATTGATATTACTCAACAATCCCCGGCAACGGCGCCATTAACTTGATGCTAAAATCCCGAGTCATTAATTTGATATGAAAATCTTAGTAAAACAAAATGTGACTCTCAGATTTACACTTTGGCAAGCGCACCAGTCGTTAAAATTGTAGTGTATTTGATCGTCCCACAGGGATTGTGGTAAGTACCTCAATCTAGGACTAGTACAAGCTGAACCATCAAAAAATACATGAAGTTCATTCGGTTTTTATAGTTTTGGTGTTTTCTAGTTATTTTTAGTATTTTCAGAAACAGAGTTAAGATGAATGTGAAAAGTGATTAAAAGAAAATAGGTCAGGATTGCTTCGGCTCACAATTTCCTCAAGAAACATGCAAATAAGTATAATCGAACTTCACAATCTAGAGGACAATCCGCTTGTGGTTATTCCCTAATTCCTTAGGTGAAAAACACTAATCCTTAAGCAATGAACCTTAATTCCTTAAGTGCTCGATTAACCTAAGAATCTAATGCGAAATTGAAGGTTGAACTCTAACTATTCACCTAAATTGATTAGGCCTGAACTAGTTAGAAAGTTGGAAGTTACCTAAGCTTCAACCATGATTCCTCACAGGCAAAGTTCTTCATCGGTTTTGGATTTGTCAATCCAGCGATTCTGCTCCACTCCTCAGCTTGTTCGCCTCAGGATCTTAGAAGTCGATCTACTTGCTCACAGCTTCAAAACTCCATTGCTAACCTTCGTAATCCCAACCTTAGGGATTTAGAACTCCATTGACTTTGGTTCCATCGAAGGATTGTGGAACGTCATGGAGGAGAGGATTAGAGAGAGAAAAATGTGTAGTGAGATGTTCGAAGTGTGTAATGAATGTTCTCCGTTCTGTTATTTCCTATCTGTCTATGCGTGTATTTTTACAGAATATGTACAACCTATATATATGTTTCTACCTAACTTAACTAACTTAACTAATAACTTAGAAAACTTAAGTTAACAACTAAACTACTAGTTACACAGTTTATAGAGTAACTAACTAATTACAGCTCAGCTCTTAACAGGATCCAACTCAGCTTTAGCTAATTTACAGCGCAGCACCAGCTAATTGACAATTCACTACTTAAGTTACTAAAGTTACAGCAGTGGAGAAGAAGGCAATGGAAGCGGAAACAGTACTGCACCAGGTGTGTGTTGTTGGAGGGAAGAAACAGGGTTTAAGTTACTGCTTTTTTGCTTCAGCTGCTGGGTTTTCGCTTGAGCTGATTAACTCTCGCTTGGGCGAGCTCGGGAATTGTACTGCAGTGTTGCTTTGTCGCTTAAGCGTTATGGCGAAGCTTGGGCGAATTGAAAATATGTAATGCAGAATGGCTTTCTCGCTCAAGCGTGATAGAGTAGCTTAGGCGAAAGGTGATGTTTTGAGGTCACGCTTGAGCGTAGGCTTGCTTTGCTTGAGCGAACTTTGACTCTCGCCCGAGCGAATTAAACTATCGCTTAAGCGAATTATCTTTTCAATCAGCATTTCTGAAATGGACGCTCGGGTTCTTCCTTTTATTTTCAATCGGTTCCTTGTTCTCTTTTGGAGTCGGTATCTTGGAAATCTTTGCAGTCAGCTTTTCGTTAATTCTTTTTGGTTAACCCTTTGAAGTCTCGCCCAGTCGGTCTTGTGAACTTCCTTCAGTCGGATTTACGAATTCTCACTCGGCTCTGTAAATTCTTGCTCGGCTTTTTATAATTTTCACTTAGATTTGTCTTCTTTTCTCGAGTACGTGATGAGTGTTTTGCTTATATTGAGTTTTCTGAAAGAGAATCAAGTTTGTATAATATGAACTCAATGAAATGGATGTGCCAAGTTTAAACACAGAAGTTGTAATATAGTATAGTTGTCGTTCCACTGAGGAGGTGCTAGAATGAAGATCTTAGTTTGAATTGATTAGGCAGAAAGTTTTCAGTTTTGATTTATTGTGAATGTTGCTGAATGAGAAACAGTAAGTAACAAATAACAGAGAATATCACTTGCAAAAGATAACAGTAAATGATGTTGGAAAATTTAGTTTTGTAAAACAGGGATTGGCTTCATCACATCTTCACCTCTGTAAGCTGCATAAGTTTTCATATAAGTAAATCAAAAAGATAAGTTCTACGTCACAATCAAAGTCATTTGCATCGATCCCTCGACTACAAAATTCATAAGAATGATTTCCAAATCGCTGATCCCTCAGTCACTTTGGAAACCATTCCAGCATTATCGATCGATTGTTTAGACGTTTGTTGCGTTAGATGCCATCCCTGGCTACCTACTCACAACAAGCATTTCTTTCAGGGTCTGCTTTCAAAAGTCACTTCCCAGCATACTCAAGAAAACTTAGAACAAGAAAATAGTGATCAAGTACTTTCAGGCATTAAACGCAGAAGGAAATACAGAAACTTTATCAAATCTCATTACTCAATGAAAACTTACGACAGCATTACTTCAGTGTTGAATGGATTACAGCCAATCCCATAAGGGAAATTAGTTACTCATGCCTTGCATTTTCACCATCGAAGAAATGAATAGAAAATGGAAAGTGTGAAATGAAAAATACAGAGGATGAAATGATGTCTCAGATGATAGGAGATTGATGATTTGTGCTTTGTTTGCAGCTTGATTTATAGGAGTTTTGGCTCAGCTTCTCTTGCCCACTTGCGTAGAACCCATGCAACATCTTTCAGAGATTGGTGGAAACAGAAGAAAGTGGGTGAGTTGGCATCGCATCATTGATGAATAAAGAATTAAGAAACCCATGCTGTGTGAGTCACGCTTGAGCTTGATGGTCACGCTCAAGCGTGAAGGGCTCTGATGCTTTTTGATTGTCTTGCGCTTGAGCTTTCTTGACCACGCTTAAGCGTGGTTCCTTTGTTTAGCATATGCTTGATCCTTCGCTTCAAGCTGGGCCTGTTACGCTTTAAGCGAGCTCCTCTTTCCTAACAGATGTATTCCACGCTCAAGCCACGCTCAAGCGGGATCGAGTTTACGCCCAAGCGGCTCCTTCTCACGCTTGAGCGTGGCCTTCCTTTTGGTGCAAACCATTGCTCACGCTTACTCCTCTTTAGCTGCGCTCAAGCGTGGCTTTATTATCCATCCCTCACGCTCAAGCGTGTAAGGCCTACGCTCAAGCGCCTTTCATGTACCTGGTGACGCTCAAGCTCCATTTATTCACGCTCAAGCGTGCTTCATGCGCAGGGTCACGCTCACGCTCACGCTCAAGCGTCTCATCCCCAGGCTTGAGCGTGAGGGGGGTCCTGATGCCTCTGTTTCCCTTTAGTCATGTTTAATCCTCGCTTAAGCGTCTAATCTTCACGCTTAAGCGTGAGATGTGCTTCATGTTTCCCATCTTTCATGCTCAAGCTTGCTTACTTTGTCTTTCCTGCAGCTTTCCACAACATTTCTTTTTATACAATGTTTAGAGGATTCATGCTTACTTCCTTCAATAATTCCTTAATTTAGCTAAAAATCTTTACAAAATTGGTTCAAATGAGTCATGAAATCAATACTTATTCAACACTTATCAAACTCTCCCCAACCTAGATTTTTGCTTGTCCTCAAGTAAAAAGAAGTTTTTGAAAAGGGACTCAAGCGTTAAAAAAAATCTGAGTTTCTGTTGCAGACAAAAAGTTTAGAAAACAATAATCTGAGTTGATGTCTAGGCAAATGATTTTCTTAATACCAATTCCTTAAAATGTAATGCACTATTACCTTGTTCATAAAGCATGTAACCCATTGCTGTAAGAATAGAGAACTCTCATTATTTCTTACCAGGTGTCTGTTTCGCTCATCCATCATTAGAACTGCTCAGTTAACATTGGCCGTCATTTCTAGTAAAACCAAAATTCAAATGAATAGCAAGGATCAAAAGGTCTTTTAAGGGTGTAATGAGGCTGGGTTAACAAGAAACTTTGGTTTTTCTGGGTTTCAAAACGCATGTTTTTAAAGAAGAGCATAAGTGTTTTTGGTTGATTTAGAAGGCTCCTTTTCTGCATTGAAACTTCAGAATTTTCTTTTGTTTTACTCCAGCTCTTTTATACAATCTTTGGAGAGCTTACTTATTCTTTCTGCATTTTTCTTCTCCTGCCTCCATTTGTTTCATCTTCTTTTGAGAAAATTATTTTATGCTCTTTTTCAAGATGAACATGCAGGTAAGGTAGAATTTTTTTTTTTTTTTTTTTTTTTGCTTTTATGCTTAGCTCAGGGCAGAGAAAAATTTTCATGCTTTTATGGCTCAAAGATGGGCTGCCAAAAAAATCGGATATTTTTATCAGGGTAGCTTTTTGGCTCTTGGCTAATTATTTTTCAAAATTGCCTTATCATTTCCTTGCTTGTTTCTTAAGAAAAAGGTTTAATTAGAAAATCAGTCAATGCTAATTTAACAATTTCAAATGAGGCTCTCAAGTGTTTAGATTTTTCTCACCTCTCATCAAGATATAAAGGTTACTTCCTTATTCTAACAGAAAAGGGTTCAAGTCATATAAACAAGCAACAATACATGCATTCCAGTTCCTTGGTTCTTAATTAAGTCATTTTGCCTAAAAAAAATCAGTGTTGTTGCCTAAAAACATTGTGCTGCTTAGAAACTTTTCTTTGTTCAAAAAGTGAAATCTTTGGTTGGGGTTTTTAGGGATGTTCAAAGTCTTAATCATCAAAACAGGAATAATCACAAACAAACAAGAATAATCACAAGCAGATAGGAATAATCACAGGAAGATAATCTCATGCAATTTCTAAAGTGTGCTGTACTAAAGATAAAGTAAAGCTATAAATTGTCAAACTGAGTAGCAATTTTAATTGTCAAGAACTGAAAGCATTAAAAAGTTTCACTCTTCCTCGGATGAGTCCTCCTCTGTTCCCAAGTCTCTTTCTGGAGGTCCCTGAGTTGAAGTTCCTGGCCTATCCTCCTGTGTAGCCTCACCTCCTCCCACAAACGGAGGCCTGTCCCCAGGCCAAGCAAGCAGGGCCTCAAACTGGGCAGGTGGCATCCATGGGTTGTGTTGACCTGCAGGAATGCTATGATAAAGGCCATTGTGAACATGTAACAAACCTCTATGCTGAGCGTTCTGCTGGGCTAGGAGATGGCTGTTTTGAACTTTCAGGATGTGAATGCCTTGTAAAATCAGGTTGGCTTCAGTGCTGAGGGGGGGGTGGGCAGGTACAGTGCTGAATGTTTGCTGTGCTGCTTGTGGGGCATGTAGAGGAGGTGCATCAGTTGCAGGGAGTGCTGGATTGCTGCAGTAACGCTCAATGAAGCGTTTGTCTATTGAAGGCCTGATTGGTTTGAGGTCTTGTACCTCAACACCATGAGCTGCACAAAAATCAGTGATAAAGGCAGGAAAACCAAGACTCCCTTTTACCTTTTGACCTGCCTGGGAATACTTCTGGTCAGAAATCACAAACTTGTGGATTTCATCCGATAGTACTTGGGCTAGATCAATAGAGATGTCCTCTCTCAGAATGCAGTATAGGAGATAACACCTACTAAAAATCAAATCAGAGACATGAGCGTTAGGTGCTATGTTAGCTAATAAGAAGGAAGTCCAAACTTGAGCAATAGTAGTCATGTCCTTTCTTAAAACTCTCAGTGGTGTCTCTCCTTGCCCCATTTGGAAGTGGTGTCCTGGAACACAGATAGCGGCTTCAAGGTCATGTGTGGCAATGAACTGGTTCCTTGCAACCATGGCAGCATATTCGCAGATTTCCCCTTCTCCTAAGGTCATGATGTTCCCCAAGTAGAAATTGATGGTGTCTCTGTCATATGAGAGCCAGGTACCCCGCACATAGGTTTTTCGTTCCCCCCCTCCATCTCTTGTCCAGGCGTTTGCATAGAATTCTCTTACCACTTCAGGGTCAAATTTCTCCCTTGGGTAACATACTTTTAACCAATTTCTCCTTCTTATGATCTGCAGGAAGGCATCGCATTCTCCCAAGGCCAAGTCTACTTTCCTTTCTGGTATGAATGTCCAATTTGAGATGTCTTCATACCGCTTGCTGTTGCCTTGCTTCCTGAACCTTGGAGCATCATCTTGTTTATCAGTTCGTGGTCTTTTGCCCTTGTTCTTTCGGGAACTTCTTTTTGGAGAAGTGGTGGCAGGGGGATTTGGTGCAGTTTGCTTGGTTCTGGCCATCTGCAAGAAGGTTAAGAACCACTTTGCACTTAAAATACTTCCTTTTAGGACTTTTATCAAACATTCAGCATGCATTAAAAGAATGTGAAATAGAAAAGGGACATGCATTACTATGAAAGTGAAACACAAGAACCAAACCTTGAATGTCTTTCTCTAATAATTCAGGAACAACCAAGTATAGATCATAGCATTCATTAAACACAGAGAGAAATGACATCAACATATGCAAAAAGAAAGGTATCAATTCTCCCTAACACAGTAGTCATATGCTGTTAATTCAAAGAGGATAGTGCAGTGGTTACCTGGAAGGATCCGAACGTGCTAGAGAGAATGGTTTGCAAAATAAAAGTGTGATTTATGAAATGAAAGGGAAACGACAATTATTGGAGAAGAGAGGGTGGTTACAAAACTTAGAGAGTCAGAAGGTTGATGAACGGTTACGTGAGTGAGAGAGTGGGCGGTTTCAGAATTCTGCATTTATTATTATCAGGGGGCCTTTTTGCATTTCACGCTTGAGCGCCACGAAGTAACGCTTGAGCGCGCGAGTTCCTCGCTTGAGCGCGATATATCCACGCTTGAGCGTGATCGGCCTGGATTCAGAGTCTGAGAATGAAAACTTCACGCTTGAGCGTGCTTTCGTCACGCTTGGGCGTAAGAGTTGCGCGCTTGAGCGCAGGGTTATCACGCTTGAGCGTGTGGGCGCTGCTCCAAGGTATACTTTCCTCGCTCAGGCTGGTGTTTATCTCGCTTGAGCGTGTAGCAACATTTCAATACCTGATGCTCTATTCAATATCTCGCTTGAGCGCATGTCTGGCACGCTTGAGCGTAGTGGTGTTGCGCTTGAGCGCCAAAGTATCACGCTTGAGCGTGATCACCCATCTGATGCTTAGTTTAACTTCTCGCTTGGGCGCAGGGGTCTTGCTTTGAGCGTGTCAGCCTCTGATTGCTGTCCAGATCCTTTCGCTTAAGCGTAATAGGGCACGCTTAAGCGAGATCGGGTTTATTTTGTTGAAAATTTCTTTAGCAGAGGTGCCACGCTTAAGCTTGACTCTCACGCTTAAGCTTGATGAGGATGGTTTAGGACTTACCTTGGCTCGCTTAAGCGAGATTATCCACGCTTGAGCGTGGTGATATCCTCATGTCTCTCTGAACTCAGCCTCCAACTCCAGTTTTGTTTGCCTTTGTTTGAGACTCTTCTACAAGGTAAACAGAAACTTTTTTTTTTTTTTTTTTTATTTTTGAAAAATTTTCAAAGAAATAAAACACAAAAGATTGGGTTGCCTCCCAATAAGCGCTTGTTTAACGTCATTAGCTCGACGCCTGAGTTTGATCATGGGTCTTTTAGCAGGATATCAGTGGCAACCTTCTCCACTTCTCCCCCTAAATAGGGCTTTATTCTCTGTCCGTTCACAACCCAAGTTCTTTCAGATTTTGGATCTTGCAACTCAATAGCTCCGTAAGGTTTCACCTCCCTGACAATAAAGGGTCCTGACCATTTAGACTTGAGTTTTCCTGGGAATAATTTCATCCTTGAGTTGAAAAGAAGAACAGATTGTCCCTGGTGAAAATTTTTTTTCATGATGTGTCTATCATGGTAAACCTTCATTTTCTCTTTATAGATCCTGGATGAGTCATAGGCATGATTCCTCCATTCTTCCAACTTATGCATCTGAATCTTCCTTTCTTCAGCTGATGCCTTTGGGTCATAGTTGAGGGTTTTCAGTGCCCAAAATGCTTTATGTTCAAGTTCCACTGGAAGATGGCAATTTTTACCATATACCAATTGATAAGGTGAAAATCCAATTGGTGCCTTGTATGCTGTTCTATAGGCCCATAAAGCGTCATCTAACTTCAATGACCAGTCTTTTCTGCTTTGGCTGATTGTCTTCTCAAGTATCCTCTTAATTTCTCGGTTGGATACTTCCACTTGGCCATTGGCTTGAGGATGGTAAGGGGAAGTTACTTTGTGCTTGACTCCATAATGTTCAAGGCATCTTTGGAGTTGACTGTTGCAGAAATGAGAGCCTCCATCACTTATTAAAACTCTTGGGGTGCCAAACCTGCTGAAAATGTGTTTCTTAAGAAATTTGATGACAGTCTTGGCATCAGCTTTAGTACATGCCATGGCTTCCACCCACTTAGAGACATAGTCTACTGCCACAATTATGTACTCATTTGAGAATGACATTGGTAATGGCCCAGTAAAATCTATGCCCCAGCAATCAAAGACTTCTATTTCAAGGATGGCAGTCAAGGGCATCTCATGTCTTTTTGATACGTTTCCTGTCTTCTGACATGCTTCACAATGCTGCACAAAAACATTAGCATCTTTAAACAAAGAGGGCCAATAAAAACCTGATTGGAGGATCTTTGCTGCTGTCCTTTCCCCATTGAAATGTCCTCCATAGGGTGAGCTGTGACAGTGCCATAGGATGCTCTCAGCCTCCTCTTGGGACACACATCTCCTCAAGATGTGATCTGATCCAAGTTTGAATAGGTAGGGGTCATCCCATATGAATTGCTTTGCATCCCTTAGAAACTTCTTCTTCTGCTGCCATGAAAGGTCATCAGGCAGTACTCCAGCAGCTTTAAAGTTGGCCATGTCTGCAAACCATGGCCGTTCTTTCATCATCAGTAGCTTTTCATCAGGGAATTCTTCCTTCACTTCAGGTTGGAGCCGTGTGACTTCCTGATTGACAAGTCGGGACAAATGATCTGCAATAAAATTTTCGCTGCCCTTTTTGTCTTTGACTACTAGGTTGAATTCTTGCATTAGCAAGATCCATCTAATTAGTCTGGGCTTAGAATCAGGCTTATTCAACAGATATTTAATGGCAGCATGGTCAGTAAAAATAGTAATCTTGGAACCAATCAGATAAGGTCTAAATTTTTCCAGGCCATACACTATTGCTAAGAGTTCTTTCTCTGTTGTTGCATAATTTGTTTGTGCAGGGTTTAAAACTTTACTAGCATAGTGTATAACATGAAAGATTTTAGCCTTTCTTTGTCCTAATACGGCCCCAACAGCATAATCACTGGCATCACACATCATTTCAAAGTCTAGTCCCCAATCAGGGGCAACTATTACAGGTGCACATGTTAGTTTATGCTTTAGAGTTTCAAAGGCACGTAAACAAGAATCATCAAAAATAAAAGGAGTGTCTTTGTTTAAGAGATTACTCAAAGGCTTTGCAATTTTTGAGAAGTCCTTGATGAACCTTCTATAAAATCCTGCATGGCCCAAGAAGCTTCTCACTCCTTTTACATTTCCTGGTGGTGGCAATTTCTCGATTACTTCTACCTTTGCTTTGTCCACTTCAATACCTCTTTTGGAGATTTGATGTCCTAATACAATGCCTTCAGTCACCATGAAGTGACATTTTTCCCAATTCAAAACCAAATTGGTGTCTACACATCTTTTCAACACAATGGTCAAATTATTCAAACATTGATCAAATGATGAACCAAAAACAGAAAAATCATCCATGAACACCTCTATGCATTTTTCCACCAAATCAGAGAAGATAGCAAGCATACATCTTTGAAATGTTGCAGGGGCATTGCACAATCCGAAGGGCATTTTTCTGTATGCAAATACCCCAAAGGGACATGTGAATGCTGTTTTTTCTTGATCCTCAGGTGCAACTGCGATCTGGTTATACCCTGAGTATCCATCTAGGAAGCAGTAGTATGCTTGACCTGCAAGTCTTTCTAACATTTGATCCATGAAGGGTAGAGGGAAGTGATCTTTCCGGGTAGCAGTGTTTAGTTTCCTGTAATCGATACACATCCTCCATCCTGTGACTGTTCTTGTAGGGATCAATTCATGCCTCTCATTCTGTATGACAGTGATTCCTCCTTTCTTTGGAACAACCTGCACAGGACTTACCCAAGAGCTATCAGAAATAGGATAAATTATACCAGCTTCTAGTAATTTAGTTACCTCCCCTTTTACCACTTCCTTCATAGTTGGGTTCAAACGTCTCTGTGGCTGAGCAATTGGTTTGAATTCTTGTTCCATGTAAATGTGATGAGTGCAGTAAGCTGGGCTTATTCCCTTCAAATCTTCCAGCCTCCATCCAATCGCTGTTGAATGTTCCTTTAACACTTGAATCAACTGCTTCTCTTCTGTACCTGTCAATTCCCTATTAATAATAACAGGTTTTTGGTTATCATTATCAAGAAAGACATATTTCAAGTGTGGAGGTAAAGCTTTTAACTCCACTTTTGGTGGGACAACTTCTTTTGTTTCCTCAGACAGCCTTTCAAAGTGACTTTCTTTTTGAGTATCTTGCTTGTCCTTCTTGTCTTCCTCCATTGCTCCAATGTTCAGCTTCTCTAGTGGATCTCTGTTGAACCATTCGTTGGTTTGTTCTCTGATGGCTTCTTCTTCAATGTCAATTTTGAAGCACTGCTGTTTATCTTTTGGGTATTTCATTGCATCAAACATGTTGAAATTTACTTCTTCATCTTGTACTCTCACTTTTAACTTCCCGTCATCCACATCAATGATTACTTTTGCAGTCTTCATGAAGGGTCTCCCCAAAATAAGAGGTACTTCTGCATCTTCTTCTATATCCATTATGACAAAATCTACAGGAAAGACGAACTTGTCAACTCTTACCAGTACATCTTCAGCTATGCCATATGGAAATTTCATAGACCTATCCGCCAGCTGGAGGGTCATCCTGGTTGGCTTCACCTCAAGATCTCCAATTTTTTTCACCATTGAGAGAGGCATTAGATTAATGCTTGCTCCTAGATCCAAGAGTGCTTTTCCTACTGGTAGAGTACCAATAGTTACTGGGATTGTGAAACTTCCGGGATCTTTTGTTTTTTGTGGCAGTGCCTTTTGGATGATGGCACTGCAGCCTGCTGCAAGCTCCACTGTTTCTTCAGAAAATCTCTTCTTCTTTGTTAACAGTTCCTTCATAAATTTAGCGTAAGTTGGCATTTGCTCCATGGCTTCCACAAAAGGTATGTTTATTTGTAACCTTTTGAAGATATCCATAAATCTTGCAAATTGCCTTTCCTTGTCCATTTTTGAAGGGTTCTTTGGATACGGCAAGCTCTTCAGTTGTGGTGTTGGGTCGTCCACCTTCTTCTTCCCCTCTTTTATTTCTTTCTTTTTTTCTTTTTCAACTTCCTCCTTCATATCATTATTCTTCTTTTCACTAACTTCCTCTTCTGTTTCTTTTTCTTTTTCTACTTTTTCTTCCACCTTGTCATTCTCTTTTTGTCCAATGACCTTTCCACTTCTTGTTGTGATTGCTTTGCATTGCTCCTTTGGATTTGGGTGTGTATTAGCTCCAAATTGAGAGTTGTGATGCTCTGCAATTTGGCGAGCCAATTGCCCCACTTGTGTCTCCAGGTTTCTTATCGAAGCATCAGTGTTCTTTTGGTTGGTGATTGAGACCTGCATGAATTTTTCTAGAGTGTCCTCTAGTTTTGATGTCCTTTCTGTCAATGAAGGACCTTGCTGATAAGGTTGCTGTCTGTTGGATGTGCTTGCTTCTTGCTTCCATCCACCACTTTGACTATTCCTCCATCCCTGTGAAAAATTATTGGGGTAAGCATTGTTATTGAAGTTACTTTGCTTACCTTGGTTATTCATATAGAGGATAGATTGATCTCCTTGCTCTCCTTGGCAGTGTCCATTCTGATGCTCTCCTCCACAAAAGTCACATCTCATTAGTGCTTGTTGATTTCCTGTAGAGGACTGTACAGCATGCAGTTGTTGCGGGAGTTTTGCCATTTGCTGTGTGAGAACTTCAATTTGTTGTGTCAAAATCTTATTTTGAGCCAAAATGGCATCTGTTGTATTAAGTTCCAACACTCCCTTCTTTTGGATTTGTGTTCTGTCATGCTGAGCCTGGTAATCTGTGGATGATAATGCTTCAATGATCCTTGTAGCTTGCTCTGCATCCACTGTCATCATAGTTCCTCCAGCTGCTGCATCCAAAATCATTTTAGTATCACCCTTTAAACCACTGTAAAAGATATTCAATTGGGCAATATCTTCCAGTCCATGGTTTGGGCATCTTCTGAGGAGAGATTTGAAGCGTTCCCATGCTTCACAAAAGGGTTCATCATGGCTTTGTTTAAATGTTGTGATATCTGATTTAGCCTTGATGAATCTGGATGGTGGGAAGAATCTGTGTAGGAATTTTTCCTCCACTGTCTCCCAACTGTTCAAGCTTTGATTTGGGTGTGACTGGAGCCATTCTTTAGCTTTTCCTGCAAGAGAAAAAGGAAACAATCTCAGGTATGCTGCCTCAATTACTTCCTGTTCAAATCCCATTGTTCCTACCAATTCATAGAATGTGGCCAAGTGAGTGTAAGGATCTTCACTGGACATTCTATGAAATTGATGGGAACTAATTAAACTAAGGAAGGCAGGTTTCATTTCTATAGCCCTGATTGTATTTGGTATAGCAATGCTTGAGTAGTGTCTAGGTCCTTGTTGCAATGTGTAATCTCCAAGTGTTCTCCTTGGTGGATTTTGATTATTGTTGTTGTTCTCCATTGTAAGAGAGGAAGTTTGTCCTACGTGGAAGTTCTTCTTGGCTTTCTTGATTTTCTTGAGGAACCTGTCTATCTCAGGATCAAATGCAAGTTGTTCTTTTGTACCCTGTCCTCTCAAGATCATGAATCAAGAATTCAAAGTAGCAAAAAAAAAAAATAAAAAAATAAAAACGAATTGAAAACAAATTTATTTACACTGTCTTATCAATTCAATGCTAAAATATTCAAGCTTAAATCACCTCCCCGGCTGCGGCGCCAAAACTTGATGAGTGTTTTGCTTATATTGAGTTTTCTGAAAGAGAATCAAGTTTGTATAATATGAACTCAATGAAATGGATGTGCCAAGTTTAAACACAGAAGTTGTAATATAGTATAGTTGTCGTTCCACTGAGGAGGTGCTAGAATGAAGATCTTAGTTTGAATTGATTAGGCAGAAAGTTTTCAGTTTTGATTTGTTGTGAATGTTGCTGAATGAGAAACAGTAAGTAACAAATAACAGAGAATATCACTTGCAAAAGATAACAGTAAATGATGTTGGAAAATTTAGTTTTGTAAAACAGGGATTGGCTTCATCACATCTTCACCTCTGTAAGCTGCATAAGTTTTCATATAAGTAAATCAAAAAGATAAGTTCTACGTCACAATCAAAGTCATTTGCATCGATCCCTCGACTACAAAATTCATAAGAATGATTTCCAAACCGCTGATCCCTCAGTCACTTTGGAAACCATTCCAGCATTATCGATCGATTGTTTAGACGTTTGTTGCGTTAGATGCCATCCCTGGCTACCTACTCACAACAAGCATTTCTTTCAGGGTCTGCTTTCAAAAGTCACTTCCCAGCATACTCAAGAAAACTTAGAACAAGAAAATAGTGATCAAGTACTTTCAGGCATTAAACGCAGAAGGAAATACAGAAACTTTATCAAATCTCATTACTCAATGAAAACTTACGACAGCATTACTTCAGTGTTGAATGGATTACAGCCAATCCCATAAGGGAAATTAGTTACTCATGCCTTGCATTTTCACCATCGAAGAAATGAATAGAAAATGGAAAGTGTGAAATGAAAAATACAGAGGATGAAATGATGTCTCAGATGATAGGAGATTGATGATTTGTGCTTTGTTTGCAGCTTGATTTATAGGAGTTTTGGCTCAGCTTCTCTTGCCCACTTGCGTAGAACCCATGCAACATCTTTCAGAGATTGGTGGAAACAGAAGAAAGTGGGTGAGTTGGCATCGCATCATTGATGAATAAAGAATTAAGAAACCCATGCTGTGTGAGTCACGCTTGAGCTTGATGGTCACGCTCAAGCGTGAAGGGCTCTGATGCTTTTTGATTGTCTTGCGCTTGAGCTTTCTTGACCACGCTTAAGCGTGGTTCCTTTGTTTAGCATATGCTTGATCCTTCGCTTCAAGCTGGGCCTGTTACGCTTTAAGCGAGCTCCTCTTTCCTAACAGATGTATTCCACGCTCAAGCCACGCTCAAGCGGGATCGAGTTTATGCCCAAGCGGCTCCTTCTCACGCTTGAGCGTGGCCTTCCTTTTGGTGCAAACCATTGCTCACGCTTACTCCTCTTTAGCTGCGCTCAAGCGTGGCTTTATTATCCATCCCTCACGCTCAAGCGTGTAAGGCCTACGCTCAAGCGCCTTTCATGTACCTGGTGACGCTCAAGCTCCATTTATTCACGCTCAAGCGTGCTTCATGCGCAGGGTCACGCTCACGCTCACGCTCAAGCGTCTCATCCCCAGGCTTGAGCGTGAGGGGGGTCCTGATGCCTCTGTTTCCCTTTAGTCATGTTTAATCCTCGCTTAAGCGTCTAATCTTCACGCTTAAGCGTGAGATGTGCTTCATGTTTCCCATCTTTCATGCTCAAGCTTGCTTACTTTGTCTTTCCTGCAGCTTTCCACAACATTTCTTTTTATACAATGTTTAGAGGATTCATGCTTACTTCCTTCAATAATTCCTTAATTTAGCTAAAAATCTTTACAAAATTGGTTCAAATGAGTCATGAAATCAATACTTATTCAACACTTATCAGTACGCCCTGTTCCTGCACTATTAAATAGCTAATTGCCTAGCATTTATACGCTGGCTTCTTAGTGAATTTATAAATACTTCAAAATTCCTTAACTAATTAATATTTTCAATCGTTTTCTTACATAAATGAAGTACTTTTGAAATTCAT
Organism: Clitoria ternatea; assembly: GCA_037962975.1. Classification (NCBI taxonomy): domain Eukaryota; kingdom Viridiplantae; phylum Streptophyta; class Magnoliopsida; order Fabales; family Fabaceae; genus Clitoria; species Clitoria ternatea. The sequence continues at coordinate 62,503,736 of CM075674.1, forward strand.
AACTAAAATATGAATTGTTATCAACTTATTAAATAATACTAACAAACTAACCAATAATTACTGAATAATGTTAAATAAAAAGGTGAAATAATTAAGTCTTTTCAAGACTTATCAATAGGGCTATTGGAGTTCATTCCGTTCGCTACGGCAAACACGCCTGGATTTGAAGCGACTCAGAAGATTCGTTGTCCGTGCTCAAGGTGCAAATGCATGAGTTTTGAATACGCGGATGATGTCTTGTGCCACCTAACTGAGAAAGGGTTCATGGAAACATACCACTGCTGGTACAACCATGGTGAGCAGTTACCGCCTAGACCGTCAGATGTAACCGTGCAACAGTCTTACTACGAGGTTGGAGGAAACAGGGATATGTACAACAACATAGAACAAATGGTGATGGATCATGTTGGACCCTCCACCGGGCGTATGCTAGAACATGATGACCAAGCAGTTCATGGAGACTCTGATAATGTAGAGGAGGATCCTAATCCGGAGGTGAAGAGATTTTATGATTTGTGTAGCGGCGGCTCAGACTCCATTGTGGGACGGGTGCAACAGTCACACTGAGTTATCCGTATCCCTAGCTGCTTTAAGCCTAAAGGCAGATTATAATCTTTCTGGAGGTTGTTTTAATAGGATGGTCAATCTGATGGGTTCCACTATGCCTAGTAATCATCGAATGCCAATAAAACTGTACCATGCTAAGAAACAAGTGGCAAACTTGGGGTTGGGTTGTACGAAAGATAGAGTGTTGTGTTGGCGGACGTATGTTGTTTAGAAATGAGTTTGCAGATAAGAGTGTCACAAAATGACTACATTGTAATGAGGAACGTTACAAAACTGTTAAAAGGAGAGGGAAGGTAACCGGGACGGCCAGGAAGAAAATATGGTACTTCCCTATAACACCGCGTCTTCAACGCCTGTATGCCTCATTGTCCATGGCAAAACACATGTGTTGGCATGCTCTGAACTGAACACAAGAGGGGTTTCTTTGCCATCCTTCCGACGGGAAAGCATGGAAGTGTTTGGATAAGCTATATCCGGACTTTTCTGGCGAGCCGCGCAATGTAAGACTTGGCTTATATACTGATGGGTCTAACCCGTTCAGTCAATACGGAAGAGCTTACTCTTGTTGGCCAATCATACTAACCCCATACAATCTGCCTCCTGATATGTGTATGAAGAGGGAGGTCATGTTTCTATCTATACTGGTTCCAGGACCCAAAAATCCAAAGGCGAACATAGACGTGTTTTTGCAACTGTTGGTTGAAGAGTTATCACAATTATGGGATGTCGGGGTAATGACATACGATGCATCTTTGAAGAACAATTTTATGATGCGTGCTATTTTGATGTGGACTATTAACGACTTCCCGGCCTACGGTATGCTTTCTGGATGGTCAACGTCTGGGAAGCTTGCTTGCCCTGTATGCATGGAACATACCTGGGGGGAATCACTCCCTGTTAGTGGCAAGACAAGTTTCTTTGACTGTCATAGAAAGTTTCTACCATTGGATCACCCATTTAGGAGAAACAAAACCGCTTTTAAGAAGAACAAGGTTGTTAATGAACCTCCACCCCGTAGGTTATCCGATGAACGGGTTTGGCAGAGGATCGAAGAGTATCCCTACATCTGGGACAAGAGTTTTAAGGAGTTTGCGGGTTATGGTAAGGAACACAACTGGGTGAAGTAGAGAATCTTGTGGGATTTGCCATATTGGAAAGACTTGTTATTAAGACACAACATTGATGTCATGCACACTGAACGTAATGTTTTCATGAATATTTTTAACACTGTTATGGACATCAAAGGGAGAACAAAGGACAACGAGAAGAGTCTTCTAGACCTACCGATTTGGTGTTCTAGGAAGGAGTTGGAATTGAGGGATGCGGGACGTGGAAGAATGTTTAAACCCCATGCAAAATATGCTTTAACTAGACCACAATAGATTGCTGTGTGTATTTGGATGAATGGGTTGACCCTGCTTGACGGATTCGCTTCTAACTTGAGTAGATGTGCCGACGTGAAAGACGGCAGGGTGTTTGGCATGAAAAGTCATGATTGCCATGTGTTTATACAACAACTACTCCCGTACACGTTTCATGCCTTACCGAAGCCTATTTGGAAACCGTTGGTGGAGTTGAGTCACTTCTTTAAGGAGTTGACGGCAACTTCGTTGACTGTGGAGAAACTTGTAAAGATGGAAGAAACTATCCTGGTATTGATTTGTAAGTTGGAACAGATTTTCCCACCAACTTTTTTTGACTCGATGGAGCATTTGCCTATCCATCTACCATACGAGGCCTTGGTTGGTGGCCCCGTGCAGTATCGTTGGATGTATCCATTTGAAAGGTGAACACCAGAACTCTTTAATTTCCTTGCAAACACTTCTTATAATAGTATTTTCTAACTTAACATTTGTTTATGATGTTGAAGATTCTTATGCTCTTTAAAAGATAAAGTGTCGAACAAAGCCTGCGTTGAAGCATCAATTTGTGAGGCATACTTAGTCGAAGAAATGACAACTTTTGCTTCTTTCTATTTTCTGATGGAGATAGAAACTAGAATGAGTAGAATTCCCTGCAATCTTGGGGTAGCCACCCGCAACGGGTTTGATGAACAAATATCAATTTTCAACTATCCTGGTCATCCGGGGGGCAAGCTCATAAAATGTTACATTGATGAGAAAGATCGAAAGGCGGCTCACTTGTACATTCTTCTAAATTGCACAGAAGTGGAACCGTTTCTTGAGTAAGTCATAAAAGGTATATGTTACATTCTAAACCTAGCTTTTATAGTATCTAAATTTGTTTAATATTCTTCAATGGAGTGAAGGGATGCGTACCCATAACTACGGGGTCTGTGTTAGAGGCACCGCCGGCCAGTTAGAAGAAGATTTTTATGGAGTGCTGATAGAGATTGTTGAAGTTTCGTTCTCTGGATGACTAAGAAGAGATATTGTTCTATTCAAATGTGATTGGTTCGACAACACAATCGGCGTTGGAACAAAGGTTGACAACAACTACGGCTTAGTTAAGGTCAAGAAAAATGGTAGATATAAAGGGTTTGATCCCTTTATTTTTGCCCAACAAGCCGAGCAGGTTTATTACACTGACTTCCCGGGAGGACATCAGGACTGGTATGCAGTAATCAAGGCCAAGTCTCGAAGTCAGATCACTGAGAATGTCTCCGAGGAGGTCGATGACGCTTATCAGCTTGCACCACACGACCTCAATTATGGTAATTTGTTGTTCAACATTGATCCAGTCATAATGGATGAGACACTTGCCACTACGGGGGGTGAACACATTGACAAAGACCTTGTCTCTCGATCAAAACGGTCTAGGGCTGATTTGGATACTGATGAAGTTGTTCAAACAGATAACCATAGTGACACTGGAACTGAGGGGGAATTTGAAACTGAAACAGACACAGAGTATATAGTTGTTAAACATATATACATAGGTTTATATATATTCTGAGACTAACCTTTCTTTTCATGATTTTATCCACAGATGACGGGACGTTGATTGCCCTTCAGTAGGGGTGGTGGGTCCAGGACCCCGGTATCCCATCTGGGGACTTCCACCCCTGAGCAGGGAACCAATCCATCATCACTACAGATAACTCCATCACCACCACAGCGGACCACTCCATCACCACCACAGCTGACCACCCTATCGCCACCACAGCTGACTACCCCAGAGCAGACTCCTGCAGTTGGTGGCTTGGAGGACCCTAGCCATCAGGCCACCCCACCTCTAGCATCCCCTCTGCCCATGTTAGTACCCATGCCGGCCGGAGACGAGTAAGTCACTAAAACTCAAATACTTTTATGTTATTTGTATGGTACTTTATTTTAAACTTCAGTGGAAAGACTTGTTGGTTTATTGTATGTTACTTTAATTAGTACTTGTATAGATTGAATTGTACTGGGAACTCTTTTGTTTGTAACAGGGTAACTATTTGAACTTGGAAATATTACATTTACAGGGGAGACTCTGTCGGAATTTTGGGAGTCTCTCTAGATTGTATGTTGTTATACTCCTGATATAATTGTTGTCATTACAGCTTTGTTGATAGTAGTCGCACTACCAAAGCGATTACTAAGGTTTTGAAGGCCCAGTGGGATGGTCCATATATATCTTGGATAGATGCTGGGAAGGTTGTCCAAGATAGGTGGTTTGACACCTTCTTGGTAAGTTTCCACATCAATTTGTTGTGATTTTATTTGTAAAATAGACCTCTTATTAATTTTGAATTCTCATTTCATTTTACAGCGTGATTATCAGTGGGTAGAGGGTATGATTGATGAGATTAGGAAGGTCTTTGCCACAAAGACCTCCAAAATCATCAAGAGTACCCTTTGGAAGGTGAGGGACAAGGGTGAGCGCCCTCGTTGGATCCTGGAGGACCATTGGGATGGGATGGTCTAGAAGTGGGGAGGTGTCTCGTTCCAGCAGGTGAGTGCTTAGAATAGGGCAAATAGAGCCGTCGATGCTGCAGCCTCAGTTTACACTGGGGGTAGCATTTCAACCCTCGAGCACAAGAAAAGATTTGTAAGTTTATTTATGTTAAACATTTCTATTATGATTCGTCTGACATGTTTACAAATAATAATGTCAATGTTTTTTGTCCACCACAGGAGCTGAGGGAGCACCGGGAGCCTTCTTTGTTTGAGGTCATGCAAATGACCAAGAAGAACAAAGCCGATGCATGGGTAAACCAGAAGACTATAGATCTAGTGGTATTTACTTTTAACTTACACATGTTTATAATTTACAAATCAACTTACTAATCCTATCAGTGTTTTTGAATTAACAGGAGGCCTATCAGGCTAGGAGGGCCGAGAAGGAGGCGGACCCGGTGGCTTCGACTCCTGAAGGGGAGGTTCCTCCCACCCTGTCTTGTTTCGAAGACAACGCCATCTATATGGAGGCTGTTGGCGATGTGAACAAGAAAGGGAGGGTCTTTGGATTGGGTGGCATCGGCACGCAGCTGGCGAAAAAGGGGAAGACCCCTTCCTCTTCGTCTGGTCTTCCGACTGAGGTTGTTCAGGCAATTCAAAACCTGAACGACGAGCTACAGGAGGAGCGACGTCAGAGGCAGCTTTTGGAGGAACGGGCTGAGGCAGACCGACAGCCGGCCGAGGAGCAGCACGCCGAGACTCATCAGCAACTTGCTCAGCAGCAAGAGCTACTGATGTAGTTGATGACGAGGCTACCTCCCCCCACTTCCCAGGCGCCCCCCCCCACCACCACAGGATCCCCCACCACCATGATTGTATTTTTATTATGTATACACATTGTATATTTCATTTACAGTTTTTATATTATATTCCACTCAGTATTTATTTTGTCATTCTTTATTTATTATGTCAATATTTATTGGTAATTAAATTCAAAGAAAAATGCCTTATTGTCATTATCATTAATAATTCAACCTATTTAATAAATAAATTTAATCCATTATTTTGTTTTTAATAATAATTTAATATTTAAAAAAATACAAAATATTAATCAATATTTTTAAAGTTAAATTAACAAAACCTATAAATATTTAACCAATTTTTTTAAAAAAATAAAAATTCCTATTAGCGATGGATAAAGATGGTCGTTATATGGCTACCCAATAGCGACGGAGGAACGTGGTCGCTATATGGTCACCCATAGCGACGACCCTCGTTGTCGCTATGCGTCTACCCATAGCGACGGAGACTTGTCGTCGCTATGGGCATACTCATAGCGACGGACACGTTGGTCGCTATAAGTCTACCTATAGCGACGGGCCTTAAGTGGTCGCAGTGTGGCTCTTAATAATGACGGCCAAAAGTGGTCGCTATATGACTACTAGTAGCGACGGTTACCTGGTTGTTGCTGAACGTGGTCAGTTAGCGACGGCTGATGTAAGTGAAGCAGAGACCATGTTAGCGACGGCGTTATGCCGTCGACATTGTAGCGATGGCATTTCTGTGGTCGCTGATCGATCTTTGACGAAGGTTTTAGCGACGGGCGACTGGCCGTCTGAAATACCGTCGCTAGTACTCTTAGCGACGGCCTTGGCATGGATTAGCGACCATTTGTGTCCGTCGCTAATAGGTATTTTTTTAGTTGTGTTCTAAATAGACAACGAATGATATGACATGGATGCAAATGCCAATCAATGTATTTATCACACTATGCATCCTAAATACCACTCCACAATCAATAATTCACCACCAACACTTAATGGAACTCTATATACTCATCATTCTCAACCATCACCAATTATCATTGGATTTCATACACATCAGTAGTTAGTGGCAATCATATTTTATCAAATCACATATCATGGAATGTTCAACATCATTGCAAACAATTCAATCATGGTCTCAAAGCCATTCACAATAAGTCTCATTAACATGAGTCAATTTCAACATCACAATAACATATGCCATATAGCACCATTCATTCTAAAAGCATTCCAATCATATAAGCATCAAATCATTCATCCAAGCCAAATTAGCATAACACATTCATATACACACATCAATAATGGATGAAATCATGCATTTAGAAATGTTACCCCCTTCTACCTCAAGAGAAGTAGAAATCAACGCGGTCCAAAGGTCCTGCTTCGTTGATGGGTTTGTTTCCTATATCACACAATGCAACATACAGTTATTCTCTATTCAAACCGCCAAGATTCAAGTATTCTTATTTAATTACTTGGTGTTTATGCCATTTTAGATTTCCAACCTCTTTCATTTCAGTTAATCCACCATAACCACCATAGGTTTGGTGCTTAAATTTACTTATTATGCATTTAATGACCATACCCACCTAGAGGTTTCCATATTAATGGTCTCTAACCACCATTACTAATTATCTATCCCAATTAATGGCCTTCCACCATCAATGTTACCATCTCACATTATTAAATACATTCTCCCAACATCAATAAACACTTATCCACTCACATTTCACATTCCCCCAATTTCCAAGGGTTAGGGTTTCATCAAAAACCCAACAATCATCATCAATGTTCATCTTCTTCCATCATAATCAATACCATTTTCGTATACCCCTAAATGCCCACTTAAAACTCACATTAAATGCACCACACTTTAGGGTTTTGCATCATAAATGGCTTCTATTAACAACCCATATGCATTAAAGACTCTCCCAACTACCATTACCCAAAACCTAGGACTAGAGCTCAAGGAAAATGGTGAGGAAACCTTACCTCAAGCCAAGAAAAGTGAGCTCCAAGAAGGGGAGAAGAAGAACATGAAAATTACAAGAGGAAGAGTTAACAAATCACCATTATCATCTCCTTCATGCTTGATTCAAAACGAAAATGGAAGGAAGAGAAAAGGCACACTACACGTAGGGATTTAGAGGAAGAAAAAGATGAGTGCGAAATGAAGAATGAAGAGAAAAGAGAGAGCTTTGCCTTTTAGAAATGAACCCCACGGAAATGAAGAGAGGAAAAATGGGGTTTTAGTGTTTTAATTTGACCCATCACTTAAACTTCTCCATTTTAAATCAAACAGGATCTCCGTTCGGGCTCAATACTTAATCCAAAAATTATTCCGAATACATATTTGGGTTCATAATAATATTCATAACAGCCCTTACCAAAAGTATCCCAATTAGAGATACTTGGTCCGACACTCATATTTTAATCGGGTATTATTTTTAGCTCTTTAAGCCCCAATAAATTATGAATAATCATAAAAATTCCCAATTTAATTATTTCTAGATTTTAAGGACATTAAATAACTCATGTAATTATTTGCTAATTATTCCTCTCAATTAATCATTCAAATAAATTTTAGGATGTTAAATGTCCCAGAAGTTTCATCAAATTTCTTTAAGGTAAGGTGTAGATTTTCTCCAACTATGAATCATGAGTCAAATTTGAAGGCACTAGCCCTCAAAAATCAGACAAGACCAAACAGTTGAATTTTTGCATGATTTTTTGTGACCATGTTAAGAAAGGCTTTGTTAGGTTTTCCTATAAGTTTTATCAGATTTCTACAAGGGAAAGGACTGGTTTTATCCAACAATGAATTTTTAGTCAAATTTGAAGGCATTGGCCCACAAAAATAAGATAAAACCGAGTGGTTGATTGTTTGGATGATTTTTTATGGCCATGGTTAGAAAGACATTGTTAGGTTGTCCCTGAAGTTTGATCAGATTTCTCTAGGGGAAGGGGCACATTTTCTTCATCAATGAATGTTTAGCTAATATTGAAGACTAATGTCCACAGAAATATACAGAACTGAGCAAATGAATTTTTGGGTGATTTTTTTCGGCCATGATTTGAAAGACATTGTAAGGTTGTCCTAGAAGTTTCATGAGATTTCCCCAAGGGAAGGGTAAATTTTAACCAACGTTGAATTTTTAGCCAATTTTGAAGGCCAATGCCAATAAGAATATGACAAAACCAAGTGGTTAAATTTTTCCATGATTTTGGTTTGGCCATGCTTTGAAAGCCACAATATATTGTCCTTAAAGTTTCATCAGATTGCACTAAGGGAAGAGGTAGATTTTCTCCAACAATGAATTGCTAGCAAAATTTGAAGGCTTGCCCATGAAAATATGACAAAACTGAACAGTTGAATATTTTCATGAATTTTTATGGCAATGGTTAGCAAAATGTTATAGGGTTGTCCCTGAGGTTTCAACAAATTTCTCTAAGGGAAGGGCCAGATTTTCTCCAATGATGAATTTTGAGCAAAATTTGAAGGCATTACCCAACGAAATTATCACAAAACCAAAAGGTTGAATTTTTGCATTTGTTTTTATGGCTATGCTTAGAAAGACATCATAAGGTTGTCCCTAAAGTTTCATCAGATTTTTATAAGGGAAAGGGCCGATTTTCTCTAATGATAATTTTTTAGCCAAATTTGAAGGTATTAGCCCAAGAAAATATGACAAAACAAAGGTGTTGAATTTTGCATATTTTTTTACGGCTATGCTTAGAATGACATCGTAAGGTAGTCCCTTAAGTTTCATCAGGTTTCTCCAAGGAAAGTGGAAAATTTTCTCTAAGGTTAAATTTATAGCCAAATTTTCACAAAACTAAGCCGTTGAATCTTTAAATGGTTTTTTACGGCCATGCTTGGAAAAACATTGTAAGAATGTCCCTGAAGTTTCATCAGATTTCTCTAATGATGAATTTTTAGCCAAATTTGAACGTCCATGAAAATATCTTAAAACTGAGCGGTTAAATTTTTGCATGATTTTTTGCAGCCATGCTTCTAAAGGCATCGTAAGGTTGTCCCTGAAGTTTTATAAGATTTCTCCCTAAGAAAGGCAGATTTTCTCCAATGATGAATTTTTAGCCAAAGTTGAAGATGCCCACGAAAATATGACAAAACTGAGCGGTTGAATTTTTGTATAATTTTTTGTGGCCATGCTTAAAAAGCCTTTGTAAGGATGTCCCTGAAGTTTCATTAGATTTCTCCAAGGGAAGGGGCAGATTTTCTCCAACGATGAATTTTTAGCTAAATTTAAAGGCTTAACTCACGAAAATATGACAAAACTGAACGGTAGATATTTTCTATGATTTTTTACGACTATGCTTAGAAAGGCATTGTGAGCAGGTCCCTAAGATTTCATCAGATTTCTCTAAGGGAAGGGGTATATTTTCTCCAACGATAAATTTTTGGCTAAATTTGAAGGCATTAGCCCATGAAAATATGACAAAACCAAGAGGTTGAATTTTCGCATGATTTTTTATGGCCATGCTTAGAAAGGCATCGTAAATGTTTCCTTGAAGTTTCAACAGGTTTCTCTAAGAAAAGGGGTAGATTTTCTCCAACGTTGAATTTTTAGCCAAATTTAAAGGCAGCCCACAAAAATACGACAAAACCAAGCTGTTGAATTTTTACATATTTTTTGCGGCTATGCTTAGAAAGTCATTTTAAGGTTATCATTAAAGTTTCATCAGATTTCTCCATGTGAAGGAGCATATTTTTTACAGCCATGAATTTTTAGCAAAACTTGAAGGCATAGGCCACGGAAATAAGACAAAGTCGAGTGGTTGAATTTTTACATGATTTCTTGCGGCCATGCTTAGAATGGCTTCATAAGGTTATCCCTGAAGTTTCATCATATTTCTCTAAGGGAAGGGGTAGAGTTTCTCCATCGTTCAATTTTTAGCCAAATTTGAAGGTTAATGCCCACGAGAATATGACAAAACCAAGCTGTTGAATCTTTGCATGATTTTTTGTGGCCATACTTAGAAAGGCATTGTAAGGTTGTCCCTAAAGTTTAATCAGATTTCTCTATGGGAAAGGTAGATTTTCTCCAATGATGAATTTTTAGCCAAATTTAAAGGCCGAGCCGTTGATTTTTTGTATGATTTTTGTGACCAAGCTTAGAAAGGCATTGTAAGGTTGTCCCTGAAGTTTAATCAGATTACCCTGGGGGAAAGGGCATATTTTCTCCATCAATAAATTTTTAGCCAATATTCAAGAGTAATGCCCACAAAAATATAACAAAACCTAACGGTTGAATTTTTGTGTGATTTTTTCTGGCCATGATTAGAAAGATATTGTAAGGTTATCCTTGAAGTTTAATGAGATTTCTCTAAAGAAAAGGCAAATTTTCTCAAATAATGAATTTTTAGCCAAATTTGAAGGCTAATGCCCATGAAAATATGACAAAACCGAGTGGTTGAACTTTTGCATGATTTTTGCAGCCATGCTTAAAAAGGCATTGTAAGGTTATCCCTGAAGTTTCATCGAATTTCTCCTAGGGAAGGGACAAATTTGTTCCAACGTTGAATTTTTAGCCATATTTGAAAGGCATTGCCAATGAAAATATGACAAAACCAAGTGGTTGAATTTTTGCATGATTTTTTGCAGCCATGCTTCTAAAGGCATTGTAAGGTCATCCTTGAAGTTTCATCAGAATTCTCCATGGGAAGGGATACATTTCTCTAACAATAAATTTTTAGCCAAATTTGAAGGCATAGGCCGTGAAAATATTATAAAACTGAGCCGTTGAATTTTTACATGATTTTTTGCAGGCATGCTTAGAAAGGCATTGTAAGGTTGTCATTGAAGTTTCATTAAGTTTCTCCAAGGGAAGGGGCAAATTTTCACCCACCATGAATTATTAGCCAAATTTGTTGCCCACGAAAATATGATAAAATTAAAAGGTTGAATCTTCGTGTAAATTTTTGTGGCCATGATTAGAAAGTCGTTGTACGGTTGTCCTTGAGATATGATCAAGATTCTCTAAGGGAAGGACCAGATTTCTCAAACGATGAATTTTTAGCCAAATTTAAAGGTAATAGCCCATGAAAATATCACAAAATCGAGCGGTTGAATTTTTACATGATTTTTTGTGGCCATGGTTAGAAAAAAATCGTAAGGTTCTCCCTGATGTTTGATCAGATTTCTCCAAGGAAATGGTAAATTTTCTCTAACAATGAATTTTTAGCCAAATTTGAAGGCATTAACCCATGAAAATATGACAAAAACCGAGCGGTTGAATTTTTGCATATTTTTTGTGGTCAAGCTTAGAAAGACATTGTAAGGTTGTCCCTGAGGTTTCAAAAGATTTCTCTAAGGGATGGGTTAAATTTTCTCCAAGCATGAATTATTAACCAAATTTGAAGGCATTAGCCCACAAAAATATGACAAAATCGAGCAGTTGAGCTTTTGCATGATTCTTTATGGCCATGCTTAGAAAGACATTGTAAGGTTTTCAATGAAGTTTTATAAGATTTATCTAAGGGAAGGGGCCGAATTTCTCCAAGCATAATTTTTAAGCCAAATTTGAAGGCATTAGCCCCCGAAAATAAGACAAAGCCGAGCGGTTAAATTTTTGCATGGTATTTTATGGTCAGTCTTAGAAAGTCATCGTAAAGTTGTCCTTCAAGTTTTATCAGATTTCTACAAGGGAAGGGGCCGATTTTCTCCAACGATGAATTTTTTGCCAAATTTGAAGGATGATACTCATAAATATATAATAAAACTGAGCAGTTAAATTTCTGAATGATTTTTTATAGCCATGGGCAAGGATAGATTTTCTCCAGCGATGAATTTTTAACAAAATTTGAAGGCAAATACTCACAAAAACCGAGTGGTTAATTTTTTGCATGATTTTTTATGGCCAAGCTTAGAAAGACATTGTAAGGGGTTCCCTAAAGTTTCATCAGATTTCTCTAAGGGGAAGGGTAGATCTTCTCACCCAGTGAATTTGAAGGCTATGCCCACAAAAATATGACAAAACCAAGAGTTGAATTTTTGCATGATTTTTTACGGTCATGCTTGGAAAGGCATCGTAAGGTTGTCCCTGAAGTTTTATCAGATTTCTCTATGGGAAGTGGCGAATTTTCTCCAATGATGAATTTTTAGCCAGGTTTGAAGGCATTAGCCCACGAAAATTTGACAAAGCCGACAGGTTGAATATTTGCATGATTTTTTACCGTCATGCTTAGTAAGGCATTGTAAGGTTTTCCCTGAAGTTTCATCAAATTTCTCCATGGGAATAGACCGATTTTCTCCAACGATGATTTTTCAACCAAATTTGAAGGTATTAGTCCCTGAAAATATGACAAAACTGAGCAATTAAATTTTTGCATGATTTTTTGGGGCCATGCTTATAAAGGTATTATAGGGTAAATAGACCCTTTTAGTCTTCTATTTTGCACAAAAGATTTATCCAGGTCCTCTAGATTTTTTTCCTGTATTTGGTCCCCTATGTGGTTTAAAATATTTCAATGTGGTCCTTCCATTAAGTAACTGTTAACACTTTTTACACTGTTTCCATCATCTTCTTTGATTTAAGTTTTAGGGTCCCCCTCTTTAATGTCTTCTTCCATCTTATGGTCTCCCTCTCTAAGCCACTTGCAAACTCATAAAAATCATACAACAAGGCAAACTCTAATGGATCAAGCTTCAACCATGGAACCAGAGCATGTGAAGATGGGTCTCCTTTGTGTGAATACCGAGGGATATTAAGAGCTATGATGCGAACATCGAAGACACCCACAAACTATAGACACAGATTTTGGGGCTATATGAAATATATTATAAATATTGCTTATTTATAGCCATATCTAATTTAGGTTCTAGGTGTGTTAATCTTGGGGTTCATTTTGCAGGGTGCCTAGACTAGCGGGTGGGAGATCTGGGTGGAACAGAGGCCTTCAAGGAGTTTACTTTCATATTAGACAGGAAGAAGGTAATTCAGTCAGTTTTTTCAATTTGGTCCCTTATTTACAATTAGTTATTTCTATTAGGTCTTCGTCGTCTTTTAGTTATTTCAAATTGGTCCCTAAACCTGTGAATTGATACTCTCTGTTAAATCTACAATGAGCAGGGTCTGCATCATGCATTTGAAGAAGTTATACTTATTGTTGAGCAAAGGTTCTATGTGAGGCACCTGTATAATAATTTAAGGAAGAGGCACCCAGACAAGTAAGTTAAGGAGCTTATATGGAATACTGTAAAGTATACATACACTCAGGCGTGGGAAAAACAGATGCTGGAGATAAGGGTATGAATGAGGAGGCCTATAAAGAACTGATCAAGCTATCACCTAAACATTGCACTGGAACTCCTCTTAAAGTTAGACCAAGTAAGGTCCACCTAAAGGCAAAACAAGTACTACAAGAGGAGGCAAAAAATTAACACGAAAGAGGAAGAAATGTCGATGCATAATTCTGCTTTGGACTTGTAATTCTGTTTTGTTTATAAGTTTGCAATTCTGTTTATAATGCTGCTTTGTTTTTATTATGGTTCCTTTTGAATTTGGTTCCTTCAGCATATGTAATTTTGTTTTGGATTTTGGTTCCTTTTGAACATGACCATTTGAAGTTGGTAATTGAAGTTATATTTTTGAATCAATCTCATCTTATATTTTCCAATCTCAATTTATGTTTTCCTATTGCAATGGTAGTTGAAGGTATATTTTTCCAATTCAATGAATAACAATTTGAATGAACCTTAACTCATTTGAATGAACCACAACAACCAATGCATTACAAAATAATGGACTTTCATTAATGCAACATAACATACACAAAATATGAAGGATGACAAATCCCTTACTTCTTCTTTGTTGTTAACTACAACACAAAACCAAAATTGGTTCCAACCATAAATCATAACATAAAAATAAACATTGGTCCCAACCTTAACCCCTTAACAAACACAGATTAAAACCCTACAACAATCACTAAACCTAGGAGAACAAACAACACCAAGCCACTTGAGACATCTTTGTGCCTTCTTCAATGCTTTTTGTAAAGCTATTATTCAACTCCTTTGCCTCAGAATTAACATTCTTTCTCGGCTCTAACATCATCACACACCCAATAGAAGAAATTACAGCTCCCATCCTTCTTGGCACCCTGTAAAATGAACCCCCAGATTAACACACCCAGAACCTCAAGCAGATATGGCTGTAAACAATCAAATATGTCTCTGGGCATTCACATAAAGGAGACTCATCTTCACATGCTCTAGTTCCATAGCTGAAGCTTGATCCATTAGAGTTTACCATGTTGTACGATTTTCATGAGTTTGAAGTGGCCGAGAAAGGAAGACCCTAAGATGAAAGAAGACATCAAAGAGGGGGACCGTAAAACTTAAATCGAAGAAGATGATGGAAATAGTTCAAATGGCGTTAGCATTTACTTGACAGAAGGACCACATTGAAACATTTTAAACCACATAGGGGACCAACTTGTAGAATAAAAAACTAGAGGATCGGGATAACACTTTTGTGTAAAATAGAGGACCAAAGGGTATATTTACCTGGCATTGTAAGGTTGTCCTTGAAGTTTCATCATTAAATAAAATTTGGCTAAAAATTTCATCGTTAAAGAAAATCTGCTCCTTCCCTTGGAGAAATATGATGAAACTTCAGGGATAACCTTACAATGCCTTTTGTAAACATAGCCGCAAAAAATCATGCAAAAATTTAATTGCTCGATTTTGTCGTATTGTCATAAGCATTAGCCTTCAAATTTGGCTAAAAATTAATCGTTGGAGAAAATCTTCTCCTTCACTTGGAGAAATCTGATGAAACTTTTAGGACAACCTTACAATGCAATTCTAAGCATGGCCGTAAAAAAATATGCAAAAATCTAACTGCTCGGTTTTATCATATTTTCGTAGGCATTAGCCTTCAAATTTTGCTAAAAATTCATCGTTGGAGAATATCTACCCATTCCCTTGGAGAAACCTAATGAAACTTCAGGGACAACCTGAAAATCCTTTTCCAAGCATTGCATCAAAAAATAATGACAAAAATCAACCACTTGATTTTGTCAAATTTTTATGCGCATTAGCCTTCAAATTTGGCTAAAAAATCATCGTTTAAGAAAATCTGCCCCTTCCCTTAGAGAAATATGATGAAACTTCAGGGACAACCTTACAAAGCCTTTCTAAGCATGGCTATAAAAAAGCATGCAAAAATTCAACCCCTAGGTTTTGCCTATTTTTATGGGCATTAGCCTTAAAATTTGGCTAAAAATGCTCGTTGGAGAAAATATACCCATTCCCTTGGAGATATCTAATGAAACTTTAGGGATAACCATACAATGCCTTTCTAAACATGACTGTAAACTATATGGTTTTGTTATATTTTCATGGACAATAGCCTTCAAATTTAGCTAAAAATTCATTGTTGTAGAAAATCTACTCCTTCCTTTGGAGAAATCTGATGAATCTTGAGGGACAACCTTACAATGCCTTTCTAAGGATGGTCATAAAAAAGCTTACAAAAATTCAACCGTTCGATTTTCTCATATTTTCGTGGCTATTAGCCTTTAAATTTAGCTAAAAATTCATTGTTGGAGAAAATCTTCCTTTGCTTCAAAAAATATGATGAAATTTCTAGGAAAACCTTACAAAGCCTATCTACACATGGTCACAAAAAATCATGCAAAACTTCATTTGCTCAATTTTGTCATATTTTCGTAGGCTATGCTTTCAAATTTAACTAAAAATTTATCAGTGAAGAAAATCTACTCCTTCCCTTTGAGAAATATGATGAAATTTCACGAAAAACCTTACAATGCCTATCTAAGCATGGCCATATGAAATAGTGTAAAAATTCAACTGCTCGATTTTGTCATTTTTTCATGGGCATTATTATCCTTCACATTTAGCTAAATATTCATCGTTGGAGAAATATATGCTCCTTCCCTTGGAGAAATCTAATGAAACTTTAGAGACAACCTTAAAATTCATTTCTAAGCATGACCTTAAAAAATTATGCAAAAATTCTACTGCTCGGTTTTGTCATATTTTCATGGGCATTAGCCTTTAAATTTGGCTAAAAATTCATCGTTAGAGATAATCTGCCCATTCCCTTTGAGAAATCTGATGAAACTTAGGGATAACCTTACAATGCATTTCTAAGCATATCCGTAAAAAATATGCAAAAATTAAACTGTTTGGTTTTGTTATATTTTTGTGGGCTACTTCAACTTTGGCTAAAAACTCATTAATAGAGAAAATCTACTCCTTCCTTTGGGGAAATTTGATAAAACTTTAAGGACAACCTTAGAATGCTTTTCTAAGCATGGCCGCAAAACATCATGCAAAATTGTAACTGCTCGATTTTCTCATATTTTCATGGGCAATGTCTTTAAATTTGGCAAAAAATTCCTCGTTGGAGAAAATCTTCTCATTCCCTTGGAGAAATCTGATGAAATTTCTAGGATAACCCTACAATGCATTTCTAAGCATGGCTGTAAAAAATTGTGCAAAAATTCAAATACTCGATTTTATCGTATTTTTATGGGCATTAGCTTATCGTTGGAGAAAATCTGCTCCTTCCTTCGGAGAAATCTGATAAAATTTCAGCGATAACCTCAAAGTCCTTTTCTAAGCATTTCCAAAAAAATGAAAAAACTCAACCGCTCGGTTTTGTCATATTTTATGCATATTAGCCTTCAAATTTGGCTAAAAAATCATCATTTAAGAAAGTCTGCCACTTCCCTTGGAGAAATATGACGAAACTTCAAGGGCAACCTTACAAAGCCTTTCTAGGCTTGGCCGTAAAAAAGCATGCAAAAATTCAACCGCTTGTTTGTCATATTTTCATGGGCATCAGCTTTCAAATTTAGCTAACAATTATCGTTGGAGAAAATATGCTTATTCCCTTGGAGATATGTGATGAAACTTTAGGGATAACCCTACAATGCCTTTCTAAGTATGGCCGTAAAAATGATGCAAATTTTTAACTACATGGTTTTGTCATATTTTCATGGACAATAACTTATAAATTTTGCTAAAAATTTATTGTTGGAAAAAATTTATTCCTTTCTTTCGAGAAATTAGATGAAACTTCAGGGATAACTTTACAATGCCTTTCTAAGCATGGTCACAAAAAATTATGAAAAACTTTAACTGCTCAATTTTCACATATTTTCATGGGTATAAGCTTTCAAATTTAGCTAAAAATTCATCGTTGGAGAAAATTTGCTCGTTCCCTTATAGAAATCTGATGAAACTTGAGAGACAAACTTACCATGCCTTTCTAAGCATGACCGTAAAAAATGACACAAGAATTCAATTGCTTGATTTTGTCGTATTTTCGTGGGCATTAGCCTTCAAATTTGGCTAAAAATTCATCGTTAGAGAAAATTTGCACCTTCCGTTAGAGAAATATAATTGAACTTCTAGGACAACCTTATAATGCATTTCTAAGCATGACTGAAGAATATCATGTAAAAATTTAACTGCTCAATTTTACAATATTTTCATGGGCCATGCCTTTAAATTTGGTTAAAAATTATCGTTGGACAAAATATGCCCTTCCTTGAAGATATCTGATGAAACTTTAGGGATAATCCTAAAATTCCTTTCTAAGCTTGGCCATAAAAAATGATGTGAAATTTCAACTATTTAGTTTTCCCATATTTTTGTGGACACCTTTAAATTTTGCTAAAAATTCATTGTTGGAGAAAATCTGCTCCTTCCTTTGGAGAAATTTAATGAAACTTCACAGACAACCTTACAATGCCTTTCTAAGCATGGCTGCAAAAAAGCATGCAAAAATTCAATCGCTTAATTTTCTCATATTTCGTGGCTTGCCTTTAAATTTGGCTAAAAATTTATTGTTGGAGAAAATCTGCCTTTCGCTTAATGAAATATGATGAAATTTCAAGGACAACCTTACGAAGTCTTCTAAGAAATGTCGCAAAAAATGCAAAAAATCATTTGCTTGATTTTGTCATATTTTCGTGGGGATTATATGTTTGAATATGTTTTCAGGTTCAAGGATTTTGATAATGACAAAGGACTCTTGAAGAAACTCTTGGAGAAACAAGACACAACATCAGACTTGCAAAAACACGTATGCTAATCGATTAGGAAGGCAGAGCTAATCAATTAGATAGCTTCTATTTTGGTCTATAATCGATTACACAGTGAAGACTAATCGATTACAGGGATTCTGTTTGTTAACTACTCGATTACACAAACACACCTAATCGATTACCAAGTTGAGAAATTGGATTAAATGTATCAGGTACTTATGCTAATCGATTACAGTATATCAGATAATCGATTACAGGGCTACTATTTTTACACTAATCGATTAGACACAAGGCATAATCGATTACCAAGCCGCGTAACCAAATTAAGTGTATCAGGTATCATCACTAATCGATTACAACGCAAGACATAATCGATTACCAAGGTTCTGAGTTATAGCTAATCGATTACATGGTGTATCCTAATCAATTACAGCATGAAAAACATTGAAGATTTCAAAGTGTAATCGATTACAGCTTAAGGCGTAATCGATTACGATAGTGCCAGAATTTGGGGAAAGTGCTTTTTAGGTGGAAACCAGCTCATTTCTCCATATCTCTCAAACACCCATCACATGCAATGGCTAGGAACTTCATTATGCTCTTCTCCTAGGTCTATAAATGCAAGACTCCTTCAAGCTACTCAAAGCATCAATCATATCCATCAAAGGGAAATAAATTCTTAAGTCTTGTAAGTCTTATTCTTGCATAGTTTTCATTTTTCTGAAACTTAGAACTTCAACTTGTATATTTTCTCTTGTTGAGAGTTAGAATTTGAGAGAGCTTTCACTTGTATATCTACTCTATTTAGAGAGTCATTATCTTGTAAACACTATAAAACACAAAGGTTTTCCACTCTAGGTTGAGTGGTCACAAAGGTTGGGGTTCAACCTTTGGGTATTGAGAGTTTGAGAGATTGGGTGGGTTGCCCTTGTGCTAGTGAGGATTGAGTTCTTGAGTGTGGGACACTAGGAAGCTGCAATTGCTCATAGCTTGTAATCTCTAAACTTCAATAGTGGAAATCCTTCAAGTGGGTTGCTTGAAGGTGAGACGTACACCGGGGTTGGTGGAACTCGTTAAATCGGTTTGCAAGCTCTTCTCCCTTACTCTTTTACATTGATATATTGCATTTGATTGGATTGTTGTTGATTGATTATGATTCACTTATTTAAGCTTGCTTGAATTAGTTCCTTTAAAGCAGTGCACACCAAGTGTTTGACAAATTGTTTCAGCAATATTCACATCTTGTTTTACTTTATCTCTTGTACTATACTTGCCTTCACTTGCATAATCTTTAAACTTGTGATGAAAGAATCAAGTTCAAAGGCATTTCAAGCAAAGTTTTAAAAACTTAATTCACCCCCCTCTTGAGTATTGAGGCCACTTGAATAACAGATTAGCCTTCATATTTGGCTAACAATTCATCGGTGAAGAAAATATGCTCTTTCCCTTTGAGAAATCTGATTAATTATCAGCGAACTTATAATACTTAACTAAGTATGGCCACAAAAAATCATGTAAAAGTTCAACTGCTCGATTTTGTCATATTTTCGTGGGCATTAGCCTTTAAATTTGGCTAAAAATTCATCTTTGGAGAAAATCTACTCCTTCCCTTGGAGAAATCTGATAAAATTTCAAGGACAAACTTACAATGCCTTTTTAAGAATGACTGTAAAAAATATGCAAAAATTTAGCTACTCGATTTTGTCATCTTTTCATGGGCATTCTTAGCCTTTAAATTTGGCTAAAAAATCATCGTTGGAGAAATATATGCTTATTCCTTTGGAGAAATACGATAAAACTCTAGGGACATCCTTACAATGCATTTCAAGCATGGCGTTAAAAAATCATGCAAAAATTTAACTGCTCGGTTTTGTAATATTTTCGTGGGCATTAGCCTTCAAATTTGGCTAAAATATCATCGTTGAAGAAAATATGCTTATTCCCTTGGAGAAATATGATGAAACTTCAGGAACAACCTTATAATGCCTTTCTAAGAATGACTATAAAAAATCATGCAAAACTTTTACTACTTGAATTTCTTATATTTTTATGGGTATTAGTCTTTAAATTTGGCTAAAACTTCATTGTTGGAGAAAATATACTCCTTCCTTTAGAGAAATCTGAAGAAACTTCACTGACAACCTTACAATACCCTTCTAAGCAAGACCACAAAAAATCATGCAAAAATTCAAGTGCTCGATTTTATCGTATTTTCACGAGCTGCCTTTAAATTTGGCTAAAAATTCATCGTTGGAAAAATCTGCTTCTTCCCATACAAAGATCTGATAAAACTTTAGGGACAACCTTACAATGCCTTTCTAAACATAGCTGTAAAAAATCATGCAAAAATTCATTTTCTTGATGTTGTTGTATTTTGGTCGGCATTAGCCTTTAAATTTGGCAAAAAATTCATCGTTGAAGAAAATCTGCTTCTATTGGAGAAATCTGATGAAACTTCAAGGATAACCTTACAATGCCTTTCTAAGCATGGCCGCAAAAAATATGCAAAACTTCAACTACACGGTTTTTTCATATTTTCATGGGTGTTAGCATTCAAATTTGGCTAAAAATACATCGTTGGAGAAAATCCGTTCCTTCCCTTGGAGAAATCTGCTGAAACTTCTCGGACAACCTTACAATGCCTTTCTTAGCATGACCATAAAAAATCATATAAAAATGCAATTGCTCATTTTTGTTGTATTTTGGCAGGAATTAGCCTTAAAATTTGGCTAAAAAGTTATCGTTGGATAAAACATGCTCCTTCCATTGGAGAAATCTGATGAAACTTCAGGGACAACCTTACAATTCTCTTCTAAGCATGGCTACAAAAAATCATGCAAAACTTCAACTGCACAGTTTTTTCATATTTTTATGGTTATTAGCCTTCAAATTTAGCTAAAAATTTATCGTTGGAGAAATTTGATGAAACATTTGGGATAACCTTACAATGTCTTTCTAAGTATGGTCATAAAAAAACATGTAAAAATTTTACCACTTGACTTTTTCATATTTTCATGGGTTTTAGCCTTTAAATTTTGCTAAAAATTCATTGTTGTAGAAAATCTGCTCTACGCTTGGAGAAATTTGATGAAATTTCTGGGACAACCTTACAAAGCCTCTCAAAGCATAGGGTAAAAAACATGAAACACTTTATTTGCTAAATATTGTCATTTTTTCATTGGCATTAACCTTCAAATTTGGCTAAAAATTCATCGATGAAGAAAATATACACTTTTCCTTTGAGAAACCTGATGAAATTTCAGGGAAAACCTTACAATGCCTTTCGAAGCATGGCCGCAAAAAATCATGTAAAAATTCAACTACTCGATTTTATCATATATTCGTGGGCATTAGCCTTCAAATTCTTCTAAAAATTTATCATGACATAAAATCTGCTCCTTTCTTTGAGAAATTCGATGAAACTTCAGGGACAACCTTACAATGCCTTTCTAAGCATGACTGTAAAAAATATGCAAAAATTTATTTGCTTGATTTTGTCGTATTTTCATGCGCATTAGTCTTCAAATTTGGCTAAAAATTCATTGTTGGAGAAACTCCGCTCCTTCCATGGGAGAAATTTGATTAAACTTCAGGGACAACCTTACAATGTCTTTCTAAGCATGGCCGTAAAAAATCATGCAAAACTTAAACCACACGATTTTCTCATATTTTTATGGGTATTATTAGTCTTTAAATTTGGCTAAAAATTCATCGTTGGAGAAAATCTTCTCCTTCCCTTGGAGAAATCTGATGAAACTTCTATGACAACCCTACAATGCATTTCTAAGTATGGCCATAAAAATTCATGTAAAAATTCAACTGCTCGATTTTGTCGTATTTTCATGGGCATTAGCCTTCAAATTTGGCTAAAAATTCATCGTTCGAGAAAATTTGTTCCTTCCCTTGGAGAATTATGATGGAACTTCTCAGACAAACTTACAATATATTTCTAAGCATGGCTGCAAAAAATCATACAAAAATTCAATTTCTCAATTGTATCGTATGTTGGTAGGCATTAGCCCTTAAATTTGTCTAAAAAGTCATCGTTGGATAAAATATGCTCATTCCATTGGAGAAATCTGATAAAACTTCAGGGACAACCTCACAATGCCTTTCTAAGTATGCCCATGAAAAGTCATGAAAAACTTCAACTACATAATTTTTTCATATTTTTGTGAGTATTAGCCTTCAAATTTGGCTAAATATTCATCGTTGGAGAAAATCTGCTCCTTCTTTTGGAGAAATTTGATGAAACACCTGGGACAACCTTACAATGCCTTTCTAAGCATGGTCGTAAAAAAGCATGCAAAAATTTTACCGCTCGACTTTCTTATATTTTCATGGGTTTTTAGCTTTTAAATTTTGCTAAAAATTCATTGTTGTAGAAAATCTGCCCTGCGCTTGGTGAAATTCGATGAAATTTTAGGGACAATTTTACAAAGCCTTTCAAAGCATGGAGTAAAAAATCATGTAACACTTTATTTGCTCAATATTGTTATTTTTCATTGGCTGCCTTCAAATTTGGCTAAAAATTCATTGCTTAAGAAAATGTGCAATTTACCTTTGAGAAATCAGATGAAATTTCAAGTAAAACCTTACAAAGCCTTTTGAAGCATGACCGTAAAAAATCATGTAAAAATTCAATTGTTCGATTTTGTCATATATTCGTGGGCATTAGCCTTTAAATTCTTCTAAAAATTCATTGTGTGAGAAAATCTGCTCCTTCCTTGGAGAAATTCGATGAAACTTCAGGAACAACATTACAATGCCTTTCTAAGCATGGTTACAAAAAATCATGCAAAAATTCATTTGCTTGATTTTCTCGTATTTACGTGCGTATTAGTCCTCAAATTTGGCTAAAAATTCATCATTGGAGAAAATCTGCTCCTTCCATGGGAGAAATCTGATGAAACTTCAGGGACAACCTTACAATGTCTTTCTAAGCATAGTCATAAAAAATATGCAAAACTTAAACTGCACAATTTTCTTATATTTTTATGGGTATTATTAGTCTTTAAATTTGGCTAAAAATTCATCGTTGGAGAAAATCTTCTCCTTCCCTTAGAGAAATCTGATGAAATTTCTGGGACAACCCTACAATGCATTTCTAAACATGCCCATAAAAAATCATGTAAAAATTCAACTACTCGATTTTGTCGTATTTTCATGGGCTAATGCCTTCAAATTTGGCTAAAAATTTATCGTTTGAGAAAATATGTTCCTTCCCTTAGAGAAATCTGATGGAACGTCTCAGATAACCTCACAATACATTTCTAAGCATGGCTGCAAAAAATCATACAAAAATTCAATTGCTCAATTTTATCGTATTTTGGTAGGCATTAGCCTACAAATTTGGCTAAAAAGTCATTGTTAGATAAAATATGCTCCTTCTATTGGAGAAATCTGATGAAACTTCAGGGACAACCTCACAATGCCTTTCTAAGAATGTCGGCAAAAGATCATGCAAAACTTTAAGTACACGATTTTTTCATATTTTCGTGGGTATTAGACTTCAAATTTGGCTAAATAGTCATCGTCAAAGAAAATCTGCTCCTTCCCTTTAAAAAATCTGATGAAACTTATGGGACTACCTTACAATGCCTTTCTAAGCATGACCTAAAAAAGCATGCAAAAATTTAACCGCTTTCACATTTTCACAGGTATTAGCCTTTAAATTTTGCTAAAAATTCATTGTTGTAGAAAATCTATCCTGCGCTTAGAGAAATATGATGAAATTTCAGGGAAACCCTTACAAAGTCTCTCAAAGCATGTCCATAAAAAAGCATGCAACACTTTATTTGCTCAATTTTGCCATATTTTTGTGGGTATTAGCCTTCAAATTTGACTAAAAATTCATCAGTAAAGAAAATATGCACCTTCCCTTTGAGAAATCTGATGAAATTTCAGGGAAAGTTTATAATGCCTTTCTAAGTATTGTCGCAAAAAATCATGTAAAAATTCAATTGTTCAATTTTGTCATATTTTCGTGGGCATTAGCTTTCAAATTTGGCTAAAAATTTATCTTTGGAGAAAATCTACTTCTTCCCTTTGAGAAATCTGATAAAACTTCAGGGACAACCTTATAATGTTTTTTTAAGCATGGCAATTAAAAATCATAGAAAATTCAGCTGGTCGGTTTTTTCATATTTTCATGGGCATTATTAACCTTCAAATTTGGCTAAAAATTCATCGTTGAAAAATATGTGCTCCTTCCCTTGGAGAAATCTGATGAAACTTCATGGACAGCCTTACAATGCATTTTTATGCATGGCATTAAAAATTCATGCAAAACGTTAACTGCTCGATTTTGTAATATTTTCGTGGGCATTAGCCTTTAAATTTGGCTAAAAATTCATCGTTGAAGAAAATCTGCTTATTCCCTTAGAGAAATATGATGAAACTTCAGGAACAACCTTACAATGCCTTTCTAAGAATGACTGTAAAGAATCATGCAAAACTTTAAGTGCTTGATTTTCCCAAATTTTTATTGGTATTAGCCTTCAAATTAGGTTAAAAATTCATTATTGGAAAAAATATGCCCCTTTCGTTAGAGAAATCTAATGAAACTTCACGGATTACCTTACAATCCCCTTCTAAGAATGACCTCAAAAAATATGCAAAAATTCAAATGCTCGATTCAGTCGTATTTTTGTGGGCTGCCTTCAAATTTGGCTAAAAATTCATCGTTGAAAAAATCTGCTCCTTACCTTGGAGAAATCTAATGAAATTTTAGGGACAACCTTACAATGCCTTTCTAAGCATGGCTGCAAAAATTCATTTGCTTGATTTTGTCGTATTAGCCTTCAAATTTGGCTAAAAATTCATCGTTGGAGAAAAATACTCCTTCCAATCGAGAAATCTTATGAAACTTCAGTGACATCCTTACAATGATTTTCTAAGCATGGCAAAAAATTATGTAAAATTTCAACTGCCCAATTTTTTCATATTTTCGTGGCTATTAGCCTTCAAATTTAGCTAAAAAGTCATCATTGGAGTAAATCTGCTCCTTCCCTCAGAGAAATCTGATGAAACATTTGGGACAACCTTACAATGCCTTTCTAAGCATGGCTATAAAAAAGCATGGAAAAATTTTACCGCTCGATTTTCTCATACTTTCATGGGTATTAGCTTTTAAATTTTGCCATTGTTGGGGAAAATCTACCCTGCGCTTGGAGAAATTCGATGAAATTTCAGGGACAACCTACAAAGATTTTCTAGGCCAGGCCGTAAAAATCATGCAACACTTTATTTCCTCAATATTGTCATATTTTCGTTGGCATTAGCCTTCAAATTAGCTAAAAACTCACCAATGAAGAAAAGATGCACTTTCCCTTTGAGAAATTTGATGAAATTTCAGGAAAACATTAAAATGCTTTTCTTAGAATGGCTGTAAAAAATCATGTAAAAATTTAACTGCTCTCTTTTGTCATATTTTTATAGGTATTAGTTTTAAACTTGACTAAACATTCATCATTGGAGAAAATCCTCTCATTCCCTTGGAGAAATTTGATGAAACTTCTGGGGCAACCCTACAATGCTTTTCTAAGCATGGCCGTAAAAAATCATGCAAAAATTCAACTGCTCGATTTTGTCTTATTTTCGTGGGAACCTTCAAATTTGGCTAAAAATCCATCGTTAGAGAAAATCTATTCCTTCCCTTGGAGAAATCTGATGGAACTTCTCAGACAACTTTATAATACAATTCTAAGCATGGCTGGAAAAAATCATGCAAAAATTCAATTGCTCCATTTTAATCTATTTTGGTAGGCATTAGCTTGGCTAAAAGTCATCGTTGGATAAAATATGCTCCTTTGATTGGAGAAATCTGATGAAACTTCAGGGATAACCTTACAAGGCCTTTCTAAGCATGCCCATAAAAAATCATGCAAAACCTCAACTACACAATTTTTTCATATTTTCATGGGTATTATTAGCCTTCAGATTTGGCAAAAAATTCATCGTTGGTGAAAATCTGCTCCTTCCCTTTAAGAAATCTGATGAAACTTCTGGGACAACCTTACAATGCCTTTCTAAGCATGCAAAAATTCATCCGCTCTCATATTTTCGTGGGTATTAGCCTTTAAATTTTGCTAAAAATTTATTGTTGCAGAAAATCTATCCTGTGCTTGGAGAAATATGATGAGATTTCAGGGACAACCTTACAAAGTCGTTCTAAGCATGGCTAAAAATAATCGTGCAACACTTTATTTGCTCAATTTTGTCATATTTTTGTGGGTATTAGACTTCAAATTTGGCTAAAAATTCATCGATGAAGAAAATATGCACTTTCCCTTTGAGAAATCTGATAAAATTTCAGGGAAAACCTTACAATGCCTTTAAAAGCATGGCCGTAAAAAATCTGTATTCTGCTTGTACATCGTTCGTCAATTAAACGACGACCGTAATCGCTGTATTCGCCATATTAACACAAGGGGTACTCAATAAATTTTTCTACATGTATAGGGCATCAAATAATTATTTTCTATAATTATCCTATTTATTCGCTCTAATTAATTAATTTTACTTAAAATTTGGGATGTTACAACTTCAACTCCTCGATTTTCTCATATTTTCATGGGTATTAAAGCCTATAAATTTAGCTAAAAATTCATTGTTGGAAAAACTCTACTCATTCCCTTGGAGAAATATGATGAAACTTCAGGTACAACCTTACAATGCATTTCTAAGCATGGCCGTAAAAAATCATGCAAAAATTAAACTACTCGGTTTTGTGGTATTTTCGTGGGTATTAACCGTCAAATTTAGCTAAAAACTAATTGATGGAGAAAATCTGCTTCTTCCATTGGAGAAATCTGATGAAAACCTTACAATGCTTTTCTAAGCACGGCCGCCAAAAATCATGCACAATTTTAACTACTCGATTTTTTCATATTTTCATGGGTATTAGTCTATAAATTTGGCTAAAAATTCATCAATGGAGAAAATCTTCTCCTTCCCTTGGAGAAATCTGATGAAACTTCTAGGACAACCCTACAATGCATTTGTAAGCATCGCCGTAAAAAATCGTTCAAAAATTCAACTACTCGATGTTATCGTATTTTCATGGGTATTTACCTTCAAATTTTGCTAAAAATTCATCGTTGGAGAATATCTACCCATTCCCTTGGAGAAACCTAATGAAACTTGAGGGACAACCTGAAAATCCTTTTCCAAGTATTGCATTAAAAAATAATGACAAAATTCAACCACTTGGTTTTGTCAAATTTTCATGCGCATTAGCCTTCAAATTTGGCTAAAAAATAATCTTTTAACAAAATCTGCCCTTTCCCTTGGAGAAATATGATGAAACTTCAGGGACAACCTTACAAAGCCTTTCTAAGCATGGTTGTAAAAGAGCATGCAAAAATTCAACTGCTAGGTTTTGCATATTTTCATGGGCATTAGCCTTAAAATTTGGCTAAAAATACTCGTTGGAGAAAATATGCCCATTCCCTTAGAGATATCTGATGAAACTTTAAGGATAACCATACAACACCTTTCTAGACATGGCTGTAAAAAATGATGCGAAACTTTAACTATATGGTTTTGTCATATTTTCGTGGACAATGACCTTCAAATTTTGCTACAAAATCATTGTTGGAAAAAATCGGCTTCATTCTTTTGAGAAATCTGATGAAACTTTAGGGACAACCTTACAATACCTTTCTAAGTATGGTCACAAAAAGGCATGCAAAAATTCAACCACTCAATTTTCTCATATTTTTATTGGTATTGCCTTTAAATTTAGCTAAAAATTCATTGTCGAAGAAAATTTTCCCTTCGCTTGGTGAAATATGATTAAATTTCAGGGACAACCTTACAAAACCTTTTTTAGCATGACTGCAAAAAATCATGTAAAACCTAATTTGCTTGATTTTTTCATATTTGCGTGCACACTAGCCTTTAAATTTGGCTAAAACCTCATCGGTGAAGAAAATCTACTCCTTCCCTTTGAGAAATTTAATAAAATTTCAGGGAAAACCTTACAATGCCTTTTTAAGCATTCAGGGAAAACCTTACAATGCCTTTTTAAGCATGGCTGTAAAAAATCGTGTAAAAATTCAACTACTCAATTTTGTCTTATTTTCGTAGGCATAACTTCAAATTTGGCTAAAAATTCATCTTTGGAGAAAATCTGCTCCTTCCCTTGGATAAATCTCCTGAAACTTAAAGGACAACTTTATATTGTCTTTTTAAGCATGGTCACAAAAAGTCATGCAAAAATTTAGTTGCTTTTTTTTTTATTTTCATGGGCATTATTAGCCTTCAAATTTGGCTAAAAATGCATCGTTGGAGAAAGATATGCTTCTTCCCTTGGAGAAATCTGATGAAATTTCAGGGATAACCTTACAAGGTTTTTCTAAGCATGACCGCAAAAAATAATGAAAAAATTCAACTACTCGGTTTTATCATATATTCGAGCGCATTAGACTTCATATTTGGCTAAAAATAATGACAAAATTTAAGTGCTCGATTTTGTCATATTGTAATGCTTATTAGCCTTTAAATTTGGCTAAAAATCATCGTTTAAGAAAATATGCCCATTTCCATGGAGAAGTATGATAAAATGTAAGGAATAACCTTGCAAAGCTTTTCTAAGCTTGGCTGTAAATAAGAGGGCAAAATTTTAACCACTCGATTTTGTTATATTTTCATGGACATTAGCCTTTAATTTTTGCTAAAAATTCATTGTTGGATAAAATCTGCCCCTTCCATTGGAGAAATCTGATAGTACCTCAGGAACAACCTTATAAACCTTTTCTAAGCAAGGCCGTAAAAGATAATGTGAAAATTCATCCGCAAAAAATCTGATAAAGCTTTAGGGACAACCTCTAGGTAGCAGATAACAGGTAGCAGGTAGCAAGTAGCAGGCTTAAGGTTGCAGGTAGCAGGTAGCAGGTAACAAGTAGCAGGTAGTAGGTAACAGGTAAGAGGTAACAGGTAACGGGTAATAGGTAGCAAGTAGTAAGTAATAGGTAGCAGGTAGTAGGTTGCAGGTAACAGGTTGTAAGTAGCAGGTTGCAATTAGCAGGTTGCAATAGTAGTAGGTTATAGGTAGCAGGTTGATGGTTACAGATAAGTGGATATTAGATCAACTTCATAGTTAAGGTAACAAGTACCCTGATCCCTTAGGCAACTTTAATCAAATTTGCAACCCCGGGTTTAAGCCCAAACTATATTAGTCCCTAAACCCTAAACAACCCAATTCCCTAAAAACCATAAAACCTAAATCCTAAACCTTATTTATAAATTTTTTAAAGAATATGATTTTATTAAAAATTATACTTTATTAACACTCTCAACCACTAAACCGCGTATTAATGACTTGACCAATTCAATCACTGGTTGAGTTTGTAAAATATTGAGTAAAACAAAATCATGAAATTGTTTGTTATCACCATCTAAGTAAAAGTTCTTTTCAAAGAACATGCACGAGTAACTCCACTTTCACCATTAATTTCTTAATAAAAATATCATAGAATATACTAGTGATTAAAGGAGTAAATTCACTAATAATAAACAAGAACTTTGTATCATGGTTTATAGTTAGAATAACAAACGCAAGAAAGGTTTTTCCTATTCAACTTAGCAATAACAAATAAATCAAACCAATAAATAAGACACGTGTGTTTCTAAGTATTGCTGCAAAAAACCATGCCAAAATTTGAGCTTCAGGTAACATTTTCCAATCCCTGGGACTTTACACTAAACACCTTTCTTTTAGAAAAATCTTCCTTTTAAACGCTCAGTTTTGTCATATTTTTCGTAGGTATTAGCCTTCAAATTTCACTAAAAGTTCATTGTCAGAGAAAAATTATAAAACTTTAGGAATGAGAAGGTAGCGTGTTTTTAAGCATTGCTGCAAAAAACGACCCAAAAATTTAAGCTCCGGGTACCATTTTCCATTTCTTAGGATTTTACACTGAATATCTTTGTTTAACAAAGATTTTCTCAATCCCTTGGACAAATCTGATGAAACTTAAGAGACAACCTTACAATGTCTTTATAAGCATGGCTGTAGAAAATCATGCAGAAAAACAACCGCTCGATTTTAACATATTTTATTAGGCATTAACCTTCATATTTGGCTAAAAATTCATCGTTGGAGAAAATCTGCCCCTTCCTTGTAGAACTCTGATGAAACTTTAAGGAAACCTTACAATGCTTTTTTAAGCATGGCCATAAAAAAATGAAAAATTTTAACTGCTCAATTTTCTCATATTTTAATGGGTAGTAGCCTTTAAATTTGGCTAAAAATTCATCGTTGGAGAAAATCTGCTTCTTCCCTTGGAGAAATCTTTGAAACTTCAGGGAAAAGCTTACAATGCCTTTCTAAGTATGGCCGCAAAAAATCATGCAAAAATTCAATTTCTGGATTTTGTCATATTTTCTTGGGCATTAGCCTTCAAATTTGGCTAAACATTCATCGTTGGAGAAAATATGTTCCTTCCCTTGGAGAAATCTAATAAAATTTTAGGGATAACCTTACAATGCCTTTCTAAGCATGGTCGTAAAAATCATGCAAATCTCAACTGCATAATTTTTTTATATTTTTGTGGGTATTAGCCTTCAAATTTGGCTAAAAATTCATCATTGGAGAAAATCTTGTCCTTCGCTTGGAGAAATCTTATGACACTTCTAGGATAACCTTACAATACATTTCTAAGCATTTCCATAAAAAATAAATAACAATATTCAACCGCTTGGTTTTGTCATATTTTCGTGTACTAATGCCTTCTAATTTGGGTATAAAATCATTGTTAAAGAAAATCTGCCACCTCCCTTGGAGAAATATTCTGAAACTTCAGGGACAACTTTACAAAGCCTTTCTAAGGTCGGCGCAAAAAGGCATGCAAAAATTCAACCGCTTGATTTTGTCATATTTTCATGAGCATCAGCTTTCAAATTTGGCTAAAAATTATCGTTGGAAAAAATATGCTCATTCCCTTGGAAATAGCTTACGAAGCTTTGGGGATAACCCTATAATGCCTTTGTAAGCATGACCGTAAAAAATGATGTGAAATTTCAACTATATGGTTTTGTCATATTTTTTATAAACAATAACTTTCAAATTTTGCTAAAAATTCATTGTTGGAGTAAATCTGCTCCTTCCTATGGAGAGATCTGATGAAACTTCAGGGATAACCTTATAATGCCTTTCTAAGCATGGTAGCAAAAAAGCATGCAAAAATTCAACCGCTTGATTTTCTCATATTTTTGTGGTATTAGCATTTAAATGTAGCTAAAAATTCAATTTTGGAGAAAATCTGCCCTTAGCTTGGAGAAATATAATGAAATTTTAGGGACAACCTTACAAAGCCTTTCTAAGCATTGCCGCAAAAAATCATGCAAAACTTTATTTGCTCGATTGTCATATTTTTGTGGGTATTATTAGCCTTCAAATTTGGCTAAAAATTCATCGGTGAAGAAAACCTACTCTTTCCCTTTGAGAAATCTAATGAAATTTCAAGGAAAACCTTACAATGCCTTTCTAAGCATGGCCGCAAAAAATTATGTAATAATTCAACTGCTCGATTTTGTCACATTTTCGTGGGAATGCCTTCAAATTTGGCTAAAAATTCATCTTTGGAGAAAATTACTCCTTCCCTTGGAAAAATCTGTTGAAACTTTATGGGCAACTTTACAATGTCTTTTTATGCATGGCTGCAAAAGCT
Source organism: Clitoria ternatea (assembly GCA_037962975.1). Lineage (NCBI taxonomy): Eukaryota > Viridiplantae > Streptophyta > Magnoliopsida > Fabales > Fabaceae > Clitoria > Clitoria ternatea. Next base: position 62,535,692 of record CM075674.1, read on the forward strand.
TATGCAAAAATTCAATTGCTCAATTTTGTCCTATTTTTATGGGCATTATTATTATTAGCCTTCAAATTTGGCAAAAAATGCATCATTGGAAAATTATATGCTCCTTCCCTTGGAGAAATCTGATGAAACTTTGGTGATAACCTTACAAGGCCTTTTTAAGCTTGACCACAAAAATTAATGAAAAATTCAACTGCTTGGTTTAATCATATTTTCAAGCGCATTAGACTTCAAATTTGGCTAAAAATTAATCGTTGGAGAAAATCTACCTAATTCCTTGGAGAAATCTAATGAAACTTCAGGGACAACCTTAAAATCCTTTTCTAAGCATTGCCATAAAAAATGGTGACAAAATTCAAGTCCTTGGTTTTGTCATATTTTAATGCTTATTAGCCTTCAAATTTGGCTAAAAACCATCATTTAAGATAATATGCCCATTTCAATGGAGAAGTATGATCAAACGTCAGGAATAACGTTACAAAGCTTTTCTAAGCTTGGCCACAAATAAGTGTGCAAAATTTCAACTGCTTGGTTTTATCATATTTTTGTGGGCATTAGCCTTTAATTTTTACTAAAAATTCATTGTTGTAGAAAATTTGCCCCTTCCCTTGAAGAAATCTAATAATACTTCAAGAACAACCTTACAATCCCTTTATAAGCTTTAGTCACAACCTCTAGGTAGCAGATGACAGGTAGCAGGCTTCAGGTTACAGGTAGCAGGTAGCAACTTGCGGGTAGTAGGTAACAAGTAATACGTAGCAGGTAGATAGTAGTAGGTAACCGGTAACAGGTAGCAGGTAACACGTAGCAGGTAGCAGGTTGTAAGTAATAGGTTGCAGGTAGCTGGTTGTAGGTTTTAGGTACTAGTTGGTACCTTGTAATTTGTAACAGATAGGTGGATATTAGATCAACTTTATAGTTAAGGTAACAAGTACCCCAATCCCTAAGCTAACCCTAATCAAATTCAGAACCTCAGGTTTAAGCCCTAACCATATTAGTCCCTTAACCCTAAACAACCCGATTCCCTAAAAACCATAAAACCTAAATCCTAAACCTTATTTATAAATTTTTTAAAGAATATGATTTTATTAAAAATTATACTTTATTAACACTCTCAATCACTAAACCGCGTATTAATAACTTGACCAATTCAATCACTGGTTGAGTTTGTAAAATATTGAGTAAAACAAAATCATGAAATTGTTTGTTATCACCATCTAAGTAAAAATTCTTTTCAGAGAACATGCACGAGTAACTCCACTTTCACCATTAATTTCTTAATAAAAATATCATATAATATACTAGTGATGAAAGGAGTAAATTCACTAATAATAAATAAGAACTTTGTATCATGGTTTGTAGTTAGAATAACTGATAAATGTTTTAGAACACCATTATATAGGTTTAATTCAACTAGAATTTTATATCACTCCCACTGTATTTTCTTAAATTTACATGATTTATGCTTCCTTCCCACTTTATTCTACTCGGGTACTTTTATTTTGCAGAAATTAATAGATTTGGAATTATTGAAGATTCATTTTAAGAGTGAATGAATGTAAATGGAAAATAGATTCAAGAACTCAAGATTTCCAACCCAAAAAGATGATCAAAGTGCCCAAAGATCAAAAAAGGAAGCCATAAGCAAATTTATGCCAAAAAAGGACCAAAAAGCACCAAGAAATACAATAACAGGGTGTGAATCGATTCACCACTAATGGGAATCGATTCACATGTTAAATTTGGCCCAAAATTGCATAAACATACATAAGGAATCGATTCCTCACTTCATGAATCGATTCTTGCATGCATGAATCGATTCCCCAAGCTGTTTTTCATGCCATGAATCGATTCCTCATGCCATGAATCGGTTCCTCAGTTCATGAATTGATTCCCATGTCCATGAATCGATTCCCACATCAAATGAATCGATTCATACGCTATTTTTATGGAAAAATACCCTGGAGGAATCGATTCATCAATCAAATCATGCGCCGAATAATTAGAAATAGCAAAACGCAACTTGGAAATAGCTGGAAATCATGCACCAAAAATTTCCACTTGCTCCTTAAATCACGCAAGCGTTTTCATTCGGTGTCTCCCTTCCATCGCCTATAAAAGAAGATGAAGTTGCAAGCAGAGAGCATCCAATATTCATTCTTCGTTCCTCTCTTTTTTTTTCCTTCATTTTCCTTTCTGTTCTATTTTCTTTCTCTTTTTATTTTCTTTTCTTTCTTTCTTTTATTTGTTGTGTAAGAGTTGTGAGGATTGTGAAATTGAGTGTTCCAATTTGTAATTTATGGAGGAATATTGCAACAAGAAAATACAGTGGTGAAATTATTTTGAGCTTTTGGAGAAACCTGTAAGTCTTTATTTTTACCATGTCTTGTATGTTTTATTTTTCTATCATGTGTATAAATTTGAATTATTTCATGAGTAACTAAATTAAATATCTTGGGATTTTAGGGGTGTGACAATATTTTGTGTTAATGTTATTTTGACTTTGATTTAAATAAATTTCTATTTTCCATTTAGTTTAAATTATGCTGAATGCTCTTAGTGATTCCTAACAAGAACCTAAGTGATAAAACTGTATACTTGCGGGTATACTAGTAAGTTTAAGTAATTAATAGAATCAAGAGATTTATTGTTACTGGAAAGTTTTTGTACTAAGCCTAAGGTTTTGAAATACTTTTTGTGACCACAGTAAAACCGTTAAAGTAATCAAAATCTTTTGGGGAATAAATAAGGGATTTTCACAAAATGATAATGGGCCTTTCTTAGGGATTGAACATTGTTCTCCATAAGTTAGGTACATTAATAGGATTCCGAGAGGAGCATATTAATTAGCTTAAGGAAAATCCACCTTGGAAAACGTAATTCGATTCTTATTTATGAAAAGTTAAAATTCATTAACATAAAATAGAGTCTTGATCCCTCAAAATCCGAAGATACTCTCAATTCTGATTTTTAAGTGTCTAGAAAATTTTGTTTATTTATTCGTATTCTGTGCAACTTTATTTTGTTTTAGAAAAAAACATTAAAAATCAATTGTGTGGATAATTAAATTTCATTATGCTGGTACTTTGAACACAGTCCCTGTGGAGACGATAATCTTTTATATCACGCGACATAACCAGTGAGCTTGCGGGCCCTATCAAGTTTTTGGCGCCGTTGCCGGGGACTGTTGTCCCTCAAATATCGGCAATATTGAAATTCGATTAGATCATACTTATTAATATTTTTATTTTATTTTATTTGTTTTGTTTGTTTCTTTTTATATTTTTTCTGTATTTTTATTTTTATTCTGTTGTTATTTTGTATTTTCTTCTTTATTTTTTGTATATGTTGTTGTTTTATTTTTATGATTGTTTGTTTTATTTGTCATTTATTTTCTTTTTATGCAACGAAGCCGTAGTGTCGATTTAAACTTAGGATTTGACCCTGAGATAGAACGTACCCTTAGAGCTTTGAGAAAACAACAAAAATATCAAAAATAAGAAAAAGAAAAACAAATGGCAGACCAAAACAGAGCCTTAAGAGATTTTGCAGCTCTAAGTACAAATGGAAGAGGGTCTAGCATCCTTAGACCCATAGTGGAGGCTACAATTTTAAATTGAAGCCTTCACTACTCTCTATGGTTCAACAGAACCAATTCAGAGGATTACCCTCCGAAGATCCAAATCTTCATCTTCAAATCTTTCTTGAATACTGTGACACCCTGAAGATGAACGGAGCCACCAATGATGCCTTTCGCTTGAGACTGTTCCCTTTCTCCTTAAGAGATAAAGCGAGAGCGTGGTTGAATTCTCTTCTTGAAGGATACATCACGACTTGGGAACAACTATCAAGTGCTTTCATCAATAAGTGGTACCCAAGAAATAAAACTGATTTGTTAAGAAAACAAATAATCAATTTTTCACAAAAAGATGATGAATCCTTATATAAAGCCTGGGAAAGATACAAGGAGTTGCTGAAAGAATGTCCTCACCATGGGATAGAAAGGTGGTTGACAATCCATATTTTCTATAATGGACTAACTTCCACACAAAAGATCTCTTTAGATGCTGCAGCTGGAGCAGCCTTCATGAGTAAAAATGTTGATGAAGCTCAGAACTTGATTGAAGAAATAGCTCAAAACACTCACCAGTGGAACTCTAAGAGAGGATTACCTGCTAAAACACCAGGTAAGTACTCTGTTGATGCTCTTTCCCTACTTTCTACGAAAGTTGAAGCATTAACATTAAAACTTGATAAAATAGGGTCAACAGGTGCTACTAATATTGTTTGTGGTGTTTCAGGACATGGAGCTACAAACTGCCATTTAGCAATGACCCTTAATCAAGAACAAGAAATGCAACAGGTGGATGCTATTGGAAACTTTAGTGGAAATTTTCAAAATAACTATAGACCTCCACAAGGTCCACCTGGCTTCCAAAATAGGCCACCTCCATTCCAAGGTAATCAAAGTAACTACAAACCTCAACAAGGATCCTATATTCCATAAAAATCAAAGCTAGAATCCTTGATGGAGACATTTATAGCTACTCAACTTAAACAAAATAATGAATTCTCTGAGGCAATAAAGAACTTAGCTTCAAAAGTGGATTCTCTTACCACCCATAATAAAATATTGGAAAATCAGATTGTCCAACAAGCTTCTTATTCTACAAGAGCACCAGGAACATTTCCTGGAAAACCTGAAACTGGACCATCCAACCAAACCATGGCTGTCACTCTCAGGAGTGGAACTCAATATGATGGGCCAGTTGGCAAGACTGGAAAGGATGAAAAGAAAATGGATGAATCTCTATCTCACCCAGTGATTGAAGAAGAAAAACCACAAGAAAAGAATAAGTAGGTTAAGCCACATCAACCTTCTCTCCTATTTCCTCAGCGCTTAGAGAAAGCAAAGTTGGACAAACAATTTGGTAAGTTTCTTGATGTTTTAAAGAAATTGTATATCAATATTCCCTTCACAGATGCTTTGCAGCAAATGCCTACATATGCGAAGTTCCTGAAGGACATTTTGTCCAACAAAAGAAGACTGGAGGAAGATGGTACAGTGGCACTTACTGAAGAGTGCAGTGCTCTAATTCAAAGGAAGCTTCCACCCAAGCTCCAAGATCCAGGTAGTTTCTCTATTCCTTGTATGATTGGTGATATGAATATAGATAAAGCATTGTATGATTTAGGAGCGAGTGTGAGTTTAATGCCATTATCTGTTGCTAAAAAGTTAAGATTGGGTGAGCTAAAACCTACTAGGATGTCTTTACAGTTGGCTGATAGATCTGTAAAATATCCTGTAGGAATTTTAGAGGATGTTCCTATTAAGGTAGGAAAACTTTTTATACCTGCTGACTTTGTTGTGCTTGAAATGGACAAAGATTCTTTGATTCCTATTATTTTAGGCAGACCATTTTTAGAAACTACAGGTGCTGTGATCAATGTCAAGAATGGTAAGTTGTCTCTAACTGTTGGAGACCAAAAGGTTGATTTTAACTTGAAAAATGTTTTAGAAAAACCTTTTAATAATGTTTGCTGTAGTGTGGATTTTGTTGAACAAGTGGTAAAGGAAGTAACCCTTCCTAATGACCCACTTGAAACTGTTTTCATGATTGAGCCTGCAGGAACATCTGATTGCTCTGAGGCCCCACTAAAACATGATACTGAGGTCATGTGTGACAAAGTGGTAAGCCCCAATGTGGAATTAAAACCTTTACCAGCTTTATTAAGGTATGAGTTTCTTGGTCCTAATTCTACATATCCTGTGATTGTTAATGCTAAATTGAATCCATGTGAAACTAAAAAACTTTTGAAACAACTTAGGTTGTATAGAAAGGTAATAGGTTATACAATGGATGATATCAAAGGGATTAGCCCTTCTCTTTGTATGCATAGGATTACTATAGAAGATAAAAGTAGGCCCACAGTGCAACCACTTAGGAGATTAAATCCAAAAATGCAAGAAGTGGTTAAAAAGGAAATTTTGAAATTACTTGATGCTGGAGTCATATATCGTGTTGATAGTAGTAAATGGGTAAGTCCTGTTCATGTGGTGCCTAAAAAGGGGGGAATAACTGTGATTGAAAATGACAAACATAAATTGATTCCTACTAGGATTGTCTCTGGTTGGCGCATGTGCATTGATTATAGAAAGTTAAATAGCGCCACAAAAAAAGATTATTTTCCTCTCCCTTTTATTGATCAGATGCTTGAAAGTCTTGCGAAACACTCGTATTTCTGTTATTTGGATGGGTATTTAGGTTTTCATCAAATTCCATTCATCCATCTGATCAAGAAAAGACTACCTTCACTTGCCCTTATGGGACTTATGCTTATAGGTGTATGCCTTTTGGTCTATGTAATGCACCTGCGACTTTTTAAAGGTGTATGCAAGCAATTTTTTCTGACCTTATTGAAAATGTGATGGAAGTCTTTATGGATGATTTTTCAGTGCATGGTTTGGATTTTGATAACTGTTTAACAAATTTGTGCCAAGTCTTGCAGCGTTGTGAAGAGACCAATCTGGTCTTGAATTGGGAAAAATGCCATTTTATGGTAAGAGAAGGCATAGTTCTTGGACACTTAGTGTCTGAAAGAGGTATAGAAGTTGATAAGGCTAAAGTGGAAGTGATTGAAAAATTGCCCCCACCAACAAATGTGAAAGGTATTCGGAGTTTTGTTGGACATGCAGGGTTTTAGCGTCGGTTCATTAAAGATTTCTCCAAGATCACAAAGCCTCTTACAACTCTTCTGGGTAAGGATGTGCCTTTCAATTTTGATTCATCTTGTATGGAAGCTTTTTGCAGGATTAAGCAAGCTTTAATCTCTGCACCCATCGTGTAACCACCTGATTGGGAACTCTCGTTCAAGTTGATGTGTGATGCGAGTGGTTACGCAGTGGGGGCTGTGCTTGGGCAACGGAAGGACAAAAAGCTCCATGTAATTCATTATGCCAGCCGGACGCTAGATGATGCTCAGGTAAATTATGCCACAACTGAAAAAGAACTATTAGCAATTGTCTTTGCTTTTGATAAATTTAAATCTTACTTGGTAGGTTCACATGTTATTGTTTACACCGATCACTCTGCCATTAAGTATCTATTGAATAAAAAGGAAGCAAAGCCTAGGTTAATTAGGTGGATTCTAATATTGCAAGAATTTGACTTGGAAATTAAAGAAAAGAAGGGTACCGAGAACTTGGTCGCTGACCACCTGTCTAGGTTGATATCTGAAAAAGAAGAAACAAATAATAATCCCATCAATGAATCTTTTCCGGATGAACAACTCTTTAGTCTTAGTATCCAACATGTTCCTTGGTATGCTGATTTTGTAAATTTTCTTGCGTGTGGTATCTTACCTCCTGATCTTAGCTTTCAGCAAAGGAAAAAGTTTTATGAAGATGTTAAGCATTATTATTGGGATGAACCACTCTTATTCAAGCAATGTGTTGATGGTTTGATTCGAAGGTGTGTTCCACAAGATGAGGTCCATGATATCCTAAACCATTGCATTCTCTTTCCTGTGGAGGGCACATGAGCACCTCCAAGACAGCCGCTAAAATATTGCAAGCTGGGTACTATTGGCCAAATATTTTTAAGGATGTACGTAAGTATGTTCTCACTTGTGATGCTTGCCAAAGAACAAGTAACATTGGTAAGAGACATGAAATGCCATTGAATACCATTTTAGAAGTTGAATTGTTTGATGTATGGGTGTTGATTTTATGGGACCTTTTCCTTCCTCTTTTGGAAATCAGTTCATATTAGTGGCAGTTGACTATGTGTCAAAATGGGTGGAGCCCATTGCTTCACCCTATTCTGATTCTAAGACTGTTATTAAACTTTTCAAGAAAATAATATTTCCAAGGTTTGGGGTCCCAAAATGTGTTATAAGTGATGGAGGGTCTCATTTTATTGAGAAAACTTTTCAGACCCTTCTAAAAAAATATGGAGTTAGGCATAAGGTTGCTACCCCATATCACCCACAAACTAGTGGACAAGTTGAGGATTGGTCTATTAAGTGGTTAATACATCACGTAAGGATTGGTCTATTAAGTTAGATGATTCCTTATGGGCGTATTGAACCACATACAAAACTCCCATTAGAACCACACCTTTTAAGCTAGTATATAGGAAGCCTTTCCATTTACCTGTTGAGCTAGAATATAAATCTTTTTGGGCTGTTAAAACTCTTAACTTTGATCATAAGGCTACAGGTGAACACAGATTGTTGGAATTAAATGAGCTTGAAGAACTCCGTCTAGATGCATACGAAAATGCCAAAATTTATAAAAAAAACCAAACAATGGCATGACCGTCACATCCTACAGAGAACATTTAATCCAGGTGATATAGTTTTACTATTTAATTCCAGAATGAAACTTTTTCCAGGTAAACTGAGATCCCGATGGTCGGGACCATTCAAGGTAACAAAGGTCTTTCCCTTTGGAGCTGTCAAACTATGGAGCGAGAAATCTGGTACATTTAAGGTAAATGGACAGAGAGTAAAGCACTACCTGGCAAGTGAACCAATACGACAAACAAATGACTTAGACTTATTTGATGCTCCTAATGAGTAAATCCAAACGGTAAGAAGTCTGGCTGAAGACTCTAAACTTAGCACTAATGGGAGGTAACCCCATGTATGTTTTTCTTAATTTTAATTAATAAAAAAATGTCAAAAGCTAGTTTGGAGTGACTATGGTTAAGTTTTCTTATCCTTCTACTATTCATTCTAACATTGAGGACAATGTCAAATTCTGGTTTGGAGTGGTAGATAAGAAAACTTAACTATTTTTATTTGCATAGTGTGATTGTTATGTTTTTCATGCGTGTGTGTTTTACTTGTTTTGTTTGTCATCTTGTAATTTACCATGATTGCATGATAATTAACTTTGAACATAAAGCTAAAGTATCTAAGGACCCTAAAATTTCGAGTAAAATTTTTCAAAATTTGATTGTTTAAATGCCAAATCAATGTATAAATGAACTTTATGTGATTAAAATTTTCTTTGAAAAAGACTTTCCATGGTTAGGCTTGAGCCAAAATGGGTTATTTATCAAACAAATTTTCAAACCTATATTTTCTTGATTGAGTGAATCTCATAATCATTGATATTCTAGAACTTATTTTTTCAACCGATTCAAAATGGTTTTTGATTGTATGTCTTCGGATGATAAGGGCACAATTAGGTCTTATTCTTAAGCCTCAGAATTTTTGCATAATTTGACCCCTAGTTGCCCCTTTTGAGCCTGAAAGTGAAAATTTTTCTTTGAAACCTTTCGTTGACTGATGTTCTCTTAATGGTGAAAAAGTTGGAAATTTAGTGGAGCAAAGAAATAAAAAGGACTTAAGAAAAATATGTTATGGGATGCAAAAAAAAAGCAAGAAAAAGAAAAAGAAAATCAAAAAGATGATATTCAATGAATTACAAAAAGTCCATAAAAGTTCAAAAATTTGCTCTGTTAGTTTCTGAATTTATGATGGTGATTTGAATCATTCATGACTGTTTAAGCCTTTTTATATTCCATCTTTCTTGAAATTCCTACCTTGACAATACAACCCATGGCCACATTACAACCTTTGAAAAACCTTTAGACTTTGACATACTTTCTATCTAAACTGTGGAGTTTTTGGTTTATTAACAAGCTTATGGTAATATTTTTGACTATGATGATTGGAGTGATACACAAACCATGAAAAACTTTGAGTAAAAATTGAGAGAAGAGTATCCTCTGTCTTGACAATGAAAATTCATTCACATAAGAAAATTAATATTGGCATTTGAATAAATCTATTTCTCTGTTTTGGATTCCTTAGTTTACTAAGCTTAGGGTTTTTCGTATCTTATCTTGTGAATATGGTGATTGCTTGAGGACAACCAATGTTTTAGTTTGGGGTAGTTTGATAAGTGTTTTAGAACACCATTATATAGGTTTAATTCAACTAGAATTTTATATCATTCCCACTGTATTTTCTTAAATTTACATGATTTATGCTTCCTTCCCACTTTATTCTACTCAGGTACTTTTATTTTGCAGAAATTAATAGATTTGGAATTATTGAAGATCCATTTTAAGAGTGAATGAATGTAAATGGAAAATAGATTCAAGAACTCAAGATTTCCAACCCAAAAAGATGATCAAAGTGCCCAAAGATCAAAAGTGGAACCCATAAGCAAATTTATGCCAAAAAGGGACCAAAAAGCACCAAGAAATGCAATAACAGGGGTGTGAATCGATTCACCACTGATGGGAATCGATTCACACGTTAAACTTAGCCCAAAATTACAAAAACATGCATGAGGAATCGATTCCTCACTTCATGAATCGATTCCTGCATGCATGAATCGATTCCCCAAGTTGTCTTTCATGCCATGAATCGATTCCTCATGCCATGAATCGATTCCTTAGTTCATGAATCGATTCCCATGTCCATGAATCGATTCCCACTTCAAATGAATCGATTCATAGGCTGTTTTTATGGAAAAATACCCTAGAGGAATCGATTCATCAATCAAATCATGCGTCGAATCATTGGAAATAGCAAAATGCAACTTGGAAACAGCTGGAAATCATGCACCGAAAATTTCCACTTGCTCCTTAAATCACGCACGTCTTTTCATTCGGTACCTTCTTTCCATCGCCTATAAAAGAAGAAAAAGTTGCAAGCAGAGAGCATCCAACATTCATTCTTCATTCCTCTCTTTTCTTTTTCCTTTGTTTTCCTCTCTGTTCTATTTTCTTTCTCTTTTTATTTTCTTTTCTTTCTTTCTTTTATTTGTTGTGTAAGAGTTATGAGGATTGTGAAATTGAGTGTTCCAATTTGTAATTGGTGGAGGAATATTGCAACAAGAAAATACAGCGGTGAAATTATTTTGAGCTTTTGGAGAAACCCGTAAGTCTTTATTTTTACCATGTCTTGTATGTTTTATTTTTCCATCATGTGTATGAATTTGAATTATTTCATAAGTAACAAAGTTAAATATCTTGGGATTTTAGGGGTGTGACAATATTTTGTGTTAATGTTATTTTGACTTTGATTTAAATAAATTTCTATTTTCCATTTATTTCAAATTGTGCTCAATGTTCTTAGTGATTCCTAACAAGAACCTAAGTGATAAAACTGTATACTTACGGGTATATTAGTAAGTTTAAGTAATTAATAGAATCGAGAGATTTATTGTTACTGGAAAGTTTTTGAACTAAGCCTAAGGTTTTGAAATACTTTTTGTGACCACGGTAAAACCGTGAAAGTAATCAAAATCTTCTGGGGAATAAATAAGGGATTTTTACAAAATGATAATGAGTCTTTCTTAGGGATTGAACGTTGTTCTCCATAAGTTAGGTACATTAATAGGATTTCGAGAGGAACATATTAATTAGCTTAAGAAAAATCCGCCTTGGAAAACTTAATTCGATTCTTATTTATGAAAAGTTAAAATTCATTAACATAAAATAGAGTCTTGATCCCCCGAAATCCCAAGATACTCTCAACTCTGATTTTTAAGTGTCTAGAAAATTTTGTTTATTTATTCGTATTCTGTGCAACTTTATTTTGTGTTTTATTTTATAAAAAAAATTAAAAATCAATTGTGTGGATAATTAAATTTCAATATGCTGGTGCTTTGAACACAGTCCTTGTGGAGATGATAATCTTTTATATCACGCGACATAACCCGTGCGCTTGCGGGCCCTGTCAATAACAAATGCAAGAAAAGTTTTTCCTAATGAACTTAACAACAACAAATAAGTCAAACCAATAAATAAGACATGTGTGTTTCTAAGTATTGCTACAAAAAACCATGCCAAAATTCGAGCTCCGGGTAACATTTTCCAATTCCTAGGACTTTACACTAAATAACTTTCTTTTAGAAAAATCTACCTCTTCCCTTGGAGAAAACTAATGAAACTTTAGGGCAACCTTACAATGCCTTTCTAAGAATGACCGTAAAAAAATCATGCAAAAATTCAACTTCTTGATTTTGTCATATTTTTCATTGGCATTAGCCTTCAAATTTAACTAAAAATTCATCATTGGAGAAAAATTATGAAACTTTAGGAATAAGAAAATTGCATGTTTCTAGACATTGCTGTAAAAAATGATACAAAAATTCAAGCTTTAGCTACCATTTTCCATTTGCTGGGATTTTACACTAAATATCTTTGTTTTAGAAAAATATGCCAATTTCCTTGGCAAAAACTAATGAAACTTTAGGGACAACCTTACAATAACTTGCTAAGCATGGCTATAGAAAATCATGTAAAAATTCAACCGCTCAGTTTTGTCATATTTTTCGTGCAATTATAACACTTCATCGTTGGAGAAAAATTATGAAACTTTGAGAACAAAAAGATAATGTATTTCTAGGAATTTTATACTAAATATCTTTGTTTTAGAAAATTCTGCCCCTTTCATGGGAGAAAACTAATTAAACTTAAGAGAAATACCTTACAATGCCTTTCTAAGCATGGGCGCAAAAAATCATTTAAAAATTCAACCGCTTGATTTTGTCGTATTTTTTGTGGGTATTAGCCTTCAAATTTCACTAAAAGTTCATCGTTGGAGAAAAATTATGAAACTTTGGGAATAAGAAGGTAGCGTGTTTCTAAGCATTACTGTAAAAAATGACCCAAAAATTTGAGTTCCGGGTACCATTTTCAATTTTTAGGATTTTACACTAAATATCATTATTTTACAAAAATATGCTCATTCCCTTGGAGAAATCTGATGAAACTTAAGGGACAACCAAACAATGCCTTTATAAGTATAGCCGCAGAAAATCATGCAGAAAAACAATGCCTTTAACATATTTTATTAGGCATTAGCCTTCAAATTTGGCTAAAAATTCATCGTTGGAGAAAATCTGCCCCTTCTTGTAGGTTTCTGATGAAACTTTAGGGACAACTTTACAATGCCTTTTTAAACATGGGCACAAAAAATCATGCAAAAATTCAATCGCTCCGTTTAGTCATATTTTTATGGGCATTAACCTTCAAATTTGACTAAAAATTCATCATTAAAGAGAATCTGCCCCTTCCCTTGGATAAATATGATGAAACATCAGGGGCAACCCTACTATGCTTTTATAAGCATGACCACAAAAAATCAGGCAAAAAATTAACCACTCGGTGTTAACCTATTTTTGTGGGTATTAGCCATCAAATTTGGGTAAAAATTCATCTTTGTAGAAAATCTGCCTATTCCCTTTCAGAAATCTAATGAAACTTCAGGGACAACCTTATAATGCCTTTCTAATCCTGGCCATAAAAAATCATGCAAAACTTCAACTGCTCGATTTTCTCATATTTTCGTGGGTATTAAAGCCTATTTGGCTAAAAATTCATCGTTGCAAAAAATGTACTTGTAACAGCCTGGTTTTTGAGAATAGGAAACCAGACCCTCAGGACTCTTAAGGACACTTTGTTGAGCTTTTGGTAAGAAGCTTGAGGCTTCGGCCTGTTCCCCGAATAGTTTAGAATAAGAAAATAGAGAGACACAGAGTTTAATCTGAAAGATAAGAATACTGAGAGAATGTAATAAGTGAGAAAGGTAGAAATAAGAAAATAATAAATAACATTTGACAACACTGTTTAATTAGAAAAAAAATGTAACGACAATTATTTCAAGTACAAATTAATTTATAACTATATTTATTCAATAATTATTTTTTGTTGACAATATTTAATAGATAAATAATTATAATAATTTATTTTGAAATTATATATATATATATTAAATTATTTATTTATTTGATAATTATATTTAATATGATACTACTTGGTTCCTCAGATTTCAACTATAGGACCCAGCCCGAGGTCAGACTCTGACTGTTCAACTCAAGACTAGTGATCCAGTAGGGATACTAGTCCTGTTAGAATCTCTGTGAAGAATCAAAGGTGTCTGACTTGGCCTGATAAGCTCAATCAGAACCTTTGGCGTCTTCTACGTTTGACCGTTCATATACCTCGGGATATCTGATAGTGACACAATTAGTCTCTGGTGAGTCATTTCGGTGTTTTAGGAATTTTTCCTGAAGGGACCGAAGCTTGATTCGGACTCTATCATCCCTGTTTTTCAATAAGTTGATTTCCTTAGAAATCGCTTTAAAACTCGACCCGAATACTTTTGATGTTTTGGACCTAGATTTTTCATATGATCTTAGGATCGAATGATTTTGGTCTCAATCTCTTCATTTTGAAAAGATCTTCAATCTCCATTTCTAGCCCCGAACTCCGACTCTTACTCTGTCAACCTCAAAATCGAAGATTAAGTATATTCGTCTCAAAATTCCACTATTTCAATATTTTTCTTTGCGCTTGGTTCAGAAACAAATTCATAACTTTCTCATACAACCTTATATGTGTACAAACTTGGTGTCAAAATCTCCGTAACAAAATTATCTATGTTTTTTGTGAAGATATCAATAGCTAACTTGATAATTGTTTTATAACACAATAAATTAGATTTAGTTTGCTTAGGATTTTAATCATTATGCACTGTATTTCCTTAATTTTTGTGATTTTCGCTTTCTTTCCACTATTCTATTTGGGTATTTTATTTTGCAGAAATTAATAAAATTAAGGAACAAGTACAAAGATAATCCAAGGGTCAATAACAAGAGAAAAACGACCATCAAATCATAAAGAAACAAGAAGAACAAGCCCCAGTGAAAAAAGAGCAACAAAAGCATGAAAATGGGCTATTAGTGCGCTGTCTATTAGTGCGGTTGTAACAGGAACCACACTAATAGGGTGTGAATCGATTCACACATTATAAAAGTGCCAGGGAATGAATTTTTGAAGCATGAATCGATTCCCCTCTTGCATGAATTGATTCACATGTGAAAAATGGCCTAAAATTGCAAAAAAATGCATGAGGAATCGATTCCTCACTACATGAAACGATTCCTACATGCATGAATCGATTCCCCCCTTTCATGATTCGATTCCTAGGCTGTTTTTTATGCCATGAATCGATTCCTCATGCCATGAATCGATTCATGATGCTAGGAATCGATTCCCACCTTTATGAATCGATTCACATGCTATTTTTTATAGAAAAATACCCTGGAGGAATCGATTCATCACTGAAATCATGCACCGAAAATCATTGGAAACAACAAATAAGTAAATTGGAGGCAGCTGGAATAGCTGGAAATCATATGCACCAAAAGTTTCCAACTTGCAACGCCTTTTCTTAGCTGGCTTCCTCCCTTCCTTCGCCTATAAAAGGAGAAGTAATCCAAGCAGAGAAGGCATTCAGTTCTCATTCATTCACTTCGTTCCTTTCTTTTCTTTTCCTTCGTTTTCCTCTCTGTCCCGTTTCTTTCTCTTTTATTTTCTTTTTCTTTCTTTTATTTTAAGAGTTGTGAGAATTGTGAAATTGAGTGTTCCAATTTGTAATTGGTGGAGGAATATTGCAACAAGGAAATACAGTGGTAAAATTATTTTGAGCTTTTGGAGAAACCTGTAAGTCTTTATTTTTACCATGTCTTGTATGTTTTACTTATCCATCATGTGTATGAATTTGAATTATTTCATGAGTAACTAAATCTTTTATCTTGGGATGAAGGGGGTATGATAATATTTTATGATAATGTTATTTTGACTTGGAATTAAATAAATTTCTGTTTTCCATTTAGTTCAATTAATGCTCAATTCTCTTAGTGATTCCTAACAAGAACCTAAGTGATAAAACTGTATACTTGCGAGTATATTAGTAAGTTTAAGTAATTAATAGAATCGAGAGATTTATTGTTACTGGAAAATTTTTGAACTAAGTCTAAGGTTTTGAAATACTTTTTGTGACCTCGGTAAAACCGTGAAAGTAATCAAAATCTTTTGGGGAATAAATAAGGGATTTTCATAAAACGATAATGGGCCTTTTCTAAGGATTAAGCAGCGCTTTCCATAGGTTAGGTACATTAATAGGATTCCGAGAGGAACATATTAATTAGCTTAAGGAAAATCCGCCTTGGAAAACTTAATTTGATTCTTATTTATGAAAAGTTAAAATTCATTAACATAAAATAGAGTCTTGATCCCCTGAAATCCCAAGATACTCTCAACTCTGATTTTTAAGTGTCAAGTAAATTTTGTTTCTAAATTTATTTTTAATTTCTGTTTTATTTTACAAAAACATTAAAAATCAATTGTGTGGATAATTAAATTTCAATATGCTGGTACTTTGAAAACAGTCCCTGTGGAGAACGATAATCTTTTATATTACGTGACATAACTCGTGCGCTTGCGAGCCCTGTCAAGTTTTTGGCGCCGTTGCCGGGGACTGTTGTCCCTTAAATATCGGCAATATTGAAATTCGATTAGATCATACTTGTTAATATTCTTTTTATTTTTTTATTTTTTTGTTTTGTTTGTTTCTTTTTTTATATATTTTTTCTGTATTTTTATTTTTACTTATTTTATTCTGTTTGTTATTTTGTATTTTGTTCTTTATTCTGTGTATCTGTTGTTGTTTTATTTTTTGTGATTATTTGTTTTATTTGTCATTTATTTTCTTTTTATGCGGCAAAGCCGTAGTGTCGATCTAAACTTAGGATTTGACCCTGAGATATAACGTACCCTTAGAGCTTTAAGAAAACAACAAAAACAACAAAAACAAGGAAAAGAAAAACAAATGGCAGACCAAAATAGAGCCTTAAGAGATTTTGCCACTCCAAATACAAATGGAAGAGGGTCTAGCATCCTTAGACCCACAGTGGAGGCCAGTAATTTTGAATTGAAGCCTTCACTACTCTCTATGGTTCAACAGAACTAATTCGGAGGTTTACCCTCTTAAGATCCAAATCTTCATCTTCAAATCTTTCTTGAATACTGTGACACCCTGAAGATGAACGGAGCCACCAATGATGCCATTCGCTTGAGACTGTTTGTAACACCCTAATTTTTAATTAAATAAATTAAACCAACAGGGAAATTTTTCCAAATTCTAAAGTTAATAAACCATACATAATCTGTTCGGATAACAAAACCGAGCGCAACAAGGAAAAAAAAGGAGGGGAAGAAGACAAGGGAAATGGGCAATGCACAGCGAAAAGGGGAAGCGCTTAAGCGAAACTACACCCGGCATCCAGTCACTCCACTCAGTATTTTCCCTACTCGGATTTCATACGTATGGTTCACTCGGGAAGGTCCACTTCTTAATTTACTTGGATTGACCCTAATACATACTAGTTTCATCCAGACAGCCTATCACACTCCGTGGCTTCACCTGATCAGATTATGTATATATATATATATACTGGCAACCCGAAAATGATCCCCAAGCCGCTCACTCGGAATCCACAGAGACTTCTCACTCGGAATAACTTTCATGCCCATCACGCCACTCGGGACATTTCACTCACTTTTCACTCGGTGTCCATAATATTTCCTACTCTGATTTTCCCACTAAGTCAAGGCGCGCTTGGGTTCTCTAGCTACTTATTAATTTATTACTATGGGCCCACTTAAAGTCTTAGGTGTCGTTCCCTAGTCGGTGAACTCTCACTTGGCGGATTCTCAATCGGAAATCGTTGATTAATCTCCACTCGGAAAATCTCACAGATATTACTTAAAGAATTCAAACCAATTCCCGCTCCAGGCTATATGACCTCACTTACTCGGTGCTACCCGACTCCTCATCACTCGAAGAATCTCCCTATCTCGCTTTCCCCAACAACTTAGCTCCGCTTCTACCCATAGTCACACCGACCTCATATGCTCGGAAGTATACCTGTACACCCATATTTATCACTCGGACATCACTCATAGCGTAGGATAAACACACAATATATATATATATAGATGTATTTAAATAATTACAAATGCATCATCACGTTCTTTTCACCCGAAAGTGTTCAAGTTCTGATATAAAGACTAAAACCAAAATACGAGCCGGCCAAGGCTTAACAAGACCTTATACACAATATATACGTATACACATATATTCAATAGCGCTCGGATGCTCCACTCTGTACTCGGCTCCTTCTTCATCCTTCATTCCGAGAGATATTCACTGAGAAAAAAATGTAGCCATAGTAGGGGTGAGCTTTTACATATAAAATGATAGTCGATGACTCGGTATCAATGTTAGTAGGGACACTTACGTTCACCCGGTCGCGTTCAGATTAAACAAAGGCCATGCAATTTAGAATAATATCAATACCACACTCTCATATACATACTACATAAAGTTCATCCTTATTCACACATACACATGCATCCGCACACTCGGAATTCATTCATAACACTCAACACATGCCACGCATACTATCCTAATCAACATCATATCTACATGCATGCCTGCGGATCTGACTTAAGTAGTGACTTTCAGTTACAGTTTTCCCCTTACTGGCCGCTCATCCATCAGCTCTTCCCGCGTGGTATCGGCCTCCCATTGACGTCTCGAGACTCATCTCTAGCTCCCACGGCTACCACGAGCTCTCACAGGATCTAGCCAAGGTCTGTAGCTGGAAGCCATTCCTTCGGGGCTCTTGACCTTCCACGGGTCACCCCATTCCTACATATACAGCTTATGCGTTTTACCAACAAGCATCATTACTCAACCGATACCTCCTTCGTAACCACCAAGGTAGAAACCGATTCAATATAGTCCCTATATTTACTTTGTCAATCACACCAGTACAGCAATCAACAGTTCAGAGTAATAACATCGGACGAATCAACGAACAGCCACACATTCATGTCTCACGGTATTAACAGAGATAGAACCATGCATCTCACTCGTCTATATCAGAAAGATTGACAGACTACATTACCACCATCTTGATTGCATGCAGTTATTGTATAATTACTAACAAGACACTACTGTCATACACATGGAATCCAAGATTATCAATCATGCATAACATACAGTCGTCACAGACACATGCACACACTTAAAGTAGTACATTCATCCGGTACCATTCATGGACCATGCATTTGACATGCAAGCGCCCCCTACCTACTGAAGGAACTTAAGAAGCTCTTCTGCTCTCTGACGTTTGGTCTGACACCCTTTCTGACTCGTCCAGCCCCCCTTCGCACCGTCGTACCCTGCAATCGGCTCGGGATGGGGAGTTGTTCTTCCTCTCTTTAGTGATCATCCTTCACCAGTTGGAGGGGCTATTACCTTTCTCCAGTACCGTCGTCGTGATCCCCAGAGACGAAGAATAAAAACAGGGGAAGAAAAGAGGACGAAGACGAAGAAGAAGAAAAGAGAGGATGAAGTAGTAAGGAAGAATGAATACCACGGTGATACAGGGTATATGTATATGCATACGAAGAGAAGGGAGTGGGATGGGAAAACATGAATCGCAGTCCACTCACGTGACTCACCAATCACAAGCAGCCATCTTTTACCAACTAAATTAATTTGTCATTATTCCTTAAATTAAATTGATTATAATTAACAATTATTTTCCCACCTTGAAATCAAGGTCTTAATGGTTTATTTCATTCGATATTTAACTTCAAAATTGGGATGTTACAGTTCTCCCCCTCTCAAAAGAATTTCGTCCTCGAAATTCAGTCGGTCACTCACCTTGGTTAAACAACTCGGGGTACTGCTGCCTCATGGCATCTTCGCGTTCCCAGGTACAATAGGTAGTCCCGTTCTGTTGCCATTCCACTTCAACTAGTTGTACGTCCTTGCTCCTCAAACGCTTTACTGATCGGTCCACAATTCTAATCGGTATAGCTATAGTGGACAGGTCTTCCTTGATTTCCACTTCCTCATCAGGCATTGTGTGATTGGGATCAGGTAGATATTTCCTTAGTTGGGACACGTGAAACACGTTATGCAATCGGGATAAGTGAATCGGTGATGCTATTCGGTATGCCATGGAGCCGACTCATTCCAACACCTTATAAGGCCCAATGTATCGGGGGCTCAACTTCCTACCTTTCAAGGCTCGCCCGACTCCTTTACTCGATGAAGTCTTCAAAAACACTCTGTCTCCGATTAAAAACTCTAATGGTTTGGTTCGTTTGTCATGGTAGCTCTTCTGCCTATCCTGAGACGCCTTCATCCTTTTCCCTTATCACTCGGATCTGTTCTGATGTTTGCTTTACAATTTCTGGCCCCAATAGCAGACTCTCACCCGTTTCCGACCAGCAGAGTGGGGTTCGGCATCTTCGACCATAAAGTGCTTCGTAGGGTGCCATACCGATGCTGTTGTGGTAGCTATTGTTGTATGTAAACTCGATCAGGGGAAGGTACTGCTCCTAATTTCCACCGTGCTCCAACACACACGCCCTTAGCAAGTCCTCCAGGCTTTGAATCGTTCGCTCGGATTGTCCATCCGACTGGGGGTGGTAAGCGGAACTTAGCCAAAGCTTCGTACCCAATTCCTGGTGCAGGCTGGTCCAAAATCGGGACGTGAACCTAGGATCCCTATCCGATACGATAAAAGTCGGCACTCCATGCAGTCGGACAATTTCGCGTTGATAAGGGTTGATTAAGCATTGATTTCATAACTCATTTGAACTAATTTTGTAAAGACTTTGAGCTAAATTAATGAATTATTGAAGGAAGTGAGCATGAATCTTTTAAATAGTGATGGATAAATATATAAAAGAAATATTGTGTTAAAGCTCTTGGAAAGTTGCAGGAAATTCAACAGGAAGGCAAGGCAAGCAAGCTTGAGCTTGAACAAGTTGGAGAGCATAAGCACCTGTCACGCTTGAGCGTGAACACTAGGCGCTTAAGCGTGGAATGATAAAAATGAAAAGGATTAAGTGGGCAAGCATGAATTAAAGGAAACAAAGAGGCATCAGGACCCCTCTCACGCTCAAGCGTGGGAATAAGCCGCTTGAGCGTGAGCTCGAGAGCGCCAAAGCGAGGAGTAAGTGTGATCATGACTCTAGGCATGGACTGAAAGAAAAACAAGTAACGTCAGACCCCCCCCCATGCTTGAGCGTGAGAAGGGGACGCTCAAGCGTGAACCAGAGAGCGTTTAAGCGAGGGTGAGCATGGCTTGAGCGAGAATCAAACGTTCTGCACCATAAGGAAGCCACGCTTGAGCGAGGCTGAAAGGAATCAAGCGTGGAAACTAGTATACTAAATTGGAAGGCCACGCTTAAGCATGGTTAATTCAGCTTGAGCGTGAGACTATAAAAAAGCATCAGAACCTTTCACGCTTGAGCGTGGCAATTAAGCTCAAGCGTGACTCATGTAGTATGGGATTTTTTAATTTAATATTCACCAATGATACGATGCCAACTCACCCACTTTCTTGTGTTTCTACAAGTCTCTGAAAGATGCTGCATGGGTTCTACGCAAGTGGGAAAGGGAAGCTGAACCTTGACTCCTATAAATCAAGCTGCAAACAACGACATCATAGATCCATCATCCCTGTAATCCCCTGTATCTCCCTCAGAATCCAACCCTTTTCCATTATTTTCTGTATTTTATATTTTTGAAGGTGAAAATGCAAAGCATGAGTAGCTAAACTCCCTTATGGGATTGGCTGTAATCCATTCAACACTGAAGTAATGCTGTTGTAAGTTTTTATTTAGTAATGAGATTTGATAAGTTTCTGTATTTCCTTCTGCGTTTAATGCCTGAAAATACTTGATCACTATTTTCTTGTTTTAAGTTTTCTCAAGTATGCTGGGAAGTGACTTTTGAAAGCAGATCCGAAAGAAATACTTATTGTGAGTAGGTTGCCAGGGATGGCGTCTAACGCAATAAACGTCAAAACAATCGATCGATAATGCTGGGATGATTTCAAAGTGACTGAGGGATCAGCGGTTTGAAATCATTCTTATGAATTTTGTAATCGAGGGATCGATACAAATGACTTTGATTGTGACGTAAAAATTATCTTTTCGATTTACTTATATAAAAACTTATGCAGCTTACAGAAGGTGAAGATGTGATGAAGCCAATCCCTATTTTACAAAACTGATTTTTCCAACACCATTTATTGTCATCTTTTGCAGAATTTCACTCTCTGTTATTTATTCACTTTCTCATTCAACATCATTCAAAACAAAACAAAAAACCAAAACATTCTGCCAAATTAATTCAAAACTAAGATCTTCATTCTAACACCTCCTCAGTGGAACGACAACTATACTATATTACAACTTCTGTGTTTAAACTTGGCACATCCACTGTATTGAGTTCATATTATACAAACTTGATTCTCTTTCATTTGAACTCATTCATACTATTATATAAAAACACACCATCAAGTTTTGGCGCCGTTGCCGGGGAGGTGATTGAAGTTTGAATATTTTAGCATTGAATTGACAAGACAGTGTAAATAAATTTGTTTTCAATTTGTTTTTATTTTTTTTAGTAACTTTTCTACCTTGAGTACTTGATTTATGATCTTAAGAGGACAGGGTACAAAAGAACAACTTGCATTTGATCCTGAGATAGATAGGTTCCTCAAGAAAATCAAGAAAGCCAAGCAGAACTTCCACGAAGGACAAACTTCCTCTCATACAATGGATGTCAACAGTAACAATCAAAATCCACCAAGGAGAACACTTGGAGATTACACATTGCAACAAGGACCTAGACACTACTCAAGCATTGCTATACCAAATACAATCAGGGCTATAGAAATGAAACCTGCTTTCCTTAGTTTAATTAGTTCCCATCAATTCCATGGAATGTCCAGTGAAGATCCTTACACTCACTTGGCCACATTCTATGAATTAGTAGGAACAATGGGCTTTGAACAAGAAGTAATTGAAGCAGCATATCTAAGATTGTTTCCTTTTTCTCTTGCAGGAAAAGCTAAAGAATGGCTCCAGTCGCACCCAAATCAAAGCCTGAATAGCTGGGATACAGTGGAGGAAAAATTCCTACACAGATTTTTCCCACCATCTAGATTCATCAAGGCTAAATCAGATATTACAACATTTAAACAAATCCATGATGAACCCTTTTGTGAAGCATGGGAACGTTTCAAATCTCTCCTGAGAAGATGCCCAAACCATGGCTTAGAAGATATTGCCCAATTGAATATCTTTTAAAGTGGACTTAAAGCAGACACCAAAATGATACTGGATGCAGCAGCTGGAGGAACCATGATGACAGTAGATGCAGAGCAAGCTACAAGGATCATTGAAGCATTATCATCCACAGATTACCAAGCTCAGCATGACAGAACACAAGTCCAAAAGAAGGGAATGTTGGAACTTAATACAACAGATGCCATTTTGGCTCAAAATAAAATTTTGACACAACAAATTGAAGCTCTGACACAGCAGATGGCAAAACTCCCGCAACAATTGCATGCTGTACAATCCTCCACAGGAAACCAACAAGCACAAATGAGATGTGACTTTTGTGGAGGAGAACATCAGAATGGACACTGTCAAGGAGAGCAAGAAGACCAATCCATCCTCTATATGAATAACCAAGGTAAGCAGGGTAACTTCAATAACAATACTTACCCCAATAATTTTTCACAGGGATAGAGAAATAGTCAAAATGATGGATGGAAGCAAGAAGCAAGCACATCCAACAGACAACAACCTTATCAGCAAGGTCCTTCTTTGACAGAGAGGACATCAAAACTAGAGGACACTCTAGAAAAATTCATGCAGGTCTTAATCACCAATCAAAAGAACACTGATGCTTCGATAAGAAACCTGGAGACTCAAGTGGGGCAATTGGCTCGTCAAATCGCAGAGCATCATAACTCCCAATTTGGAGCCAATACACACCTAAATCCGAAGGAACAATGCAAAGCAATCACAACAAGAAGTGGAAAGGTCATTGGACAATAAAAAGAGAATGAAAAAGTGGAAGAAAAATTAGAAGAAAATTTTGAAAAAGAAACAAAAGAGGAAGCTAGTGAAAAGAAAAATAAAAAATGTGACGATGTACATATGAAGGAGGAAGTTGAAAAAGAAAAAAAGAAAGAAATAAAAGAAGGAAAGAAGAAGGTGGACGACCCAACACCACAACTGAAGAGCTTGCCGTATCCAAAGAACCCTTCAAAAATAGACAAGGAGAGGCAATTTGCAAGATTTATGGATATCTTCAAAAGGTTGCAAATAAACATACCTTTTGTGGAAGCCATGGAGCAAATGCCAACTTACGCAAAGTTCATGAAGGAGCTGTTAACAAAGAAGAAGAGATTTTCTGAAGAAACGGTGGAGCTTGCAGCAGGCTGCAGTGCCATCATTCAAAAAGCACTGCCACAGAAAACAAAAGATCCTGGAAGTTTCACAATCCCAGTGACTATTGGTACTTTACCAGTAGGAAAAGCACTCTTGGATTTGGGAGCAAGCATTAACCTAATGCCCCTCTCAATGGTGAAAAGGATTGGAGATCTTGAGGTGAGCCAACACGGATGACCCTCCAGCTTGCGGATCGATCTATGAAATTTCCATATGGCATAGCCGAAGATGTATTGGTAAGAGTTGACAAGTTTGTATTTCCCGTAGATTTTTTCATAATGGATATAGAAGAAGATGCAGAAGTGCCTCTCATTCTAGGGAGACCCTTCATGAAGACCGCAAAAGTAATTATTGATGTGGATGATGGGAAGCTAAAAGTAAGAGTGCAAGATGAAGAAGTAAATTTCAATGTGTTTGATGTAATGAAATACCCAAAGGAAAAACAACAGTGCTTCAAAATTGACATTGAAGAAGAAGCCATTAGAGAACAAACCAACGAATGGCTCAACAAAGATCCACTAGGTGAGCTAAACGTTGGAGCAATAGATGAAGACAAGGAAAACTCGAAGAAGGACAAGCAAGATATTCAACAAGAAAGTCACTTTGAAAAGCTGTCAGAAGAAACAAAAGAAGTTGTCCCACCGAAAGTGGAGTTAAAAGCTTTACCTCCACATTTGAAATATGTTTTTCTTGATGATGATAACCAAAAACCTGTTATTATTAACAGGGAATTGACAGGTACTGAAGAAAAGCAATTGATTCAAGTATTGAAAGAGCACTCAACAGCGATTGGATGGAGACTGGAAGATCTGAAAGGAATAAGCCCAGCCTACTGCACTCATCACATTTACATGGAACAAGAATTTAAACCAATTACTCAGCCACAGAGACGCTTGAACCCAACTATGAAGGAAGTAGTAAAAGGGGAGGTAATTAAATTACTAGAAGCTGGTATGATTTATCCAATTTCTGATAGCTCTTGGGTAAGTCCTGTGCAGGTTGTTCCAAAGAAAGGAGGAATCACTGTCATACAAAATGAGAAAAATGAATTGATCCCTACAAGAACAGTCACAGGATGGAGGATGTGTATCGATTACAGGAAACTAAACACTACTACCCGGAAAGATCATTTTCCTCTGCCCTTCATGGATCAAATGCTGGAAAGACTTGCAGGACAAGCATACTACTGCTTTCTGGATGGTTACTCAGGGTACAACCAGATAGCAGTTGCACCAGAGGATCAAGAAAAAACAGCATTCACATGTCCCTTTGGGGTGTTTGCATACAGAAAAATGCCCTTTGGATTATGTAATGCTCCTGCAACATTTCAAAGATGTATGCTTGGTATCTTCTCTGATTTGGTGGAAAAATGTATTGAGGTCTTCATGGATGATTTCTCTGTTTTTGGTCCATCATTCGATCAATATTTGAAAAATTTGACCTTAGTACTGAAAAGATGTGTGGACACCAATTTGGTTTTGAATTGGGAAAAGTGTCACTTCATGGTGACTGAAGGCATTGTGTTGGGACATCAAATCTCCAAACGAGGCATTGAAGTGGACAAAGCAAAGGTGGAAGTAATCGAGAAATTACCACCACCAGGAAACGTGAAAGGAGTAAGGAGCTTCTTGGGCCATGCAGGATTTTATAGAAGATTCATCAAGGACTTCTCAAAAATTGCAAAACCTTTGAGTAATCTCTTAAACAAAGACACTCCTTTTATTTTTGATGATTCTTGTTTACATGCCTTTGAGACTTTAAAGCATACACTAACATGTGCACCTGTAATAGTTGCTCCTGATTGGGGACTAGACTTTGAAATGATGTGTGATGCCAGTGATTATGCTGTTGGAGTCGTATTAGGACAAAGAAAGGCTAAAATTTTTCAGGTTATACACTATGCTAGTAAAGTTTTGAACCCTGCACAAACAAATTATGCAACAACAGAAAAAGAACTCTTAGCGATAGTGTATGGCCTGGAAAAATTTAGACCTTATCTGATTGGTTCCAAGATCACTATTTTTACTGACCATGCTGCTATTAAATATCTGCTGAATAAACCTGATTCTAAGCCCAGGCTAATTACATGGATCTTGCTAATGCAAGAATTCAACCTAGTAGTCAAAGACAAAAAGGGCAGCGAAAATTTTATTGCAGATCACTTGTCCCGACTTGTCAATCAGGAAGTCACACTACTCCAACCTGAGGTGAAGGAAGAATTTCCTGATGAAAAGCTACTAATGATGAAAGAACGGCCATGGTTTGCAGACATGGCTAACTTTAAAGCTTCCGGAGTATTGCCTGATGATTTTTCATGGCAGCAGAAGAAGAAGTTTTTGAGGGATGCTAAACAATTCTTATGGGATGACCCTTACCTATTCAAACTTGGATCAGATCACATTTTGAGGAGATGTGTGTCCCAAGAAGAGGCTAACAACATCCTATGGCACTGTCACAGCTCACCCTACGGAGGACAGTTCAATGGGGAAAGGACAGCGGCAAAAATCCTCCAATCAGGTTTTTATTGGCCCTCATTGTTTAAAGATGCTAATGTTTTTGTGCAGCATTGTGAAGCATGTCAGAAGACAGGGAGCATATCAAAAAGACATGAGATGCCATTAACCACCATCCTTGAAATAGAAGTCTTTGATTGCTGGGGCATAGATTTTACTGGGCCATTACGAATGTCACTTTTAAATGAATACATAATTGTGGCTGTAGACTATGTCTCTAAGTGGGTAGAAGCCATGGCATGTACTAAAGCTGATGCCAAGACTGTCATCAAATTTCTTAAGAAACACATTTTCAGCAGGTTTGGCACTCCAAGAGTATTAATAAGTGATGGAGGCTCTCATTTCTGCAACAGTCAACTCCAACAATGCCTAGAACATTATGGAGTCAAGCACAAAGTAACCTCCCCTTACCATCCTCAAGCCAATGGCCAAGTAGAAGTATCCAAAAGAGAAATTAAGAGGATACTGGAGAAGACAATCAGTCAAAGCAGAAAAGACTGGTCCTTGAAGCTAGATGATGCTTTATGGGCCTATAGAACAGCATACAAGGCACCAACTGGATTTTCACCTTATCAGTTGGTATATGGTAAAAATTGCCATCTTCCGGTGGAACTTGAACACAAAGCATTTTGGGCAATGAAAACCCTCAACTATGACCCAAAAGCATCAGCTGAAGAAAGGAAAATTCAGATGCACAAGTTAGAAGAGTGGAGGAATCATGCTTATGACTCATCAAGGATTTATAAAGAGAAAATGAAGGTTTACCATGATAGACACATCATGAAGAAAAGTTTTCACCAAGGACAATCTGTTCTTCTTTTCAACTCAAGGATGAAACTATTCCCAGGGAAACTCAAGTCTAAATGGTCAGGACCCTTTATTGTGAAGGAGGTGAGACCTTATAGAGCTATTGCATTACAAGATCCTAAATCTGAAAGAACTTGGGTTGTAAATGGACAAAGAATAAAGCCCTATTTAGGAGGAGAAGTGGAGAAGGTTGCCACTGACATTCTACTAAAGGACCCATGATCAAACTCAGGCGTCAAGCTAAAGACGTTAAACAAGCGCTCATTGGGAGGCAACCCAATCTTTTATGATTTCTTTTAATAAGAAGTTTAATTTAAATAAAGTTTAAAAAAAATTTCTGTTTATTTTGTAGGTCACTCATCAAGAAGAATCCACAAAGACAAACATGAATGGAATTTAAACAAGGCAAACACTCATCTCGCCCAAAGCGTCAATACCCTCGCTTGAGCGAGGCAAAGAAAGTATGTCTCATGAACTTCACACTGATGTACTCACTCAAGCGAGCCAAGTTGAGCCACTCACTCCCTATATCAGGCTTAAGCGAAGGATTCAATCCTTAAGCGTGGCAACAATGCACATGGAGTTTTCAAAATAAAACCCGATCACGCTTGAGCGCGATCCGTCACGCTTGAGCGAGAATATTTAAAAGACTGTCACGCTTAAAGCTAGAATACTACACGTTTAAGCGAGAAGCATCAGGTACCAATTATGAATATCACGCTCAAGCGCGATAAACATACGCTTAGGCGTGCAAACATAATTTCATTTAGTCGCCTGGGCGACTAACAATCCGCTTAAGCGAGGAAGTACACTCTGCATCAGGATCCACACGCTTAAGCAAGGAGTAAGAATGCCTAAGCGAGACAAAGCCATCCCATTGCTCGATCACGCTCAAGCGTGACAATCCAGCGCTCGAGCGTGAAATTCAAAATGGCCCCTGATGCTAATAAATATAATATTTTGAAACTTCCCACTAAGTCTCTCACTCAAATAACCGTCCATTAATCTCCTGACTTGTAACCGCCAAATTCTTCTCAAATAATTGTCTCTTCACTCTCATCTCATAAGTCACACTTTCCTGCATTTCATTGAAAGTCATCATCCTCTCTTCTCTCTATCACTCTCGGATCCTTCCAGGTAACTACTACACTATCCTCTTTTGAATTACAGCATATGGTTACTGTGTTAGGGAGAATTGATACCTTTCTTTTTACATACATTGAAGTCTTTAACCACCTTCTTCCTGTTTCTAATGAATACCATGATCTATGCTTGGTTGTTTTCTGGATTGTTTAGAAAAAGGGGGTCAATGCTCTGCTCTTATGTTTCACCTTCTTAATGCATGTCGCCCTTATGTTTCACATTCTTTTAACGCATGCTGAATGTTTGACAAAAGTCCTGAAAGAAAGTATTTTGAGTGCAAAGTGGCTCTTAACCTTCTTGCAGATGGCCAGAACCAAGCAAATTGCACCAAACCCCCCTGTCACTACTTCCCCAGCAAGGAGTTCCCGAAGAAATAAAGGCAAAAGACCACGCACAGATGAACAAGACAATGCTCCAAGATTCAGGAATAAAGATAAGAGCAAGCGTTATGAGGACATCTCCAACTGGACATTTATACCAGAAAGAAAAGTAGATTTGGCCTTGGGAGATTGTGATACCTTTCTGCAAATCATAAGGAGGAGAAATTGGTTAAAGATATGTTACCCAAGGGAGAAGTATGACCTAGAAGTTGTGAGAGAGTTCTATGCGAATGCTTGGACAAGAGATGGAGGAGGAGAAAGAAAAACTTATGTGAGGGGAACCTGGCTCTCCTATGACAGAGACACAATCAATTTTTACTTGGGGAACATTATGACCCTAGGAGAGGGAGAAATATGTGAATATGCTGCCATGGTTGCAAGGAACCAATTCATTGCCACCAATGACCTTGAAGCAGCCATATGTGTTCCAGGACACCACTTTCAAATGGGGCAAGGAGAGAACCCACTGAGAATTTTAAGAAAAGACATGACTTCTATCTCTCAAGTTTGGACTTCTTTTTTATTAGCTAACATAGCACCTAACGCTCATGTCTCTGATTTAATTTTTAGTAGGTGTTATTTGCTATACTGCATTCTAAGAGAGGACATTTCCATTGATCTAGCCCAAATACTCTCTGATGAAATTCACAAGTTTGTGATTTCTGACCAGAAGTACTCCCAGGCAGGACAGAAGGTAAAAGGGAGTCTCGGTTTTCCTGCCTTTATCACTGATTTTTGTGCAGCTCATGGTGTTGAGGTACAAGACCTCAAACCAATTAGGCCTTCCATAGACAAACGCTTCATTGAGCGTTACTGCAGTAATCCAGTACCTCCTGCAACTGATGTACCCCCTCCACCTGCCTCTCAAGCAGCACAGCAAGCATCCAACTCAGCACCTGCCCATCCTCCTCTCAGCACAGAAGCCACCATGATTTTACAAGGCATTCACCTCGTGAAAATTCAAAATAGCCACATATTGGCACAGCAAAACGCTAATCATAGAGGTTTGTTGTATATTCACAGTGGCCTTTATCACAGCATTCCTGCAGGTCAACACAATCCTTGGATGCACCCTGCCCAGTTTGAGGCTCTAATTGCTTGGCCTGGGGACAGGCCCCCTTTTGTGGGAGGAGGTGAGACTACACAGGATAGGCCAGGAACTTCAACACAGGGACCTCCAGAAAGAAACCCGGGAACAGAAGAGGACTCATCTGAGGAAGAGTGAAAAATTTTAATGCCTTCATTTCTTGAGTTTAAATTGCTACTTTAAGTTTTATTTCAAATTGACAATTTATAGCTTTACTTTATTTTTAGTGTAGCATACTTGAGAATTGCTTGTGATTATTCTTGTTTTGATTAAAGCTGGGAACTTTTTTGAAAAACCCAACCAAAGATTTTTACTTTTTGAACAAGAAGAGTTTCTAAGCAGCAAAATACTTTTAGATAATAACACTGATTGTTAAAAGGGTAAAATGGCTGAATTAAGAACCAAGGAATTGGAATGAATGTACTTTTTATTGTTTACACGCTTGAACCCTTTTCTGTTAGAATAAGGAAGTAAGCCTTATATCCTGGTGAGAAGTGAGAAATCTAAACAATGAGAGTCTCATGAGAATTCGTCAAATAAGCATTGCCTGATTTTCTGATTAACATTTCTTTTAGAGATTAAGCAGGGAAATGATAAAGGCAAAATTTTGAAAATAAAACAAACTCAGAGCCAAAAAGCTACCTTTAAATATATCCTAATTTTTGTAGCCATTTTGAGCCAAAAATTTTATTTGAACACCCTAAACCAAGCATGAGAAAATCTTACCTTATCAGCATGCTTAAAAACTTTTGATATGAGCATAAAACACTTTTCCAGAAGGGTGATAAAAGAAACTGAGGCTAAAAAAGTTAGTAAAGTTCTCCAAAACTTTAAACAAAAAGAGAACTAGAAAAAGAGAAACAAAGAATTCTGAAGAAGCCTCATACAAAGTTTGAAAAATTTTAGAACACCTTCTTTATGCATGCAATTTTGAATCCAAGAAAAACCAAGAATTCTTGATAGCCCAGCCTTATTACAACCCTGAAAAGACCTTTTTGATCCTTACTTATCTTATGAATTGATTTTGATTAGAAATGACAGGCAATGTTAATTAGGCAGTTCTCATGATGAATGTGCAAACACACCCACCTGGTGAGAAATAATGAGAGTTCCTTATTCTTATAGCAATTGGTTACCTGCATTGTGAACAAATTAATGGTACAGTACATTTCAAAGAATTGGTATTAAGGAAATCATTTGCTTGAGTTAAATTGAGATTATTGTCTTTTAAAATTTTGTCTGTAACAGAAGCTAATTTTGTTGAAATGCTTGATTCCCTTTCCAAACTTCTTTTTACTTGAGGACAAGCAAAAATCTAGGTTGGGGAGAGTTTGATAAGGGTTGATTAAGCATTGATTTCATAACTCATTTGAACTAATTTTGTAAAGACTTTGAGCTAAATTAATGAATTATTGAAGGAAGTGAGCATGAATCTTTTAAATAGTGATGGATAAATATATAAAAGAAATATTGTGTTAAAGCTCTTGGAAAGTTGCAGGAAATTCAACAGGAAGGCAAGGCAAGCAAGCTTGAGCTTGAACAAGTTGGAGAGCATAAGCACCTCTCACGCTTGAGCGTGAACACTAGGCGCTTAAGCGTGGAATGATAAAAATGAAAAGGATTAAGTGGGCAAGCATGAATTAAAGGAAACAAAGAGGCATCAGGACCCCTCTCACGCTCAAGCGTGGGAATGAGCCGCTTGAGCGTGAGCTCGAGAGCGCCCAAGCGAGGAGTAAGCGTGATCATGACTCTAGGTATGGACTGAAAGAAAAACAAGTAACGTCAGACCCCCCCCACGCTTGAGCGTGAGAAGGGGACGCTCAAGCGTGAACCAGAGAGCGCTTAAGCGAGGGTGAGCATGGCTTGAGCGAGAATCAAACGTTCTGCATCATAAGGAAGCCACGCTTGAGTGAGGCTGAAAGGAATCAAGCGTGAATCAAGCGTGGAAACTAGTATACTAAATTGGAAGGCCACGCTTAAGCATGGTTAATTCAGCTTGAGCGTGAGACTATCAAAAAGCATCAGAACCTTTCACGCTTGAGCATGGCAATTAAGCTCAAGCGTGACTCATGCAGTATAGGATTTTTTAATTTAATATTCACCAATGATACGATGCCAACTCACCCACTTTCTTGTGTTTCTACAAGTCTCTGAAAGATGCTGCATGGGTTCTACGCAAGTGGGAAAGGGAAGCTGAACCTTGACTCCTATAAATCAAGCTGCAAACAACGACATCATAGATCCATCATCCCTGTAATCCCCTGTATCTCCCTCAGAATCCAACCCTTTTCCATTATTTTCTGTATTTTATATTTTTGAAGGTGAAAATGCAAAGCATGAGTAGCTAAACTCCCTTATGGGATTGGTTGTAATCCATTCAACACTGAAGTAATGTTGTTGTAAGTTTTTATTTAGTAATGAGATTTGATAAGTTTCTGTATTTCCTTCTGCGTTTAATGCCTGAAAATACTTGATCACTATTTTCTTGTTTTAAGTTTTCTCAAGTATGCTGGGAAGTGACTTTTGAAAGCAGATCCGAAAGAAATACTTATTGTGAGTAGGTTGCCAGGGATGGCGTCTAACGCAATAAATGTCAAAACAATCGATCGATAATGCTGGGATGATTTCAAAGTGACTGAGGGATCAGCGGTTTGAAATCATTCTTATGAATTTTGTAATCGAGGGATCGAAACAAATGACTTTGATTGTGACGTAAAAATTATCTTTTCGATTTACTTATATAAAAACTTATGCAGCTTACAGAAGGTGAAGATGTGATGAAGCCAATCCCTATTTTACAAAACTGATTTTTCCAACACCATTTACTGTCATCTTTTGCAGAATTTCACTCTCTGTTATTTATTCACTTTCTCATTCAACATCATTCAAAACAAAACAAAAAACCAAAACATTCTGCCAAATCAATTCAAAACTAAGATCTTCATTCTAACACCTCCTCAGTGGAACGACAACTATACTATATTACAACTTCTGTGTTTAAACTTGGCACATCCACTGCATTGAGTTCATATTATACAAACTTGATTCTCTTTCATTTGAACTCATTCATACCAATATATAAAAACACACCATCACGCGTACGTAAATCTGGGCCAACTTATGCAGTGGGTATCTCATATTCACAGCTAGGAAGTGTGCACTCTTCGTTAGTCGGTCAACAATGACCCAGATCGCATCATGGCCCGCTCGGTTTTTTGGCAATCCCATGACAAAGTCCATGGCAATTGAGTCCCATTTCCACACGGGAGTCTCTAGGGGTTGCAATGTACCATATGGCTTCTGGTGCTCGACTTTCGATTTCTGACAGGTAATACATCGAGCCACGTATTCTGCCACATTCCTCTTTAACCCGGGCCACCAAAATTATGCTCTTAGATCATGGTACATCTTCATGGTACCCGGGTGGATACTTAGCAAGCTCTTGTGAGCTTCATCAAGCACCATACTTCTCAATTCTCCTCCACCCGGTACATATATTCTGTTTCTCACTCGGAAGATTCCATCCGATCCCTCAGTCAGGGACAAGTCCTTTCCTTTGGCCTGAGTCTCCTTCATCTCAGCCAAGTAGGAATTTGATTGCTGCTGCTCGAACACGAATTTCAGGAATTCATTGGCGATTCTTAACGTACCGATTGTTATTTTCCGAGAGGAGGGGAGGTCAACATGTAAGTTCATGTCTCGGAACTGTTCCAATAACTCCACTTCCCTTACCATCATCACTGCTATATGGAGAGATTTTCGACTCAACGCGTCGGCAACAACGTTCGCCTTACCCGGATGGTACTTTAGCTCGAAATCATAATCTTTTAAAAATTCCATCCATCTCCTCTGCCTCATGTTCAGCTCTTTTTGGTCAAATAAGTATTTGAGGCTCTTGTGATCACTGTATACTTCAAATCTGGACCCGAACAAATAATGCCTCCAGATCTTCAATGCGAAGACTACGGCTGCCAGCTCTAAGTCATGGGTCGGGTAATGTTGTTCGTGAGGTCTCAATTGCCGAGAGGCATACGCTATTACTCAGTCTTTCTGCATTAACACGCATCCCAATCCGAGTCCTGACGCATCACAGTAAACCACGAAGCTCTCTTGCAAGTTAGGTAATGCCAGCACTGGAGCAGTCGTCAACTTGTCTTTCAGCTCTCGGAAACTGCTCTCGCACTCGGAACTCCATACGAAGGGAATGTTTTTCTGAGTCAATTTAGT